>JARQOC010000003.1:9936282-10251282 GCA_033576535.1 Allobates femoralis | reverse complement strand
ATAGAGATAGATAAATAGAGATAGATAGATAGATAGATAGATAAATAGATAAATAGATAGATATAGATAGATAGAGATAGATAAATATAGATAGATAGATAAATAGATAAACAGATAGATAAATCTATTGTATAATCACGAATGGGTTTTTTGCCCCTTTTGAGACCGCTCACGCTGCGAGTCAGCGTGGTCATGTGGATACGAACGAAGCATTGGCCGCGCAGCGGCCATTGCGAGCAGCTCTAAGGCGACTCGCCATGCCCGCGCAGCGGGCATGGCGAGTCGCCTTAGCAGCGCGAAGCATTGGCCGCGAAGCGGCCATTGCGAGTCAGAGACTCGCTCTGCTAGAATCCCGATGCATTGTGCATCGGGCACCCAGCTAGTAGATAAATAAATAGATAGATAAATAGAGATAGATAGATAGAGATAGATAGATAGAGATAGATAGAGAGATAGATAGAGATATAGATAGATATAGATAGATATAGATAGATAGATAGATAGATATAGAGATAGATATATAAATAGATAGATATAGAGATAGATAGATAAATAGATAGAGATAGATAGATAGATAGATAGATAGAGATAGATAGATAGAGATATAGATAGATATAGATAGATATAGAGATAGATATATAAATAGATAGATATAGAGATAGATAGATAGATAGCTATAGATAGATAGATAAATAGATAGATAGAGAGATAGAGATAGATAGATAGATAGATAGATAGATAGGTGAGTCTTTGCAGCCGCGGTAAGTCCGGCACGTAGGTCCATTGCGATTCTCTTGGGCCGGCGACAGCCGAGCGCCGAAAATCGAACCAAGGGCCTGGCTATGCATTGTTCGAAACACCGCTATGTATCTCTATGGGAAGTGAAGAAATGAGAAAAAGTGGGGGGCGCTCTTTGTGTGGAAATTACCAGTATTTTTATTGCAATTTTATTAAATCCTTGGAGTATTAATTACGTCTCCTGCAGTCCTGTCTAAGCGCCCGCTAAAGCCGCTGTTCTTTCGTTTTGTTTTGATCCTTGTCTATGGGAAGTGAGGCGCTATTCTCATTGGTCGCTGTGTGCTAGCGGCGACCAATGAGAATAGCGCCTCACTTTGAGCGGTAAATTTGAAACTCAAAGCGCCATGGCCGAAAATCGAACCAAGGGGCTGGCCATGCATTGTTCGAAACACCGCTATGTATCTCTATGGGAAGTGAGGGGCTATTTTGATTGGTCGCCGGCAGCACACAGCGACCAATCAGAATAGCGCCTCACTTCCCATAGAGATATAATGGACGAAAAGTCGTCCATTATATCTCTATGGGAAGTGAGGCGCTATTCTGATTGGTCGCTGTGTTCTGCCGGCGACCAATCAGAATAGCGCCTCACTTTCAGCGGTAAATTTGAAACTCAAAGTCGTCCATTATATGTCTATGGGAAATGAGGCGCTATTCTGATTGGTCGCCGGCAGCACACAGCGACCAATCAGAATAGCGCCTCACTTCCCATAGAGACACATAGCGGTGTTTCGGCGAATTTATGGCCGGGCCCCTGGTTCTATTTCCGGCCACGGGGCTCGGCTCTGGTCGGTCGTTCCACGGGGCCGGAGACTCGCAATGGCCGCTTCCTCCCCCTGCCTGTATAGTTCCATCCTCCTCCACCGCTTCCTCCTCCTTCCTTTGTCCTTTTCACCTCCGCCACTCCATCCTCTGTCCTCCCCCTGCCCGTGCTGCTCTGTCCTCCCCCACATCGCTGCTTCATCCTACATCCTCCTCCCTCCCGCCGCTCTGTGCTTCGTCCTCCCCCTGCCGCTCCATCCTCCCCCTGCCTGTGCCGCTCCATCCTCCCCCACCCCACCGCTTCCTCCTCCTTCCTTTGTCCTCCTCCCCTCTGTCACTCCATCCTCTGTCCTCCCCCTGTCTGTGCTGCTCCATCCTACCCCACCCCGCCGCTTTGTCCTCCGTCCTCCCCCCTGCCGCTCTGTGCTCCATCCTCCCCCTGCCACTCCTTCCTCCCCCTGCCTGTGCTGCTACATCCTCCCACACCTCGCCACTACCTCCTCTGTCCTCCATCCTCCTCCCTGCCACGCCATTCTTCCCCCACTGCTCCTTCTTCAAAGTTCCTCCCAATTCAGCCCTCACCGCCTTCCCCATGCAATCTCTATTTCTATATTCTAGAATACCCGATGCGTTAGAATTGGGCCACCGAGAGTTCCCGGACGCTATATTGGATCCAGTCCTGGGTGCGGCGACATGTCGACAGAACAGAGGACTCAGGAAGACGCAGGCGGCAGAGAAGAAGCAGGGTCGGTAAGTGTATCGGAGTGTGTGTGTGTGTGTGTCCGTCCGCCCCACCGCTGACCACCCTGCCCACGGCGCTGCGCTGACCACTCTGCCCACGGCGCTGCGCTGACCACTCTGCCCACGGCGCTGCGCTAACCACTCTGCCCACGGCGCTGCGCTGACCACTCTGCCCATGGCGCTGCGTTGACCACTCTGCCCACGGCACTGCGCTGACCAATCTCACCGCGCTCACTGCTAACCACTGAGCCACTGCACTCACTGCTAACCACTGAGCCACCGCACTCACTGCTAACCACTGAGCCACCGCACTCACTGCTAGCCACTGAGCCACCGCACTCACTGCTAACCACTGAGCCACCGCACTCACTGCTAACCACTGAGCCACTGCACTCACTGCTAACCACTGAGCCACCGCGCAGTGCTAACCACTGAGCCACCACGCAGTGCTAACCACTGAGCCACCGCCCAGTGCTAACCACTGAGCCACCGCGTAGTGCTAACCACTGAGCCACCGCGCAGTACTAACCACTGAGCCACCGCCCCGTGCTAACCACTGAGCCACCGTATACTCTGCTACCCACTGAGCCACCTATATACACACAATTGATTTCGCCGCACTCCCCTAACTATTAGTAAATAAACTATATATGGATTCGAAACTACCCGATTCTTTAGAATATATATATATATATATATATATATCAGCGCTATGGTATATGGTGGTACATAACAGCACATGTATAGCAGCACTATAGTATATGGCGGTACATTATAGTAAATGTATAGCAGTACTATAGTATATGGCGGTACATTACAGTACATGTATAGCAGCACTATAGTATATGGCGGTACATTACAGCACATGTATAGCAACACTATGGTATATGGCGATATATTACAGCAAATGTATAGCAGCACTATGGTATATGGCAGTACATTAGAGTACATGTAAAGTAACACTATAGTATATGGCGGTACAGTATAGCACATGTATAGCAGCACTATAGTATATGGCGGTACATTACAGTACATGTGTAGCAGTGCTATAGTATATGGCGGTACATTACAGCACATGTATAGCAGCATTATGGTATATGGCGATACATTACAGCACATGTATAGCAGCACTATGGTATATGGGGGTACATTACAGTACATGTTAAGTAGCACTATAGTATATGGCGGTACAGTATAGCACATGTATAGAAGCATTATAGTATATGGCGGTATATTGCAGTATTTGTACAGGTGCACTATAGTATATGGTGGTATTTTATAGCACATGTATAGCAGCACTATAGTATTTGGCGGTACATTACAGCACATGTATATCAGCACTATAGTATATGGCGGCACATTACAGTACATGTATAGCAGCACTATGGTATATGGCTATACTCCGCTTCCCGCGGCCCCCCGCTCCTCCACAGTAAAAGTAAAAAAAATCCTCAGTGAGGATACTCACCTGTCTGTCGGCTCGTTCAACCTCCGTCTTCTAGGTCCTACAGGCCTTTAGGACCTGTCGCTGCCTGGGAAACCGATCAGCTGATCGGTCACATGACCGCTAACTGCCGGGGGGCAGGATGGAGCAGGGGGGCTGGATGGTGATGGGGGGGCAGGATGGTGACGGGGGGGAGGGGGGGCAGGATTGTGTCGGGTGGGCAGAATGGAGCGAGCGGGGCAGGATGGGACGGGGGGGCAGGATTGAGCCTGGGGGTGGGGGAAGCTGGGCAGGATGGAGCCAGGGGGGAGGATGGAGGCTCAACGGTCAGCGCAGTATGAAGCCCGGCATTTAAGATAGTGTCCGGGAAGTCTCGCCATATTGGATCCAGTCCTCTATGGCGGTGACATACTTCGTCCAAGAGGGAAGAAACATGTCGCCGGGACAGAGGAGTGGAGCCAAGATGGTTGGGACGGCGGAGCGAAGATGCGGCAGCGGCAGCGGGAAGATGATGTGCCGGTGGTAAGTATGGCAGGCAGAGTGCATGGGGGTATGAGTAGGGGTATGAGTGTGGAGGTGCTGAGTGAGGAGGGGGGCGCAAGGAGAGTGGAAGGGGGAGAAGTGTGTGTGTGGACGTGGCAACTGAGGGTGGTGGTGTGTGATGAGAAGTGTAGTGTGGGAGGGTGTGTGGAGGAATGGGGAGTTTGACCGAAGTGTGTGCGGGGCCGCAGCTTGTACCGATGGCGGGAGTGGAGCTTTGGAAGCCCCCGCTCCCGGCAACGGGCGGCCATATTGGAGCACCCAGGGCCGTTGTACAGGCAACTTCAGTTAGGATGTGACGTACCATACCGTTACATCGTGAAGAAATTTGCCTTAGGGTTTTACTATAATAGATAACTACAGCAGTGCCAATGTGCAGCGGTGCAAGTGTGAAGCGGTGCCGGAGTCCAGGAGGGGACGACGGGCGGGTGCGGTCAGGAGGGGGCCGGGGGACAGCGACCGGGTGCGGGCAGGAGGGAGCCGGGAGACAGCGGGCAGGAGGGGGCCAGGGAAGAACGGCTGGGTGCGGGCAAGAGGGGTCAGAGAAGAGTGGCCGGGTGTGGTCAGGAGGGGGCCGGGAAAGAGCGGCTGGGTGCAGGTAGGAGGGGGCCGGGGAGCAGCGGCCAGGTGCAGGCAGGAGGGGGCCCTCCAGCCCGCACCCGACAGCTGTTCCCGACCCATCCTGCCTGCAGCAGAGTGCTTAGCATAGTGTACGGCCGCTCAGTGGTTAGCAGACTTTACGGCGGTTCAGTGGTTAGCAGAGTATACAGCGTCTCAGTGATTAGCACTGTACGGTGGCTCAGTGGTTAGTACTGTATGGGGGCTCAATGGTTAGCACTGTATGGGGGCTCAGTGTTTAGCACTGAACAGTGGCTCAGTGGTTAGCACAGTATGGTGGTTCAGTGGTTATTATTGTACGGTGGCTCAGTGGTTAGCACTGTACGGTGGCTCAATGGTTAGCAGAGTATACAGGGGCTCAGTGGTTAGCAGAGTATACGGTGGCTCAGTGATTAGCACTGTACGGTGGCTCAGTGGTTAGCACTGTATGGTGGCTCAGTGGTTAGCACTGTACGGTGGCCCAGTGGTTAGCACAGTATGGTGGTTCAGTGGTTAGCACTGTACGGTGGCTCAGTGGTTAGCACTGTACGGTGGCTCAGTGGTTAGCACTGTATGGTGGCTCAGTGCTTAGCACTGCACGGTGGCTCAGTGGTTAGCACAGTATGATGGTTCAGTGGTTAGTATTGTATGGTGGCTCTGTGGTTAGCACTGTACGGTGGCTCAGTGGTTAGCAGACTTTACGGCAGCTCAGTGGTTATCAGACTTTACGGCAGCTCAGTGGTTAGCAGAGTATATGGTGGCTCAGTGGTTAGCACTGTACGGTGGCTCAGTGGTTAGTATTGTTTGGTCGCTCAGTGGTTAGCACTGTACGGTGGCTCAGAGTTTAGCACAGTATGGTGGCTCAGTGGTTAGCACTCTATAAGGTGGCTCAGTGGTTAGCACTGTACACGGTGACTCAGTGATTAGCAGTCTATGGTGGCTCAGTGGTTATTAGTGAATATGGTGGCAGAGTGGTCAGCGCAGTGTGGAGGCTCAGTGGTCAGCACAGTTCGGAGGCTCAGTGGTCAGCACAGTGCGGAGGCTCAGTGTTCAGCGCAGTGCGGAGGTCAGTGGTTAGCACTGTACGGTGGCTCAGTGGTTAGCACTGCACGATGGCTCAGTGGTTAGCACAGTATGGTGGCTCAGTGTTTAGCACAGTATGGTGGCTGAGTGGTTATCACTGTATAAGGTGGCTCTGTGGTTAGCAGTGTACATGGTGACTCAGTGATTAGCACTCTATGGTGGCTCAGTGGTTAGCGCAGAGCGGAGGCCGAGTGGTTAGCGCAATGCGGAGGCTCAGTGGTCAGTGCCGTGCGGAGGCTCAGTGGTCAGAACTGTGCGGAGGCTCAGTGGTCAGCACAGTGCGGAGGCTAAGTGGTCAGCGCAGTGTGGAGGCTCAGTGGTCAGTGCAGTACGGAGGCTTAGCGGTCAGCGCAGTGTGGAGGCTCAGCGGTCAGCACTGTGCGGAGGCTCAGTGGTCAGCGCAGTGCGGAGGCTCAGGGGTCAGCGCTGTGCGGAGGCTCAGTGGTCAGCACCGTGCGGAGGCTCAGTGGTCAGCGCAGTGCAGAGGCTCAGTGGTCAGTGCCGTGCAGAGGCTCAGTGGTCAGAACCGTGCGGAGGCTCAGTGGTCAGCACAGTGCGGAGGCTAAGTGGTCAGCGCAGTGTGGAGGCTCAGTGGTCAGCGCAGTAGGGAGGCTCAGCGGTCAGCACAGTGTGAAGGCTCATTGGTCAGCACTGTGCGGAGGCTCAGTGGTCAGCGCAGTGCGGAGGCTCAGGGTCAGCGCTGTGCGGAGGCTCAATGGTCAGCACCGTGCGGAGGCTCAATGGTCAGCACCGTGCGGAGGCTCAGTGGTCAGCGCAGTGCGGAGGCTCAGTGGTCAGCGCTGTGCGGAGGCTCAGTGGTCAGCGCTGTGCGGAGGCTCAGTGGTCAATGCAGTGCGGAGGTTCAGTGGTCAGCGCAGTGCGGAGGCTCAATAGTCAGCGCAGTGCGGAGGCTCAGTGGTAGCGCAGTGCGGAGGCTCAGTGGTCAGCGCAGTGCGGAGGTTCAGTGGTCAGTGCAGTGCGGAGGCTCAATGGTCAGCGCAGTGCAGAGGCTCAGTGGTAGTGCAGTGCGGAGGCTCAGTGGTCAGCGCAGTGTGGAGGCTCAGTGGTTAGCACTGTGCGGAGGCTCAGTGGTCAGCGCAGTGCGGAGGCTCAGGGGTCAGCGCTGTGCGGAGGCTCAGTGGTCAGCACCGTGCGGAGGCTCAGTGGTCAGCGCAGTGCGGAGGCTCAGTGGTCAGCGCTGTGCGGAGGCTGTGGTCAGTGCAGTGCGGAGGTTCAGTGGTCAGCGCAGTGCGGAGGCTCAATGGTCAGCGCAGTGCGGAGGCTCAGTGGTCAGTGCCGTGCAGAGGCTCAGTGGTCAGAACCGTGCGGAGGCTCAGTGGTCAGTACAGTGCGGAGGCTAAGTGGTCAGCGCAGTGTGGAGGCTCAGTGGTCAGCGCAGTAGGGAGGCTCAGCGGTCAGCGCAGTGTGAAGGCTCATTGGTCAGCACTGTGCGGAGGCTCAGTGGTCAGCGCAGTGCGGAGGCTCAGGGGTCAGCGCTGTGCGGAGGCTCAATGGTCAGCACCGTGCGGAGGCTCAGTGGTCAGCGCAGTGCGGAGGCTCAGTGGTCAGCGCTGTGCGGAGGCTCAGTGGTCAGCGCTGTGCGGAGGCTCAGTGGTCAATGCAGTGCGGAGGTTCAGTGGTCAGCGCAGTGCGGAGGCTCAATAGTCAGCGCAGTGCGGAGGCTCAGTGGTAGCGCAGTGCGGAGGTTCAGTGGTCAGTGCAGTGCGGAGGCTCAATGGTCAGCGCAGTGCAGAGGCTCAGTGGTAGTGCAGTGCGGAGGCTCAGTGGTCAGCGCAGTGTGGAGGCTCAGTGGTTAGCACTGTGCGGAGGCTCAGTGGTCAGCGCAGTGCGGAGGCTCAGGGGTCAGCGCTGTGCGGAGGCTCAGTGGTCAGCACCGTGCGGAGGCTCAGTGGTCAGCGCAGTGCGGAGGCTCAGTGGTCAGCGCTGTGCGGAGGCTGTGGTCAGTGCAGTGCGGAGGTTCAGTGGTCAGCGCAGTGCGGAGGCTCAATGGTCAGCGCAGTGCGGAGGCTCAGTGTTAGCGCAGTGCGGAGGCTCAGTGGTCAGCGCAGTGTGGAGGCTCAGTGTTCAGCGCAGTGCGGAGTCTCAGTGGTCAGCGCAGTGCGGATGCTCAGTGGTTAGTACAGTGCAGAGGCTCAGTGGTCAGCAAAGTGCGGAGGCTCAGTGGTCAGCGCAGTGCAGAGGCGCAGTGGTCAGTGCTGTGCAGAGGCTCAGTGGTCAGCACAGTGCGGAGGCTCAGTGGTCAGTGCAGTGCAGAGGCTCAGTGGTCAGCAGAGGACGGAAATCTGTAAAAATGAGACAAATGCGCAATAGGGTCTTATCTTTATTATAAAGAGCTATATGTATGGCGACAAGGGCCTGCTCATCTGATCTGGTTGTGTAACAACCCACAACCAGTATAAACGCTTAGTCAGTAGCTGCTGCTGGATCCACACATCCACGGGTCACTGCAGTCAGAAATCAGCATACAAGGACGAAGTGTTGTACAATCCGCGGTGCTACCAAAGGAAGACCAGGACAATGGATCGTCTGGTTGAAGTAGTTCTTTAATCCGACGCGTTTCGGAGCTATTTCCCAGCTCCTTCCTCAGGGACATTACAAAGTATTACAAACAGGATGCTTTTATACATTTGGGAAAGCGCCAAAACAATTGTTGCTGAATCATTGACAATGATTCAGCAACAATTGTTTTGGCGCCTTCTCAAATGTATAAAAGCATCCTGTTTGTAATACTTTGTAATGACCCGGAGGAAGGAGCTGGGAAATAGCTCCGAAATGCGTCGGATTAAAGAACTACTTCAACCAGACGACCCATTGTCCTGGTCTTCCTTTGGTAGCAGCGCGGCTTGTGCGACACTTCGTCCTTGTATGCTGAGCAGTGGACGGATTCACTCTGCCTCCCATACTTACCACCGGTCCATCGTCTTCCCCGACGCCGCATCTTTGCTCCGCCTTCCCCACCATCTTGGCTCCACACCTCCGTGCTGGCGACATGTTTCTTCCAAAATGGCGTCCGGAAACTCTCGCGAGACTTCCCGGACGCCATATTAAATCCAGTCCTCTATGGCGGCGACATACTTCATCCAAGATGGCGTCCGGGAAGTCTCGCGAGAGTTCCCGGATGCCATTTTGGAAGAAACATGTCGCCGGGACGGAGGAGTGGAGCCAAGATGGTGGGGACGGCGGAGCGAAAATGCAGCGACGGCGGGGTAGACGATGGGCCGGTGGTAAGTATGGCCAACAGAGTGCATGGAGGTATGAGTGGGGATATGAGTGTGGAAGTGGTGAGCGAGGAGGGGGGCGCAAGGAGAGTGGAAGGGTGTGTGTGTGTGTGTATGTGTGTGTGTGTGTGTTTGATAGTGTCGGAGGGTGTGTGGAGGAGTGGGGAGTGTGTGTGGGGCTGCAGCTTGTACCAATGGCGGGAGTGGGGCTTTTGAGGCCCGCTCCCAGCAACGGGCAGCCATATTGGAACACCCAGGATGGGTGTACAGGCTACTTCAGCTAGGGTGTGACGTACCATACCGTTACATCCTGACAGAAGTAGCCTTAGGGTACCTTTACACGCGGCTACATTTCTAGGGTGGCTACAGGTAACTTACTGGTTGCAGTGAAATCATGGAGACAAGGTTCTATCTTGTTGCTGTGTACAAATGGAATAATCTCTCCATGATTTCACTGCAACCAGTAAGTTACCTGTAGCCACCCTAGAAATGTAGCCGCGTGTAAAGGTACCCTTAGGGTTTTATTTTAATAGATATTGTTTCTTAGATCTTCTTTCTACCTTTTAGATCTTCTTTCTATCTCTTAGTTCACTTTATTACATCAGTAAACATAGAGTCCCCTTTTGTATTCAGACTATCTCTTAGTACAGCGGTCATGTGTTTCCTCACATGACCGGGTTTCCTAGTAACTAGTAAACAAAGCATTACGGCGCATGTGCCCGCGTCATAGTCACATGACCGGAATTAGACTTCCGGTTTGCGGGGGTAAACAGGGAATTCAGTGGTCAGTACGCTGATATCTCCTACACCACGGTGTTTCCCCCTACAGCGTGAACCTTTTAGTAAGTGCATTGGACTATATGGGGATTATATTTCTACAATCTAGCATGGTTCCAATGTGAATCCTGAGCTACCCTACTGTGACCTTTATAGGATGTTTCTCATTACTACTTTTATATTGACTGCGTTATTCCTCTTGACTTAAAATGCTTTTTCTTTTTTTCTGAACAGTCAGTGTGAATTCTTTGCCAAATGTGAGAAGTAGCACGGAGACAAGAATTATTGGTATTGAATTGCTTTGTTTTCTGTTTTTGTCTTCTACATTTTGATGTATCACGAGGATTTATCATGTATCTTTTGTTTTTCGTTTTATCATTTTTATCAACTGATGAAGGCCGTTGGGCCGAAACATTTTGCTTAAAATTCTGTCCATATACTGTAGGCTACTTAATAAAAGGATCTCAAAAATATATAAAGAATTTGTGGCAAGTTATTTTTAGTGCTAAATTTACCACTAACATGAAGCCCAATATGTCACATAAAAACAATCTCAGAATTGCTAGGATCCGTTGAAGCGTTCCAGAGTTATTACCTCATAACAGAATTGCAAAAAATGGCCAAGTCAGTAGGGTCAAAATAGGCTGGGTCATGAAGAGGTTAAGTGACTAGACAGAAGATTATGCAAATAGAGTCCATGGAGCCTCCTTTAGGAGTCTCAAACACAGAACTAGCCAGATATCCTTCCAGGAAAGGACCTAGCCATGGGGTGGGCTCCTTGAGATAACCAAATTAACCAACATATTAAGTGGCCCTTTCAGTCAATATCCAGCTCTTTACGAGTTTAAAGACATGACAAGGGAATACAAAGGCCAGGTATCCATCCACAGACAGCGGTTTCGGGGTGTTGCCCCTCATCAGTGTGGAGTAGGATTCTGGCTAGATGGGAGCAATGCCTAGTAGACCAACATCACAAAGCCATCACTGATCTCAGGGAGATCAGTCCAAGAAAACATTGCGGGCAGCTGACTAAAGCGCTCAACACAGTGAATTCCTAGGCGCATTGCCCTCTGGGAATTACAAATATGCAAATAGAGTCCGTGGAGCCTCAATTAGGAGTCTCAACACAGAACTGGTCTCCCTGAGATCAGTGATTGCTTTGTGATGTTGGTCTGCTAGGCATTGCTCCCACCTAGCGAAAATCCTACTCCACACTGATGAGGGGCAACACCCTGAAACAGCTGTCTGTGGATGGATACCTGGCCTTGGTATTCCCTTGTCATATCTTTAAACTCATAGAGAGCTGGATATTGACTGAAAGGGCCACTTAATATGTTGGTTATAGTGGTCTCCTCAAGAAGCCACCCCATGGCTGGGTCCTTCCCTGGATGGATATCTGGCTAGTTCTGTGTTTGAGACTACTAAACAAAGCTCCACAGATTCTATTTGCATATTTGTAATTCCCAGGGACAATGCGCCTAGGAATTCACTGTGTATGGCGGTTTAGCCGGCTGCCCTCAGTGTTTTCTTGGACTGGTCTCCCTGAGATCAGTGATTGCTTTGTGATATACAGAAGATGTGTATGGAAGTGTGCACTGTGCATTACTAACATTACAGATTTATTACTAATGTTACAGACATTTATAAGGAAATAATTCTTCAATCATATAACAAGACTTGTCTATAGTGTCCAGTACCTGAGGATATCCATATAATCCAAGGATCTGTGCGGCTGGAATAGTGGAAGATGAGTACTGATCTCCAATGAGGCCAACCAGTCGGCCATGGCCCTCACAAGAGTAATTAGGTGTCACCTTCCCCGGGCCGGACAGGAAATATAAAACATGTCTTACCGCCAACCGTCCATGTGAACATGTGTCATAAACATGATATCCCAGGGTGATATTGGGTAAAATGTCAGGATCCTTGTTTATATTATCAATGGCAAAAATAAAAATAAAAAAATGTAGAAAAGACTGAAAGGATCGCCTACAAAAAAGATAAAAGATAAAAAATATGTAAATAATTAAAAAATGTCTACATATACAGAGGGTAAAATAAGTATTTAACATATCACCAATTTTTTAAGTAAATACATTTGTAAAGGTTCTATTGAGATGAACTTCACATTAGATGTCGAAAATGGCGACACAAGCAATTAATGATGAGTGAGTGTAATCGTTACTATTCGCACGGATAGTTCGGTATTCAGAGCACTCGTTACATTGTATTTCTGTATTTGCCTCTCAATATTTGAGTGTTTCGCCCAGCAGTTTTCGTGCCTGATTTGCAGCCACTAGGGATGAGCGAGTATGCTTGTCACTACTCGGTACTCGCACGAATATCACGGTACCCGGGGTACTCGGCGAGTACCGAGTAATCTCGCGATACTCTTGCTGTGCTCGGGGTACACCTCCCTGCATGTTGGCACTCTTTTCAGAGCCAGCCCGCATGCAGGGATTGGCTTACAGACACTGTAATGCCACAGCCATGTTGGTTGTGGCATTACAGTGATTGGCTGGCCGCACAGTATCATCAGGTCTTTATAAGACCTGACCGCGCTGTGCTCGTCACTCTGCTCCACAGACAGTCTGTGTAGGGAGAGCTGCTGCTGATTGAGGGACAGATTTGTGGCCTTTCAGCTAGTGCAGGCGCAGGGCTGCCAGTCTAATTACCACAACAGTCCTTCTGAGGACTGATAGAGCTGTATACAGGCAGGCAGGGAGGCAGGGTATATACCAAACTTCACTGTGCCAGTATACCAGCCTGCATCACATCTGGGGCTGGTGTACAGCCTGGAAATCTCATCCATCCATCCCAAAACAGTGCTTTTAGGGATTAATGTAGCTCTCTATAGGCAGGAGTAGGTTTTAGCGCAAATTAGGTTACGCCAAAAGACTCGCTATTCTCGTCAGCGTTTGTGTCTGACCAGTCCAACTGCAGGGCCTTAATCTCTAATCTCAGCGTGCTGCTAAAAAACATTTCTTGGACTCCTTCGTTTAGCTGTATACAGTCAGCACAACATTGAAAAGGTGCAAGGCCGGTGGCAAGGGACAAGGAACTGGATATGATGGTGGTGCAGGCACAGGCCGAGCCCGTGTGCAAGCTCGAATTGCGCCACGACAAACGTCCACATCATCTCGCTCGACCTTCCTGTCCCAATTTCTAGGGGACCGCAGCAGTACTCCACTATTAAACCAAGACCAATGTCAACAGGTTGTTAGTTAGATAGCCGATAATGCTTCCAGTCAGTTTGGCACCACCACCAATACCTTGTCTTCCACACGGTCAAGTGTCAGTAGCTGTGAGACTGGACCGCACATTCCACACTTTGATACTCCTTCCTCCCACCATGCTGAGTGCCCAGCCCCGGACATAACTGATCCCACACTTGGACACTCTGAAGAGCTGTTCACTTATCCATTCGTAGATTCTGGCCTCTCACCAGCTACAGTTGAAGTGGGTCATGAGGAGATCATATGTACAGATGCCCAAATATTTGAACAGCCATGGTCTCACGAAGGCAACGGTGGGAACGTGTCTCAACAAGAGGTGGACGATGATGAGACACAATTGCCAGAAAGTCAGGAGGAGGACCAAGGTGAGGAAGTGGAAGACGACGTGGTGGATGATCCAGTAACTGACCCAACCTGGCAAGAGAACATGCAGAGCGAGGACAGCAGTGCACAGGGGAAGTTAGGAATAGCATCACAACAGGCTGGAAGAAGCAGGGTGGTGTTCCCCGGAACAACTACACGAGTGATGTTGCCAGTACAACTGTTAGGTCTTCCCGAGTCTGGCTTTTTTTTATGGTGTCTGCAGATAATTTGAAAAAGGCTATTTGCAACACCTGCCTTGCCAGCATCAGCAGGGGTACAAAACTAGCAGCCTGACCACCACCAGCATGATCAGGCACATAGCAGCAAAGCACTCGACTTTGTGGGATGTACAGCAGAGTCCAGGAGCATTGTCTGCGGGTGACACCGCTGCGTCTTCCACTGTTGTGCGTGCAAGCCAATCCCCTGTCCATACTGCAGGTGTAGATGCCTCCTGTCCTTCACCTGTACTTGCACAAGCATAAATATCACCATCATCAGCCACGTCCTTGTCCCAGCGCAGCGTTCAGTTATCCATACACCAATCTTTAGAACGCAGGCGCAAATACGCTGCCAATGCCCCACATGCCACAGTTCTAAATGCAGACATTTTGCGACTGCTTGCGCTGGAAATGTTGCCTTTTAGGCTGGTGGAGACGGAAGCATTCCGCAACCTGATAGCGGCTGCTGTCCCACGTTACTCTGTCCCCAGCCGCCTCTATTTTTCCCGGTGTGCCGTCCCCCCATTACATAAGCACATGTCACAAAACATCATACGTGCCCTTAAAAACGCAGTTTCAGGCAAAGTCCACCTAAACACGGACACGTAGACAAGTGCTTGTGGGCAGGGCCGGTACATCTCGCTGACGGCACACTGGGTTAATATTCTGGAAGCTGGGACCCAGTCTGAGCTTGGGACAGAACACGTTCTTCCATCACCAAGGATTGCAGGCCCTAACTCAGTCAGGGTTTCACCCACAGTGTATAGCTCTGGCACGTCATGCTCCTCAGCCTCCTCCTCCTCCACTTCACCCTCCACACCAGTCCCAAGCTGGAAGCACTGCAGCACTGCCTCGGCTAAGCGGCAACAGGCTGTGCTGAAGCTAATATGTGTAGGTGACAAACCCCACAATGCTGAAGAGTTGTGGACAGCTCTGAAACAGCAGGCAGATCACTGGCTCACACCGCTGAACCTACAGCCAGGCATGGTTGTGTGTGACAATGGCCGGAACCTGGTGGCGGCTGTGAGGCAAGGCGAGCTGACACATGTTCCATGCGTGGCCCATGTGCTCAACCTCGTGGTTCAGCGGTTTATTAAATCCTACCCGGAGCTCTCTGATCTGCTTGTCAAAGTACGCCGCCTGTGTGCCCATTTTAGAAAGTCACCTACTGCTTCTGCCGGCCTTGCCGGCTTTCAGCGGCATTTGCAGCTTCCGACTCACAGACTGGTGTGTGATGTCCCCACGCATTGGAATTCCACACTGCACATGTTGGTCAGGACTTGTGAGCAGAAGAAGGCAGTTGTTGAGGGCCAGCTTCAACTAGGCCATCGGTATATGGTTCAAACTCCACACATGAGACCTCAGAAGTGGACATGGATGTCCGACATGTGTACCGTCCTCCAAAACTTTGAGGACTCCACCAAGATGGTGAGTGGCAATGATGCCATCATTAGCGTCACCATCCCGCTTCTCTGTCTTCTAAAACGCTCTCTGCTCAAAATCAAAGACAATGCATTGCAGGCGGAGCATGATGACTTGCAGCAAGAAAACGTACTGGGTGATTACACACAGCCCGGCGTCATCTCATCCCAACGTGCATTGGAGAACTATGACAAGGTGAAGGAGGATTGACGGTAATACATGCACAACTGTCAGATCGTCGGTTCAGTGTGGATGGCCAGAGGACAGGGAGAGGAGAAAGAGGAGGAGGATGAAGTCAGCATGGCCAGTCATGCTGTTGGTGAGGATCCTGAAGTCTTGCCTGTTAACAGTCTGGTGCACATGGCTGACTTTATGTTACACTACCTGTCTCGCAACCCTCGCGTTATTAACATCTTGGCGGAGACTCATTACTGGTTGGTGACACTTTTAGACCCATGCTACAAGGAGAACTTTATTTCTCTTATTCCCGAGGTGGAGAGGTCTACAAAAATGCTGCAGTACCAGAAGGCCATAGTCACGGAATTAGTCCAAAAATTCCCTTCTGAAAACGCTAGCGGCAGAGGTCAAGATTCGGTGGACAACCAAGGCGTCCGGCCGAGAGAGGCACAAGTCCAATCCAGCAGAGGTAGGGGAACACTCTCAAAGATGTGGGACACTTTTCTCAGCACCTCTCGTACCACAGGCCCTGAGGTGCAAGGTAGTGTCACAAGGACTGCAAAGTTTGCCAAGATGCTGAGGGAGTACCTTGCCGATCGTACTAAAGTGCTCCTAGATTCCTCTGTGCCTTATAATTATTGGGTATCCAAGCTGGACATGTGGCAGGAATTGGCTCTCTACGCCTTGGAAGTCCTGGCCTGCCCTGCCGCTAGCGTTTTGTCAGAGCGTGTTTTTAGTGCCACAGGTGGAATCATTACAGATAAACGCACCCGCCTGTCAACTGAAAATGCTGACAGCCTGTCTCTGATCAATATGAACAAGGGTTGAATTGGGCCTGACTTCACCACACCACTACCAAATGATAGCGGAATTTAAATTTTGTGCTGGAAGATTGCCATGCACCTCCGCACACCCACACATCGGTACACACTTCATGTCTTTGGCTACTTGCTGTACTGCTCCTTAGAAGTACAGGAGACCTGCTCCTCTGTAATGGAAACAATTTTTAGAGGCTCTCCTCCATGTTTCTTCCCAGGGGCATCGCAATGCTTCACAATTTTTGGCAGCCCTTCATAGGGCAATCCTACAAAAGATCCACTTCCTTAAAATGAATAAAAATATAAGGGGAGACAGCAGAGGCGCAATAGTGCCCTATCAATGAGTATAGATCAGGGTCTTACAGGTGTAATCAAGTTTACACTAACCTGGACCAGTTGTGATTCCCACAACTGGATTAAAGGCGTTGGTATAATATTGAAGGCTGCTGCAGGACTTCCACCTCCACACGATAGTGGAAAACTTCAGGAGTTTTGGATTCAATCGGTGTACTACAGTCTGCGCTGCCCGGTCATCCAAGGAGACACAAGGGAAGCAATGTTCCAAGTAAAAAATTCCCTTTATTCTTCAACCTACGCGTTTCAGCTAGTGATGGGCGAATCCTAAATTACTCGGAATCGCTTGACTCTAGCGAGTCCGAGCCCAGGACTCGCTACTCGTTGCGAGTCTAGCGAGTCCAATGTTAATGAATGGGGAAGCGAGTAATAGCGAGTAGTGTGAGATTTACAACTCGCAGATGTGTCTCGGAAGCTTCAGCCTGAAGCAATCCTAGTTTTGTCATTTATTTGCATTGCTTGTTTACTTTGTAAGTAATCGCTGACTCGCACAGATAAGAGTCCTGTCTCCTCTGTGCTGGCTGCCAGCTCCAGGGTCCTAGAGCCTGCCTGCTGCCTGATGTAGCAGTGCTGAGATTGTTCTCAGTCTGCTCATTCCCTGTGTACAGACATGAATGTCTGTGCACAGAGATGATGTAGCAGAGCTGAGATTGTTCTCAGTCTGCTCATTCCCTGTGCATAGAGATCTATATCTATACACAGGGGATGTAGCAGAGAGGACATCGCGTTTTGGACTGCGTCGGACGGAAGAGGATTTTTTTAATTAAAGATGGAGTCCCTAATGGCTTTTTTTTTTATTTCTAATAAAAAATTTTCTTTGTGTTGTGTTTTTTTTAAAACAATTTAATAGAAATTCATGGCGGTCATGTCTAATATTGGCGTGACCACCATAAATTTCGGGCTTAGGGCCAGCTGATAATACAAAGCTGGCCCTAACCTCTTTATTACCCAGCGTGCCACCGCTACCAGGGCCGCTGGAAGAGCGGGGTTCAGCGTCAGAGGATGGCGCTTCAATGAACGCGCCATCTTCTGGGTCGGCTGCGGGCTGCAATTTGCAGCGGGGGGTGCCCAGAAAGCTTGGGCATCCCTGCGCTGCGGATTCCAGCCCCCAGCTGCTTAGCTGTACCTGGCTAGACATAGAAATTGCGCGGAGCCCCACGCATTTTTTTTTTTATTATTTCATGAAATTCTGAGATTCTGACTCTGAGACTCTGACTCTGAAATTCATTAAATAATTTTAAAAAAATGCGTGGGGCTCCGCGCAATTTCTATGTCTAGCCAGGTACAGCTAAGCAGCTGAGGGCTGGAATCCGCAGCGCAGGGATGCCCAAGCTTTCTGGGCACCCCCCGCTGCAAATTGCAGCCCGCAGCCGCCCCAGAAGATGGCGCGTTCATTGAAGCGCCATCCTCTGGCGCTGAACCCCGCTCTTCCAGCGGCCCTGGTGGCGGTAGCACGCTGGGTAATAAAGGGGTTAATACCAGCTTTGTTATACAAGCTGGTATTAAGCCCGAGATTCTTAATGTCAGGCCACGTTTGACCCAGCCACTAAGAATCTCCAATAAAGGGTTAAAAAAACACAGAGAAAATTTTTTATTTGAAATAAAAAAAAAAGCCATTAGGGACTCCATCTTTAATTAAAAAAATCCTCTTCCGTCCGACGTAGTCCAAAACGCGATGTCCTCTCTGCTACATGCACAGGGAATGAGCAGACTGAGAATAATCTCAGCACTGCTACATCATCTCTGTGAGCAGGCAGGTTCTAGGACCCTGGAGCTGCACAGAGAAGACAGCTGGACTCGGCTCGCAAAGAAACAGCAGTTACTTTGCGAGTTTCCCTGCTATCACTGGCACAGTAGCCAGTGATGACTCGCACGAGTCCAATGCAAACAATGGCAATCCTAGTTTTGTCAGCGTTTCTGACAAAACTAGGATTGATATTGATTTGCATTGGACTCGTGCGAGTCATCACTGGGAAACTCGCCGAGTACCGAGTCCTGCGAGTCCCTTACTACTCGCCGAGTAACGAGTCCTAGCGAGTAGATTCGCCCATCCCTAGTTTCAGCGCCCAATCCTGGCGCCGTCCTCAGGGTCCTGAGGACGGCGCCAGGATTGGGCGCTGAAACGCGTAGGTTGAAGAATAAAGGGAATTTTTTACTTGGAACATTGCTTCCCTTGTGTGTCCTTGGATGACCGGGCAGCGCGGACTGTAGTACACCAATTGATTGATCCCAAAACTTCCTTAAAATGGGCACATTATTTAAAGAGACCCTCATGCACGTCTTTATCCAGGGGCATTGAAGTGCCTCCCAACTTTTGGCAGCCCTGCCTAGGACAATCCTACAAAAGACCCACTTCCTTAAAATGGGCACATTATTTAAAGAGGCTCTCATGCACGCTTCTATCCAGGGGCATTGTGGTGCCTCCCAATGTTTAGCAGCCCTGCCTAGGGCAATACTACAAAAGACCCACTTGCTTAAAATGGGCACATTATTAATAGAGGCCCTCATGCACTTCTCCATCCATGGGCATTGTGGTGCCTCCCAATTTTTGGCTGCCCTGCCTAGGCCAATACTACAAAAGACCCACTTCCTTATAATGGGCACAATATTAAAAGAGGCCCTCATGCATGCCTCCATCCAGGAACATCAGAGTGCCTCCCAACTTTTGGCAGCCCCGTCTAGGCCAGTCCTACAAAAGACCCACTTCCTTATAATGGTCACATTATTTAAAGAGGCCTTCATGTACGTCTCTTCCCAGGGGCATGAGAGTGCCACACAATTTTTGGCTGCCCTGCCTAGGGCAATACTGCAAAAGACAAACTTCCTTGTAATGGGCACATTTTTAAAGAGGCCTTCATTTACGTCTCTTTCCAGGGGCATGGGAGTGCCGCACAATTTTTAAAAAAAAAATCTTTCATATAATCCAAAAAACTAACATACACCAACTCTGTCTCACAAGTGGGTATGAGCCCTTAATATTTTTTCCATGAAAATCCTTTTTGGTTTCATTTTGTAACGTTTTCTTGACAGTCCGTAAAAGTGGCGTAATAGTCTGACAACATTGTTTACAGCAGTGACCTTGGGGTCTGAAATGCTTACGGGGGTCTTCCCCATGCTGTTCCCATGTCATTTGAGCACTGTTCTGATACTTTTGTGACATTTTTAGGGTTTTTCCATGCTGCCGGGGGTTATGCCAGAAAAATACTTGGGTCTCCCAAAGGATAACATTGGGTTCGGTGCTCGGGCCGAGTACACGAGTATCTTGGGATGCTCGGCCCGAGCTTCAAGCAGCCGAGCATTTTAGTACTCGCTCATCTCTAGCAGCCACTAAACATGCTGGGCTTCTTAATCAATCACATTAATGGCGCAGCCATCTTGGTTCTGGCATTACTATGATTGGCCGCCCAGCATCATTGGGTCTATATAAGTCCTGCCAACACCATTTTGCATATATTGCATCCAGAAACAGCATTGTAGTAGCATGGGGAGAGAGCAAACAGCTGCTAGGGAGAGTGTTTCAGTCATCCATATAACCAAAAAAAACCTTTTCAGGGATACCTGAAGTGGATACTAGGTCAGTGTACTGTAGGGAGGGAGAGATTCTCAAGCAGGGACAGAGTTTATAGGAGCCTGTCACTGCCTCCATAATACCAGAAAACAATTGCTCTTTTCAGAGATGAAACCACTGAACAAAGTCACAGTACAGGGAGGGAGAGGTTAGACTATTCTCCCCGTGTCCATATTACAACAGCTCTTGTCAGAGGCAGAGCTCTTTTTTTCCAGCACACAGAGTACTAGCATTTTGTGCTGTATCTTGTTTAAAAGCACTGGTCCTTCTTTCCCCTCTATTTTTGGGGTTCACAGCTTGGATTGTGCCATCCACATCAGACATGACCCACTCCAGGGCCCTTAGGGTACCCGGTCCCGGGCAGTTGTGATGTAGTTGCGATGTAGGAATATCACGGGGAGCTTGCCCGAGCTCGTGGCCCTGGTGGTCGCTGAAAAGTAGCAAAAGTAAAAAAAGGGGAAGAAATAAAGGAAAGTCTCATGACACCACCTACGGTGTCTGGTGATGGCACCGGCGCTGCTGCTGAACTCCGGGGATGATGGATGGGCCAGATTATAACGCTCCCCTGTAGGAGGAGAGGGTTCCCCAGGGAAGTGTGGTAGAACTGGGACTCCACACAGGGAGGTTGCTCTGTAGGTGGGATACTGGTACAGTCTGTGTTGGACAGGGTCTGGAATAACTGACACACAAACGCTGGGCTCTGTTTCCGTACCTTTTGTCCGTTGTACACTCCAGGTGTCGGGAAGAACTTCAGGATTTTCAGACCCAATGAGTTATGAGTAGTGATGAGCGAGCATGCTCGCCACTACTCGGTACTCGCACAAGTATCACTGTACTCGGGCTACTCGGCGAGCACCGAGTAATCTCGCGATACTCGTGCTGTGCTCGTGGTCGTCATCTCTGCATGTTGGCGCTCTTTTGAGAGCCAGCCCACATGCAGGGATTGGCTGGCAGACCACTGCAATGCCACAGCCCTGTTAGTTGTGGCATTGCAGTGATTGGCTGGCCTGCACAGCGTGACCGAGCCTTTATAAGACCCGGCCGCGCTGTGCTCTGCACACAGGCATCCAGACAGTAAGTGTTGGGACAGTGTCTGCTGCTGCTTAGGGACAGATTTGCGGCCCTCATAGGTAGATTCGGAGCAGGGCTGCAAACTGCTGCTGACCACAACAGTCCTTCTCAGGAGTAATCTAGGAGGATATAGGCAGGGTGATACAGATCGGAATCCAAGCTTTTCTGTGACCATTACAGTCACCAGACTGTTGAACTTACTACCTTGATCCAGGTTAGGGACTAAAATCCAAATCTCCTGTGACCATTACAGTCACCAGATTGGTGTACTTACTACCTTAATACAGGTTAGGGACAAAAATCCTACTCTCCTGTGACCATTACAGTCACCAGACTGGTGTACTTACTACCTTGATACAGGTTAGGGACTAAAATCCTACTCTCCTGTGACCATTACAGTCACCAGACTGGTGTACTTACTACCTTGATACAGGTTAGGGACTAAAATCCTACTCTCCTGTGACTATTACAGTCACCAGACTGGTGTACTTACTACCTTGATACAGGTTAGGGACTAAAATCCTAATCTCCTGTGATCTGAACAGTCACCAGACTGGTGTACTTACTACCTTAATACAGGTTAGGGACTAAAATCCTACTCTCCTGTGACTATTACAGTCACCATGCTGGTGTACTTACTACCTTGATACAGGTTAGGGACTAAAATCCTACTCTCCTGTGACCATTACAGTCACCAGACTGGTGTACTTACTACCTTAATACAGGTTAGGGACTAAAATTCTAATCTCCTGTGACCATTACAGTCACCAGACTGGTGTACTTACTACGTTAATACAGGTTAGGGACTAAAATCCTAATCTCCTGTGACCATTACAGTCACCAGACTGGTGTACTTACTACCTTAATACAGGTTAGGGACTAAAATCCTACTCTCCTGTGACTATTACAGTCACCATGCTGGTGTACTTACTACCTTGATACAGGTTAGGGACTAAAATCCTACTCTCCTGTGACCATTACAGTCACCAGACTGGTGTACTTACTACCTTAATACAGGTTAGGGACTAAAATTCTAATCTCCTGTGACCATTACAGTCACCAGACTGGTGTACTTACTACGTTAATACAGGTTAGGGACTAAAATCCTAATCTCCTGTGACCGTTACAGTCACCAGACTGGTGTACTTACTACTTTAATACAGGTTAGGGACTAAAATCCTACTCTCCTGTGACTATTACAGTCACCAGACTGGTGTACTTACTACCTTGATACAGGTTAGGGACTAAAATCCTAATCTCTTGTGATCTGAGCAGTCACCAGACTGGTGTACTTACTACCTTAATACAGGTTAGGGACTAAAATCCTACTCTCCTGTGACTATTACAGTCACCAGACTTGTGTACTTACTACCTTGATACAGGTTAGGGACTAAAATCCTACTCTCCTGTGACTATTACAGTCACCAGACTGGTGTACTTACTACCTTGATACAGGTTAGGGACTAAAATCCTAATCTCCTGTGATCTGAACAGTCACCAGACTGGTGTACTTACTACCTTAATACTGGTTAGGGACTAAAATCCTACTCTCCTGTGACTATTACAGTCACCAGACTGGTGTACTTACTACCTTGATACAGGTTAGGGACTAAAATCCTAATCTCCTGTGACCATTACAGTCACCAGACTGGTGTACTTACTACGTTAATACAGGTTAGGGAATAAAATCCTAATCTCCTGTGACCATTACAGTCACCAGACTGGTGTACTTACTACTTTAGTACAGGTTAGGGACTAAAATCCTACTCTCCTGTGACTATTACAGTCACCAGACTGGTGTACTTACTACCTTGATACAGGTTAGGGACTAAAATCCAAACCTCTTGTGATCTGAGCAGTCACCAGACTGGTGTACTTACTACCTTAATACAGGTTAGGGACTAAAATCCTACTCTCCTGTGACTATTACAGTGACCAGACTGGTGTACTTACTACATTGATACAGGTTAGGGACTAAAATCCTACTCTCCTGTGACTATTACAGTCACCAGACTGGTGTACTTACTACCTTGATACAGGTTAGGGACTAAAATCCTAATCTCCTGTGACCATTACAGTCACCAGACTGTTGTAATTACTACCTTGATACAGGTTAGGGACTAAAATCCTAATCTCCTGTGACCATTACAGTCACCAGACTGTTGTAATTACTACCTTGATACAGGTTAGGGACTAAAATCCTAATCTCCTGTGACCATTACAGTCACCAGACTGTTGTAATTACTACCTTGCTACAGGTTAGGGACTAAAATCCTACTGTCCTGTGAACATTACAGTCACCAGACTGTTGTCGCTGTATACAAGCAAAATGCGCAAGGGCGTTGGCAAGGAACAAGGAAGTGAACGTGATGGTGGTGCAGGCAGAGGCCGAGGTCGTGTGCAAGCACTAATTTCGTAACAAGAAAGGGGCACATCTACTCGCTCACACGTCCTGTCCCAAATTCTTGGGGCCCGCTGCAGTACACCGCTCTTGAACCAACACCAGTGTCAACAGGTTGTTACTTGGATAGCGGATAATGCTTCAAGTCATATTGGCACCTCCACAAACACCCTGTCTTCCACACGGTCAAGTGTCAGTAGCCGTGATACTGCACCGCACATTTCCCAAGCTGATCCTCCTTCCTACCACCAGGCCGAGTACACGTCCACGGACATTACTGATCCCACACTTGGACACTCGGAAGTCCAGAAGTGTGTACCCATGGGTGAGTGCAGGTACATGGCAAATTCCCATAACAAAATTTAAATTCAGTTGTCATTTGTTGGTGGTGTGGTGAAGTCTGGCCCAATCCAACCCTTGTTCATCTTGATCAGAGTCAGCCTGTCAGCATTTTCAGTTGACAGGCGGGTGCGTTTATCAGTAATGATTCCACCTGCGGCTCTGACAAAACGCTAGCGGCAGGGCAGGCCAGGACTTCCAAGGCGTAGAGAGCCAATTCATGCCACGTGTCCAGCTTGGAGACACAATAATTGTAAGGCACAGAGGAATCTAGTAGTACAGTTGTTTGATCTGCAAGGTACTCCTTCAGCATCTGGCCAAACTTAGCATTTCTTGTGGCACTACCCCGCACCTCAGGGGCTGTGGTACGTGAGGGCTGAGAAAACTGTCCCACATCGTAAAGACTGTTCCCCTACCTATGGCGGATTGGACTTGTGCCCCTCTCGGCCGTACGCCTTGGTTGTCCACCGATTCCTGACCTATGCCGCTAGCGTTTTGTGAGGGGAATGATTTGCCTACTTCTGTGACTATGGCCTTCTGGAAATGCTGCATTTTGGCTGACCTCTCCGCCTCACGAATGAGAGACATAAAGTTCTCCTTGTAGCGTGGGTCTAACAGTGTTGCCAACCAGTACTGATTGTCGTCCAAGATGTTGTGAACGCGAGGGTCACGAGCCAGGCAGCTTACCATAAAGTCAGCCATGTGCGCCAGACTCTTAACAGCCATCACTTCAGTATCCAGACCAACACGATGACTGAACATGCTGTCCTCCTCCTCCTCCTCATCTCCACTGTCCTCTGGCCAGCCACGCAGAATCGAGGGTATGACTGGTGTGCATGTCATGTCCTCAATTTGGCCAGAGAGTTGCTCCATGTCTTCATCCTCCTCCTCCTCGTCATAGTCCTGCACTGCACGTTGTGATGAGATGAGGCTGGGCTGTGTGCTTTCACCCACACCCACTACTGTTTCTTGCTCCAAGTCATCGCGCTCGGCCTGCAATGCATCCTCTTTGTTTTTCAGCAGAGACCGTTTTAGAAGGCAGAGTAGTGGTATGGTGACGCTAATAATGGCGTCATCGCCGCTCACCATCTTGGTGGAGTCCTCAAAGTTTTGGAGGACGGTACATAGGTCCGACATCCATCTCCACTCCTCAGGTGTTATGTGTGGAGTTTGACCCATTTCCCGACGGCTTAGGTGATGCAGGTAGTCCACAACTGCCCTCTTCTGCTCACATATCCTGACCAACATGTGCAGAGTTGAATTTGAACGCGTGGGGACATCACACACCTGTCACGGGTGGCACGGATGACAGGGTGGAGGCCACGCGCAGACGATCCCAGCGTTTGGCCCACCAGCCATAATGGTGGAGGATGGTCTGTCTCTTTCAGGAGCATTTACCTTCTGTGTTGATGGAAAGAAGGTGTAATGAGATCTCTCTATCATGGGGAGACGGCTGTGGAGGTCTTGCGCTCGGTCTGGTTTTATTCACCAATGTTGTAGGTCACTAGGACCCAGCAGACTCCTTCCACCTTTATAAGGAGGTTCATTGCCTTTCCTCGGTGCAGGTGATAGTTCCTTGTGCACACTTTATCCTTGCTCCAGCAGAAGCTGAGATTGTGGAGGTTGCTGTGTTCTGCTGTCAGATAAGTGTTTCCTTTTCCCAAATGTCTGTCTTCCCTGGTGTTTGTCTTTAGTTGATAGTGGAGGGGTCTAGTGAACCTCTCCATCTGATCCTTAGATAAGATAGATCTAGGATCAGAGAGGGACAAGGTTCGTGGTCGGCGACAGTTGAGGAGACTGTATAGGGACGTCAGGGCAGACAGGGTCAGCTCTAGGAAGTCTAGGGGTCACCGTCTCCTTCTTGTGCCCTTAGCATTAGGGACTCC
Organism: Allobates femoralis; assembly: GCA_033576535.1. Lineage (NCBI taxonomy): Eukaryota > Metazoa > Chordata > Amphibia > Anura > Aromobatidae > Allobates > Allobates femoralis. The sequence goes on along the minus strand of JARQOC010000003.1, from coordinate 10,225,451 downwards.
TGATCCCCCCCCCCGTCGTTATCCTACGCTGGGTGTCTTCCCCACTCCCAGCGTGACAACACCAGTCTGTGGGCCGGAAGACACAAAACGGCGCTGAAAGCCGGCAAGGCCGGCTGAAGCAGCAGGTGACTTGCGAAAATGTGCAGACAGACGGCGAACTTTTACCAGCTGTTCAGACAGCTCTGGGTATGACTTTAGAAACCTCTGAACCACCAGGTTGAGCACATGGCCCACGCATGGAACATGCGTCAGCTGGCCTCGCCTCAAAGCTGCCACCAGGTTCCGGACATTGTCACACACGACCTTTCCTGGCTTTAGGTTCAGAGGTGTGAGCCAGTGATCTGCCTGCTGTTTCAGAGCTGTCCACACCTCTTCTGCATTGTGGGGTTTGTCAACTATGCAGACTAGCTTCAGCACAGCCTGTTGCAGCTTCGCAGAGGCAGTGCTGCAGTGCTTCCAGCTTGGGACTGGTGTGGAGGGTACAGTGGATGAGGATGCACAGAAGGAGGAGGAGGAGACTGAAGAACATAACATTCCGGAGCTGTAGAGTGTCGGTTGAAACACTGACAGAGGTAGAGCCTGCTATCCTTGCTGTGGGAAGGACGTGTTCCGTCCCTCGCTCAGACTGTGTCCCAGCCTCCACAATATTAACTCAGTGTTTTGTCAAGGAGATGTAGCGGCCTTGCCGACAAGCACTTGTCCACGTGTCTGTGGTTAGGTGGACTTTGGCTGAAACAGCGTTGTTCAGAGCACGTGTGATGCTGTTATACACGTGGTTATGCAATGCGGGGACGGCACATCTGGAGAAATAGTGGCGGCTGGGGACCAAGTAACGTGGGACAGCAGCAGCCATCAGGTCGCGGAATGCTTCCGTCTCCACCAGCCGGAAAGGCAACATTTCTAGCGCTATGAGTCGCGAAATGTGATAATTCAGGACTGTGGCATGTGGGGCGTTGGCAGCGTATTTGCGCCTGCGTTCAAAGGTTTGCTGAATGGATAATTGAACGCTGCGCTGGGACAAGGACGTGCTTGATGGTGGGGTTATTTGTGCGTGGGCAACTTCAGGTGCAGGGCCGGAGGCTTGTTCGCGGCCAGCATGTACAGGGGATTGGCTCACACGCACAACACGCGAAGACGTAGCAGTGACATCAGCAAGCACCGCTCCTCGACTCTGTTGTACTTCCCACAAAGTCGGGTGCTTGGCTGACATGTGCCTGATCATGCTGGTGGTGGTCAGGCTGCTAGTTTTCGTACCCCTGCTGTTGCTGGCATGGCAGGTGTTGCAAATGGCCTTTTTAGAGTCATCTGGAGCCAACTTAAAAAACTCGGGAAGACCTAACATTTGCACAGGCACCTTGTGTCGTGTTGTTGTTCCGGGGAACGGTTGCCTGCCTTTTGCCTGCGAGCCCGACCCTGCTTCGTACTGCCTGTTGGGATGCTACGCCTCCCTCCCCCTGTGCACTGCTGTCCTCACTCTGCATATCCTCCTGCCAGGTTGGGTCAGCTACTGGATCATCCACCACGTCGTTTCCTCTTCCTTGGCTAATCGCTGGACTGCTCCTCGTTCTCCTCATGTGCCACCATGATGACCGTTACAATAGTTAGGCTGTTGTTTCAGGTATACTCCCAGTGGTAAATTTTTACGCCCATTCTTTTTGAATGGGCATTACAACGACAGGATACCCGCTCCTTTTCAATGGGAAAAATGTTTTGAGGCCCTCATGCACGTCTCTATCCAGGGACAATGTGGAGCCTCCCAATTTTTGGCTGCCCTGCCAAAGGGCTATACTACAATACACCCACTTCAGGTTTACAGGCCCTACTGCATGTCTGTATGCATGGGTCATTGTTGAACCTCCCAATTTTTGGCTGCCCTGCCAAAGGGCTATACTACAATACACCCACTTCAGGTTTACAGGTCCTCCTGCACGTCTCTATCCTGGGACAATGTGGAGCCTCCCAATTTTTGGCTGCCCTGGCCAAAGGGCTATACTACTATACACCCACTTCAGGTATACAGGCCCTCATGCACGTCTCCATCCAGGGGCATTGGTGAACCTCCAAATTTTGGACTGCCCTGGCAAAGGAAAATACTACAATAGACCCAGTTCCTCAAAATGGGCACATTATGTCAAGAGGCCTTCATGTCCGTCTCTTCTCAGGGACATCGGAGTGCTGCACAATGTTTTCACGTAAAATCTTTCATGTAATCACAAAAAGTAACATACACCAGCTGTATCTCACTATTGGGTATGTGCCCTTAACATTTCCACCCTAAATATTCATTTTGGTATCATTTTGGAAGGTTTTCTGGTGACTCCATAAAATTGGCGTGAAACTCGGACAAGATTGTTCACAGCTGTGACTTTTGAGTGAGAAATGCTTCCAGGGGTCTTCCCCATGGTGTTGCCATGTCATTTGAGCATTCTTCTGAGACTTTTGTGACATTTTTAGGGTTTCTACATGCTGCCGGCAGTCATTTCATAAAAATACTCTGGTCTCCCATAGGATAACATTGGGCTCGGTACTCGGGCCGAGTACATGAGTATCTCGGGATGCTCGGCCCGAGCTTCGAGCAACCGAGCATTTTAGTACTCGCTCATCACTAGTTATGAGGCCTCCTTTTCCCTGTTTGTGTGTCTAGGTTGTGACCTGTCTGAAACCTGGCCTGACCACCTCTTTGGCTCCTCACTTGTATTGCAGGCGGTGAAAACCTTCTGCTGGCTTCCATTATCTCTCATGCGGTTGCTGGCTCTCCTGGTTGGTTTGCTACAAGTGTCCCCAGAAGGCTAAAGTCTCCTCGTTTTACGGTGCTTTCTCTGCTTAGCTAACTGGACCCTTGCAGACTCGGACTCCGGTGTCCAGGTTGCTTCTTGGGGTGAACTGGTATGGTTCCTCTGCCCCAATCTGTTCCACGCCTTGCCTCACTCTTGGGCCCTGCACTGGCTAGGCTTCCCTCTGGCACGGGCCAATCAAGGCTCCATTCATCAGGATGTCTACACAGTCATCCCTGGAACTGCACTGCCTAACTCCTCCCCCGGGCCTGAATTTATAGGGAACCTTGCCTGAAGGCAGCAAGTAGAGCTCCCCCTACAGGTCTGGGGTGGAAGGTGTTGCATGTGTAGGATACCTGATGTGGAAATCCCTCTCTGCGCCAGGTGGTTCTGTGGCTACCTATACCGCAGGGTGCCACAGATACATTAGTACAATGCTAGTTCACTTACCAAATCCAAAGCAGTATTACTAGCATTTTGTGATGTCTGGTACAAAGTATGCACTGGTCATTTTCCCCAAACATTTTTGGCGTCACTACTTGGCTTGTGCCATTTACATCAGCCACATTAATATGGTGCTAGTGCACTTGCCAAATCCAAAGCAGTACTACTAGGATTTTGTCCTATGCTCTGCTCCTTTTTCCCCAATATTTTTGGAGTCACAGCTTGGCTTTTGCCATCCAAATGAGTCACATTAATATGGCGCTAGTGCGCTTCCAAATCCAAAACAGTACTACTAATATTTTGTGCTGCCTGGTACAAAGCATGCACTCGTTCTTTTTCCCTGCTGTTTTTGGGGTCACAGTTTGGCTTGTACAACCAAAAGCTCACCACTTTATAGTGCTTGTATTATCTTAAGCAGTATTCCTACCATTTAATGATGCCTGGCAGAAAACACACACTATTCTTTCTTTCCCCTGTCATTTTGGGGGTCACATTTTGCTTGAGACCAGAAGTAGATATGTTTTACATACACCGTCCAATGCTAAATGTTTGTTGTGTATGTGCAACTCCAAGTTGTGTGCAAGGGGCCTGCTTCCTGGACAACATATTAGGAAGTAGGTAACACAGGGAAAGAGCCAGTGGTCTGGCACTCATACACAGTTTTGCTTCTAGGCGTTCCATCACCTTAGGTGAGGTGCTGCGTATGTCAACAGTATATTGAGAATATTAAGAGAGGTATTATGTTGAATTTTACCTTTTATTCTGGGTCAATTGATATCAGTTTGGTGGTATCTGGGCACAATTATTTTTAAATAGGGAGAGTCTCTTTGTGGTGTCTTTGTTGTGTATTTTTTTAATTTAGCTTGGCTCTCTGAGCACAATGCCTACACCTGTCACTCGTCTCCCTATTCATGATCAATGTTGAAGCTTGAAATATTGGGCTAAGTCTTTTCCCATGAATCCATGATGCACAATGATGAAAGTTTAACTCTGGGGCAAAGATGACACTTTGCCTGTTGTCTTTCCTTAATTTGAGATGTTTTGCAAGCTTTTGTGCCCCTTTGAAGCTTGTAAGGGGGCGAGGGGTCGCATAATTGATGGGAGGTATGTGTCACAGAGATACCTGTTGTCTGTGACATAAGTTGGAGTATTTTCTTTAGTGCATGTCAGCACTGGGAGTTTTCTTAGTCCAAAAGGGGCCGGTTTATGGGTCCTGTGAGAGACGGGCGGGTCCAGGACCCACATACCTCACCAAGGGGCATGGTGACAGGCCCATATAGTGGAGCCTGGTGTTAGCACTGGGCGCGTCTGTGTGTTTCATTGTCAGTTTGCTGTGGAATGATTTATGAAGGAAAATAAACCATTCTGGTTATCACATGTGAAGACGCTGCCTCCTCGTACTTCTTGTAGCCGCAAGTGAGTCGCCCTGCTACAAAGTGTTTTATAGGCCTTTGATTTTGCCTCCCATTTGTTATGGGTAGACAGATAGGCAGTCAATGTGAAATGCTCGGCAGCAATTGAACTGGGATTACATTTTTTTTGGCACATATAGTGTTAAAGTCAGAAGCTCCTGCTGTCTACGGTGTTGCGGCTCTTCTGGTGGCAAGCTGCTACTGAGTTAGTAAGATGATGCAGTTGTTCACTCCCATAGCCTTTAAATAATGTCACTTCCCACCAACAGGCGTCATTGATGGAGTTTCATTCTGTTTTGACCGTTTTTCCAGAAGGGCTTTCGTGTTGTCTGCTGAAGCTTTCCTGCAGTTGTTATCTTGAAGATTACCATCTTGATGAACTTGGTGTTGCTATCCAGTCCATGGATGGAGGTGATGGGGAGCTTGTCCAGTGCTAGTTGAGGAGCAGGGAAAGGGTGATCACCCACACCTTCTCACGTTCAGAGTTACCTCTGGAAGCAGGGTAAGTTAGGGATCCCAGTCTTCAGGGTCAGACTAGCTACCCAGGTACCCTGCCCATTATTGTAATCCTGCTTCTCGTTCCCTCATCCACTATACCACTATCGTGACACCATTGATTTAAATGGGGGTTTGTATTTTGATGACCTTTTCGCCGATATAGTTGGCAAACATGTGCACTTTCGGCAAACCTAACTCCAACTTTAAAAGGTTTTATCATCTCTAGTTAAGATCAGTTTGTAAAATGAGCATTTTAGTTGAATATAGGTTGGGTTGCTGTCATCTAGAGGGATTACAAGCTGTGGGGAAATCCAGTCCTTATTAAATTTAATCACAGTAAGTGTGTCTGCATTTTCCGTGGAGAGGCATATGCACCTATCAGGGATGAATGATTGCCCCAGCGTAACTGAAAACATGCTCTGACATCACACTAGTAGCAGGGCAGGCCAGCATCTCAAAGTCATATAAGGAGAGGTCATGCCAAGTGTTCAGCTTAGACACTCGATAATTAAAGGGAACTGAAGCTTCAGGAAGGATGCAGGTATGGTCACTTAAGTTCCCCTTGAGAATGTTGTTCAACGTATCCCTCCTTGGCATGGGCACAGATAGCCCTTACTGATGTGCTGGTTTTTGAAAATGGCCCAGTTTGTACACATTTTAGCCCCACTTCTGTTTTAACTGGTGTGCGTGTCTCTCCCCATTAATAATTGCTGTTTAAAAGAGCTGGTATCTCTGCCGCCAGCCTTGTCTGAGGGTGATTTTTTGAGCAACTGATCTACAACAGCTCTCTTGAAGGATTCTATTGTGCAACCCTTTGGTAACTCCAAAAGGACAGAAGGAAATTTTTCCTTGTACCGTGGATTTAGAAAGGTATAGGTTGTCAGAGAAAGTGTGTATCATGTGAGGGTGTTAAAACAGACACTTACACATGAACTGTGCCATGTGGGCCAAGCTGCAAACAGGCAAACGTTCTGTCCCATCCTCTCCTCACGCTGATGTGGCACCCCTGCTGGGGATTGCCACAGGACCCATCTGGTGCAAGGAGGGATTTACACTTTGGTATACACAGCACACAACACCTTCCACCCCAGACCTGGAGGGGGAGCTCTACTTGCTGCTTTAAGCAAGTTTTCCTTATAAAGATCCAGGCCTGAGGGGAGGAGTCAGTCAGTCTGCTATAAGCAGTGAAGTTAGTTAGTTGGTCTGCACTCAGCAGTGAAGGAGAGCAGAGATCCAGTGAGACAGCCTAGAGAAGGTGCTGGAAAGACCTGGTTGCTGGGCAAAGCAAGGCCCAGAACCAAGGGACACTGAACCGCTGTGAAGCATCCCAGAGAGAGGGATGCAGGCCAGTGGAGAAGTAAGGAAAAAGGACAAGGGACTGTATATAGGATCCCTTTAGCTCACCCGGACACCGGAGTCTGACCCTGCAAGAGAAACGCTAAAGCAGGAAAAGCCCGGAGAAACCAGGAGGATCTACTCCCCCAGAAGTACAGCTAAACTAGAGATACTCAAACCTGACCAAGCACAGGACCAGGGGCCCAAGAGGAGAGTAGGGACCCCACAGAAGGACCTCATTGTCGGTTAAAGAGTAAAGCCCTAGGAGGGAGGAAAGCAGGGAGTTCAGTTATAGGCAGGTCTTACCCCAAACCACCGTACACAGTGGCAGAGGAGGCCCCACAACTCTCAAGGTGAAAATTCCAAATTGCACTGAGAACCTGGTTACCCTCTTGGACTGTACCTGTTACCGCGCATCAGTAAAAAGGTACCGAAACAAACACTATTGTTTGTGCGAGTCTGCTTTCCCGCTGCTGCCCACAGCATACCCTTCAAGCCGCTACTACGACTCCCCTCATCCACCCCGCTGCCCTGAGGTAAAGTTCCACCTGTGGGGAGCTGTACTACACTGAGCTGCACCACCATCACCTCAATGGCCGGCCACAGCGCTGGTATCCACCATTACCAGGTACCACAGGTGGCGTCACGACACTACCATCCCCATCCTCATCACCATTTTTCCTAATCCCCGCCACTGAGGGTCCAGGGCTCGGAACCGGGAACCAACCAGCCATGATCCCGAAGCAAAGCAGTCATCCTGTCCCAGAATCCGAGTACCCCCCTACCCTGTCGACCGCTTCACTGACTTGCCTCCTCCTCCAACTCCTCCTCTCCAGCCCATCCATGCAGAAAAAGACATGAAGCTAAGGTTGTGAGTCCCCTCTGTAGCATTCTGAGTCTACTCAGTGGAGCAGAAAACAAATCCTCTCCCTCCTCATCCTCCCCATCTTCCTCATAATCACTTAATGTTGCTTCAGAATATTGGCTGGGCTGAGTAGTATCACCCATTGTGAAATCTTGCTCCTTCGCCACATGCTGCTGTTTGAGATTATGCAGTGTTTCTACAGACAGAGCAGCAGGATGGTTACACTAATAAAAGCCTGATCACTGCTCATGAACTTGGTGCAGTACTCAAAGTTCTCAAGAACCTCACAAATGTCAGCAACCCACACCCAATCGATAGTTGCTCTGTGTGGTGGCTGATTCTCAGTCTAAGACCTGGAAAAGCGGTAAAAGACTGGCAGAAAAAGGCACTAATATAGCACACCTTCTGAAGTATGTATGGAAAGGTCAGGGTATGTTTTGATTCATTTCTGAACAACTAGGTTCAGCATGCGAGCCATGCATGGCACGTGTACCAGCTTGCTAATCTTTAAAGCTGCCACCAGGTTAATGCCATTATCACACAAGACCAGGCCTATAGAGTATGGCCCTCCCAAATGAATAAAGCAGGGCCCCACTTAATGAATACAGGAGGACTCACCCCAAAAGAATACAAGAGGGCCCTCCCTAAAGTATAGATGACCTTCAGTGGCATCAACCATGGCTTTACTTATGCCACTTACTGGTGTGCTTGGCTACCATGTTGTCCCGCGTACCAGTGGTGCTCAGGTTTCCTTTGACCTGACCTCTGTTCAACTTATTATGGCAGATGCTACAGATTTCAATGTTTTTCTCTGAAAGGCTAGGGTCACATCTCCGTTTTTTTTTTCAAATCCTGATCCGGTTTTGAGCTTTCAAAAAGCTCAAAACTGGACCAGGAAACGCTCCTCATAGGAGCCTTTGCTAAACACCGGATTGCTTCACAAGCAATCCGGTGTCCGTCTCCGGCACTGCAGCCTGCGTGAAAAATCAAGCAGGCTGCAGTTTTCGGAGCGGTTCTATCCTCCGCACTGCAGTAACTGGATTGCTCAGGATGTGTAATTCTGAGCAATGCGGCTACTGCATAGTTTGCGCATCCCGGCTGTTGCCGAGATGAGCAAACTGCCCTATCAATTGTAAAGTGTAAAATTTAATAAATAAAAGAATGCTTGAGGTCTCTAGGGGGGGCTTAGTCCCCTAGAGACCGGACGCCCACTCCGGTGGGCTTCACCTACAATGACCCCACACCACGGGCTCCTCCGAGCTCCGTTCAGGTCCCCCAAACTCCCCCCCCCTCCGTATGTCTATAGAGGAGTCCCTGCACCCCTCTTTTATAAGTGCCCCTAATTGTGGCATAAACTATGTATTACATTACATCATTAGTCTCATAGTTACGTGTATTTTCATGTAGTTTCATTATCCCTCCATGGGCGGGGCTGTGTGCTGCTGCCTCCGCCCACGAAATCATTATGCCCGCCCCCTGTGGCCCTTATCCTGTATTGTCCGGGCGGCCGCGTCATGAAATGGGCGGGGCTAAGTTCGCGTCATACCGATAGCGTCATACCTGATGAAGGTGCCAGGTGGGGCGCCGAAACGCGTTGGAGGAAGCAATTAAAAGGATAGAAAGCTTATTGATGAATCTTTGACTCATTGGTGAGTTTTTTGAGACTTGGAGCAGCGCGGACCGTGACACACCTATACTCCCATTATTCCAATCCTATATATTAACCCACAAGGCTATGCTTCCCAATGAGTGTTCTTAGCGTCTCCTAAAACAGCACCGCTATAGCGCTGACCGGTGCCGACAATTTAACAATCCTCCCTTCAATATTTATCTCCCACTAGATGGCGGCCCGATTCTAAAGAGTCGGGTAGTCTAGAATATGTATGTAGTTGACATACTGTGACTGACAGAACTTGTTAAGTCAACGTGAGTGAACTACATATATATATACGGTATATATAGCAGCACTATGGTATATGGTGGAACATTATAGCACATGTATAGCAGTGCTATAGTATATGGCGGTACATTATAGTAAATGTATAGCAGCACTATAGTATATGGCGGTACATTGCAGTACATGTATAGCAGCGCTATGGTATATGGCAGTACATGTATAGCAGCGCTATGGTATATGGTGGTACATTACATTACATGTATAACAGCACTATAGTATATGGCGGTACATTACAGCACATGTATAGCAGCACTATGATATATGTCGATACATTACAGCACATGTATAGCAGCACTATGGTATATGGCTCGCCACGGCGCCATGTGTAAAATCCACCCATTACTTCAGATTTTACACATGGCACCGTGGTGAGCGCCGCTATGCTGATTGGCCGCCCGCGTTCAGCGCCGAATAGTGGCGCGCACCATGGCGCCATATTTCAAATACACTGAGTACAGTGTATTTGAAATATGGCGCCATTGAGCGCGCCGCTATTCTGATTGGTCGCCGCGTTCAGTGTGGCGACCAATCAGAATAGCGGTGCACGCTACCCTGCCATATTTCAAATACACGAGTACAGTGTAATTGAAATATGGCGCCATTGTGCGCGCCGCTATTCTGATTGGTCGCCACGCTGGACGCGGCGACCAATCAGAATAGCGGCGCGCGCTATGCCGCCATATTTCAAATACACTACTCAGTGTATTTGAAGCATGGCGGCATAGCGCGCGCCGCTATTCTGATTGGTCGCCACGCTGAATGCGTCAACCAATCAGAATAGCGGTGCGCTCAATGGTGCCATATTTCAAATATACTGTGTATTTGAAATATGGCGCCATTGAGCGCGCCGCTATTCTGATTGGTCGCCGCGTTCAGCGTGGCGACCAATCAGAATAGCGACGTGCGGTACGGCGGAAAATGCCGGCTGGCTCGCGGCTGGGCGGAGCTCAGCCATGGCTATGTACGGCAAGGAGCTCAGCGGCTCGCCAGCCGGGAAATGGCTGGCTAAAGCTGGTCATCTCCCGGCTGACTCGCCGCGGACCTCCATGCCATAGGTAGCCACGGGCCGCCGGCTTGAGCCAGCCGGGAGACGACCGCCGTTAGCCGGGACCGTGGTGTGTGGCGGCCGGGAGACGACCGGCTAAAGTCGATCGTCTCCCACCCGTGATGTGTGGTGGGTGGGAGACGACCGGCTGACAGAGACCGTGTGTGTGTTTGGGGCACTGTACAGGCGGCCAGAAGCGCGGTGGGGCTGCCTGAGTCCCGCTCCGCTTAGGGTCGCCATGTTGGTCCACCTATTCAGGGTGTAGCGCTGTGGTGACATCACGTAGCCGATGACAAAGTGACGAAAGTGCTGTCCAAAGTGACAGAAATGGGCTTGGGGTTTTATATATTAGATAGGAAAAAGCAATAATGCATTCCCATGTAACACAGTGACTCAGGGAATCTAAATCCTCTACCCAGATAGCTGTGGACTTTTTTTGTTCTCTACATTATATGAACATATGTCTATGGGAGTTCATTTGGTTATGGAGTTCTTGTGTCGTTTTCCCCACATATTGTAGACCCCAATGGTAACCGAATGAACTCCCATAGACATAACATTAGGGAAGGTTTTTTGTTCCATGGGCTATCTAAACATTGCCTAATTAAACATAATAAGGAATTATGCATTGAAGTGATCGCAATTGATCATGTGCCGAAAGGTACCCCTGACAGGGACACTTGTTTAACCTCTTAAGGACCGAGTCACTTTGCAGCTTAATGACCAGACCGTTTTTTGTAATTCTGACCAGTGTCCCTTTATGAGGTAATAACTCTGGAACGCTTCAACGGATCGTAGCGATTCTGAGAATGTTTTTTCATGACATATTGGGCTTCATGCTAGTGGTAAATTTAGGTCGATAATTTTGGCGTTTATTTGTGAAAAAATTGAAAATTTGGCAAATCATCGTACGGGCGTCGCGTAATACACAACTCTGGCACGCCTCTGCTGCCCCTAGTCCGCCCATATTCCCTTGTGGTAGCGGCGTGTAAATCAGGGACGGTGCTCCAAAGAAGGTAACCTGCGGCACCCATCAGCACCTCCAGGTAACGAAAATACCTTCTGTGGAGCACTTTGTAGCGGCATGTAAATGTGGTATCAGATACCGTTAGGAACTGTTGATTACGCGCGCGTGGACGTGCGGTGCCTACCCTCGGTAGCGGCGTGTAAAGGTACCTTAAGGTTTAAACCCTGAACTAGCAACTTACAAGGAAAAACACATTTTTATATTCAAGTGTAATACTACCCTGTGGCGCTTAGTCACAGGGGCGCCACCCCACCCCTTGGTGAAACACACCCGTCCACGGGTGTTAAACCAAACCTGGAATAAAACACATTTTACATATAACAATGAAAATTTCAGGCGTATCTGCTTAGGAGGCCTGGCTCTACTTAGACCACCCCCAAGCACTTTCTTTTCCTAACTTGATGTGCATGGGGGCTAGTCCAGTTCCTCCACCCTTAGTTCAGAACTATCAATAACATGTTAACAATTTTACCATGTATAAACAATAAGATTACTTCTGTTCTTCCCTTGCGGGAGGTGCATTGCTTTTAACGTTACTTTAAACTATGACTATAATCTGTCCATACTGGCCCAACTGGGACCAGGCAGTAAGTCTCTTGATCAATGTCCATCAAGTACTGCAAGAAAACAAGGCTGTGCAAAACACTCATTTTTGAACAGGCACAATTTACACTATAGTAGTGCTGCAAAAGAAAAGGCATTTAACTATTTACACTGATATACGATACCAGGACTGTTCATTACTCCTTTCCTCTGTTAAGCCGGTTCGTATACCACACCCGGAGTCCTGTATGGCATTTGTAGATGATGACGTTGCCTTTCGTGTCATCCTGGAACTGAGACCTCCCGACGGGTTGCCAGGAGTGCGGGGTCGGGGCTGGAGACTGGTATCCAAATCGCTTCATCTCCATACCGACCCAGTTTTGTTGCTGTTCCAGGTGAACGGCCCACCATAGCTCGCGGGGCCCGGACACCTTTACGCCGCCGGCTGTTCCTTCCTCTCGGTCCTCCTCCCCAGTCAGGTCGGGCTCTGCAGAGAACCGGATCAGGCTTTCCGGATTGGCGGTCTCCTCTCTTCCGGGCTCCATGCTCGCTGGATCCTCCGGTGCGGTGCTCGACCTGCGCCCTTGGTTGATTGAGAGCAAGGGGGGCGGGGAGACTTTTTGACGCCTCTTAGATGGCCCATGTATGCTGAGGGGCCGAGGCCCGCCCCTAGGCCAGCACATAGTTTGTTACATTTATGAGCCCGCCACTATTCTCTTCACTCCGCAGCAGAACGGAATTGCGGGGTTTATCTTCCCGCTCTTTCTCCTGATGTAGTGACGCAGTTGCAAATTCTGAGGCGATGTAATGGCGGCCACACAAACAGTCAATAAAATAAAGTCTTAAGGCGCACTTCACCTGTTTTCACCAGGCTGGTTCAATCCTGTTCGTAGACGCCAATTCGATTCAACCAGAGCTAAGGGATGGGGTACTTGGTCACCAGGTCTATTGAATAGGGAGTCACGGGAAAAATGCCCTTACATGGTTATTGGTACAAATGTTATTGAAAATTGCTTTGGAGAAGTGTTGTTTTTACTCCGACAGATTTCTCAGACTGCTAGTTATGGGCGGACAAGAGTCATCCAAGGAGAGATCCGAGCCCTCATCCACAAGCAACATGTAAATCTGTCTGGGGGAGAAATTTGCAGTGTGCTGGTAACAGACCCGGTTCCCATTGTACTACCACCAAAAAGCGAAATGATGATATGGTGTCGAGCAGCGATAGGTTGTAGAGGACAGGAATACCAGGCGGTTGTAGAACCGGTATTTTCGGAGCACAGACCTACGCTACTGACATCCAGAGGGGTGGTGGATGTATGCAAGGGACGAGTACCAATCTATGTGTTGAATTGTGGGGCAGAGGAAGCAAAGCTACCCCGGTATGCTACTGTAGCAAAGCTGTACACTGTTCGTAACAACAACATACAGGCAGTGGAACCTGTTTCCTCGCCTAGTCGGGCGGAGGATAACAACTCCAAGGGACAGCTGGAGGAGTGGTGTCAGCAGTTGCATGTAGGAACTGATGCCACCCCTTCCCACCAGAAGCACGGAGTTGTACCGGGTAATGCAGGAGTTCGAGCAGATATTTAGTAAGCATCCATTAGATTTTGGGAGGATTAAAGGGGTACAGCATCGCATACCCACAGGAGATCATCCTCCAATCAAGTTGAAAAAACAGATATTGCGCCACACTGCAACTGGAGGAACTTAATACACGGTTTTACTATGTTTGCACTAACCTTTACTGGTTGTGCAACACCCCGCACAACCAGACTGATGGCTTAATGTGGATCACTGTGGTGACAGGGGCCAATAATCCCTCCTCCTCAGATACTCCTGGCCTGGTGGTCGGCTCCTTAGTTCCTCTGGAGATGGAGGTGGGCTCCTTCACTCCTCCACCCGAAGAGGCAGACTCGCTGCACTGGCTTCCGTCCTAGCTCCACACTGTGTATCAGTTGATCATTCAAGGGTGGGTCTTTATGATGTACTGCCAGGTACTGTGGATCTTAGAGCAGCTCACACACCGCACTCCCAACAAGGGAGAAAGAGATTAGCAGATAGGAAACAAGCGGTGTCAGAGGTTTGGAGCGCTAAAGAAACCACGGGTTGGTGATTAAATTACCAATAATTTATTGCACGAACAGCAGGGGTCCAGTAAGCCACAACGCGTTTCGACGCACAGATGCGTCTTTCTCAAGTGGATCCACTTGAGAAAGACGCATCTGTGCGTCGAAACGCGTTGTGGCTTACTGGACCCCTGCTGTTCGTGCAATAAATTATTGGTAATTTAATCACCAACCCGTGGTTTCTTTAGCGCTCCAAACCTCTGACACCGCTTGTTTCCTATCTTCCAATCAAGTTGAGACACAGACCCATTCCACCAGGTCACTATCAACATGCCAAAGAGATGCTGAGGGACATGAAGGAGGCCGGGATTATAAGAGATAACAGAGGAGGCCTCATAACTTTCCAAGGTGATAGTCCCAAATTGCACCGGGGACCTGGTTAGTACTTTGGACTGTACCTGTTATGTGACCATCAGTAAATGGTACCAAAACAACGAACCCTGTGTGTTTGTGTGCCTGTTTAACGGCGATAATTCACCTTTGTGCCAGAAGAGACCTCATCACTGCCCTCACCATCATCCTTCCTCACTGCGCTCCCTCACCATCTTCCTTCATCGCTGCCCTGAGGTAAAGCTCCAACTGTGGGGAGCTGTACCACACTTTGCTGCCCCAACCATCACCTCAGCGGCCGGCCGGCAGCGCCGGTACCATCATACCGGACACTACAGGTGGCGTCATGATCCCCTGTAAATAACCCCTTTTATCACTCATCAACAACATCTACCATAGTTGATCACCAGGTCACGGCACCGGGATTCCGCCCATCCATGACTCCCTATTCAGTAGACCTGGTGACCGAGTACCCCATCCCTTAGCTCTGGTTGAATCAATTTTTTTTTTTGTTGTTGCTAACGTATCGGGTCTACCTTCATTTGTTGGTAGCCATTTGGCCCTGGGAACAGCTGATCAGCCCCCAGCAGGGGCTCAGATGACAGCTCAGAGCCCGGGGAACAGCTGATCAGCCCCCCAGCAGGGGCTCAGATGACAGCTCAGAGCTTGGGGAACAGCTGATCAGCCCCCCGCAGGGGCTCAGATGACAGCTCAGAGCCCGGGGAACAGCTGATCAGCCCCCCGCAGGGGATCAGATGACAGCTCAGAGCCCGGGGAACAGCTGATCAGCTCCCAGCAGGCGCTCAGATGACAGCTCAGAGCCCGGGGAACAGCTGATCAGCAGCATCGCACAGTAAAGTGCGCTCTTCCCTGCGCGATCATGATGTGGTCGGTCAGTCACATTGACTGACCAATCACATCGCTCTGAGTGTGGGGACCACTAACAAGGGTCCCCACACCTCTGCCTCTGACCCTCAACTGTCACTGACAGCTGTCAGAATTGAACTGTCATTGTTTGCTTCCAAGCAGTGACAGTTCAAAGTCATGACGAGTTTAGCCGTCATAATGCGGGAACTGACATCTTTTCATGACGGCTAAACTTGTCATTGAAAGTAATGGGGTTAATGAGGAAAGAAATCTATTGGATTCACAAATTACAAACTCTGCAGCTGTATGGGTTGACTGAAGTGTCCGACCTCTTCAAATAGTTTGGGGACACTAGATGCTATGAGTATGAAACAGTTAAAAGTCCTGTACTGTTCATATAATGTAGAGAACAAAAAAAGTCCATAGCTATCGGGGTAGGGGATGTAGACTCCCCGAGTCACTGTGTTAGATGGGAATGTATTATTGCTTTTTTCTACGGGAGATAAATATTGAAGGCAGGATTGTTAAATTGCCGGCATCGGTCAGCGCTATAGCGGTGCTGTTTTAGGAGACGCTAAGGACACTCATTGGAAAGCATAGCCTTGTGGTTTAATATATAGGATTGGGCATATAAATATTTTTGATGGAATGTTCCTTGTAATATCGAGACCTTGTGGATCCTGATAAGGGGAGGATCTGAGGACTAGAGAGATTTTTTAGGAACTACCAGGGACAAAAGGAGAAAAAAATAAGAAATTATATATATCTATTTTATATTTACTGGCTATAGGTAATAATGTAAGAACGTGCTAAAGTTTGTATCTCAATTATGGATTCTATATCGATCTGTTCTTGTTTTTATGATAATTTATGTGATGTGTTTTAGACGCTTCATATAATGTGATGATACTAGCTGGTGTAATTCTGTGGGGAATGTGCTGAGGTGTCCATCCCTTTGGTTGTTCAGGGTGTGAGTAGTGGGAATAGCTCTTGGGGTCGAGTATAGCAGTGATTTGTATAGGAATGTGGAGACCCACAGACCAGTTCTGGGTTCGAGTCCTCCAATGTCCCTGACGTGATGATTTAAGTGCAGTTGGGGAAAAATAATTTTTTGATACAAGTTGATTTTTTATTGATATGTGCAATATTTTGTGAATGTTTATTATGACATTGAATGACATTTTTATAATGAAGTTTTTTCTGTAGTTTTTATTGTAAATAATGTGTAAAAGTTTTATGTGATGTTTGTGACCATGTGACGTGTTGCCTACCTCATTGTATATAACAAGTGTGATGTGTGATATTAGTGTAACTTCAACTCCTGAGGAAGTGTACAGTGTGTACAGGAAACGCGTAGAGGTTACAGTGGAATAAAGAGTTGGTCGGAGTCCATGGACACGTGGATTTATTATCTTTGAGGACAGCGCGATCTTGAAGCCGGTTTTTTCTTTACCCTTTTATATATGATCTGCTATACCGGTGGATTGCTGCAGTTCTGTGGATGCTGTGGAGGTGCATATGGTTGTTGTGTCACATACAACTAAACCAGGTGAGTGAATCCATATAGAAAATTGACTATATACAATTGAGATAGGACCCTATAGTGTGCTTTCTTGCCCTCTACTATTGTTCTAACTTGGGGCACAGTAGAGCTGCTCTTGGGAACAGCTGACCCAGTTCTCACTCTGGTCAAACCATTATCCCTTGATGCTTGTGTTGGTGCTATGTATACATCTTCCTCTGTGTTGCTGTGCTGGCTATGCGTGTCAATAGCCCAGTTCGGATCAGTGAACTCATCAGTGACCACCTCATCTTCCATCTTATCTTCTTTCCCAGTTTAAACTGTAGGCTGACCTGATTGCAACTGTGTCTCATCATCATCGTCCTCCACCCCTGGGAGACAGTAAATAAGGTTCAATAAAGTGTCTTTCTTCTGACTGTGAATTTCAGGAAAGAAAGGTGTGTTGCGGTCCGTGCTGCCAGAAGCATCAAGGAAGACCCAAGACGAAGTTTTGATCCAAGCCTTCTTTATTCACCTCCTACGCGTTTCAGTGCCCACCTGGCACCTTCATCAGGGATCCCTGATGAAGGTGCCAGGTGGGCACTGAAATGCGTAGGAGGTGAATAAAGAAGGCTTGGATCAAAACTTCGTCTTGGGTCTTCCTTGATGCTTCTGGCAGCGCGGACCGCAACACACCTTTCTTTCCTGAAATTCCTGGTTTAACCCCACGTGTGTGGAGTCGGTGGAGGTCCAGCGGCAGCCATCAGGACACTATACTACATGCGCACAAGCCAGTTGTGGGTCACACAACTGGAGCAGGTGAGCGGATTAAGTTTTTCACCGCAGAAATTTGGTGTCTAGAGATAAGGGCACTATTGCGCCTCTTGTCTCCCTCCCCTCTCTCTCTCAATACAGTTTCTTCTGACTGTGGGTCCTCAAATACTTGCGCTTCAACTCACGCTACCTCCTCGCGTCCTTCTTCAATGCTATATGGTGAGAGGCCAGAGTCAACCAAAGCATACGTACAAAACAGATCCTCAGAATAGCCTAGCATGATGTCATATGTCTCCTGTGATTGCTGAAGGGGAAGAAGCAGGATCAGGTTGAGGATTGGATGAGCCAGCCTTCTGGGTATCAAGAGTAGACAGTGTGGTTGTGGAAGATTTGTTGCTGCATGAGAAATTAGTAGAGGCCTTGTCTGCCATCCAATACAGAATCTGCTCTCGTTCTTCTGGTTTCCAGGCACATCTACTTTCTAGAATGGGAAATTTAGCCAGAAACATAGTGGATGCATTAAGCTTCTTCAGACCTGTCACAGACTCAATGTTTTGTCACAAAGTACTGACAAAACCACATCACGTTCCTGTCCCTTAACAACAGACTTGTTTTAAATTTTGGGTTTCTGTTACTTATTTGCACATGCTGATGCCACAAGCCAAGCTAACTGGGATCCCAAAAACATCGGAGAAAAAAAGGACCACTGCAAAATGACAGTGGTTTCACCCCCAAATGTATAGAGGAGGAAATGAATAGAAGAGGGCCCTCCCAAATGTATAGAGTAGGGCGCTCCCAAGTTAATTCAGGAAGGCCTTCTCAATTGAATACAGGAGGGACCTCCTAAATGTATAGAGGAGGGTCATCCCAAATGAAATGAGGAGGGTCCTCTCAAATGTGAGGAGGAGGGTCCTTCCAAATGAATACAGGAGGACCTTCACAAATGAATACAGGAGGGCCTTTGCAAATGAATACAGGAGGGTCCTTCCAAATGAATACAGGAGGGCCCTCCCAAATGAATAAAGGGGCCCTTAAAAATGTATAAAGGAGGGCCCTCTCAAATGTATGTTACAGGGCCACCTCAGGGTCCTAGCCACACTCAGGTGAGGGAGGAGGGGAGACAGAAACTGGCATATGAGATGGAAACCATGATTGAAGTTGGGCTCACTATTCATGGCGTGGGTGAGATGTGTGATGTCCCGGGCTGTCACTCAGTCGCACCCTCCACCAGGTTCACCCAGTGTGCCGTCAGAGAAATGTATCGTCCCTGACTGTTCACAACAACTTGTCTATAAGTCTGTTGTTAGGTGGACCTTCCCAGTTACAGCATTGGTGACAGCACAGTTGATATTGTTTAACACATGCTTCTGTAATGCGGGGATGGCACACTGAGTACAATAGTGGTGGTTAGGTGATGAGTATTGTAGGGCAGCCACAGCCAAGAGATCACTGAAAGACTCCATTTCTACAAGCCTAAAGGGCAACATCTCCATGGCTAGCAATTTGGCAATGTGCGCGTTTAATAATTTTTCCTGTGGGTGCATATTTGGGTATTTATACTTCATTACCTAGACCTGGAACAGGGTCACCTGCACACTTCGCAGATTCACGACCATTTTCTTGAAGTCTTACCCTCTAGTGACCAGGCACAGTTTGTGAATGAATCCAGGCACACTGCCGTGACATTCCACTCCTTGAAGCTCCGGTTGGCTCTGCCCCATCCTCCATGGACCTGTGATACCTGCCTCTGGCACCCCTGCTCCACCACTGCAACCCCTCATATTTTTTTTTAAATATTTGAATTGTAAGATGCACCCCCACTTTCCACCCAATTTAGAGGAAAAAAAAGTATGTCTTATAATTCGAAAAAAAATGGTATATGGTAAAATACACGGAGTAATTCCAAAGTACAATTCAACCCACAAAGGATATCATAAGGATATATTGAAGGAAAAATAAAAACCTTATGGCCCTTTGAAGAAGTGGAAGAAAAAGCAAAAATAAAAAATAAAATAGAAAATTGCCTGTTGTTGAAGAGGTTAAGTTTTAAGATAGCCATGAAGCACGTTATGGATTGCTACATATGTACAAGATCAGAACCACTTTCTGTACATGAGTGCAATGCCATGACCACCATCAGTACATGGATGCAGCACTATAACCACTGTCAGTACTTGAAAGCAGCCCTAGTTCCACTGTCAGTACTCGATATCAACACCAGAACCACAGTATATTAATACAGCACCATGTCCACCATCAGTGCATAAATGCAGCACCATATCCACCATCAATAAATGACTGCAGAGCCAGAACCAGCATCAGTACATGAAAGCAGCAAAAAAAACAGTATGAGTACATGAATTAAGCACCTATATATATATACTAGCTGTGAGCCCGATGCGATTGTATCGGGATTCTAGAATCTGTGTATAGTTTACTCAGTATATTTGAAATATGGCGGCATAGCGGCCGCTGCTATTTCGATTGTTCGGCGCGCTAAAGGCGGCGACCAATCAGAATAGCGATGTACTGTATGGCGCCATACTTCAAATACATGGAATATTTAGAGTTTCACATTGAGCGCTGTAAGTGAGGCGCTATTTTCATTGGTCGCTGTGTGCTGACGGCGACCAATCAGCATAGCGCCTTACTTACAGTGGTAAATTTGAAACTCAAAGTCGTCCACTATATATCTATGGGAAGTGAGGTGCTATTCTGATTGGTCGCCGGCAGCACACAGCAACCAATGAGAATAGCACGTGACTTACTATAGAGATATAATGGACGACTTTGAGTTTCAAATTTACCGCTGAAAGTGAGGCGCTATGCTGATTGGTGGCTGTGTGGTGCGCCGACTAATCAGCATAGCGCCTCACTTCCCATAAGGATGCACAGCGGTGTTTAGAGGAATTTATGGCCGGGCCCTTGGTTCTATTTTCGGGCACAGCGCTCAGCGCTTGCCGGTCGTCGGCGGGGCGAGAGCTCCAGCAACGGCTTGCAATGGCTGCTCTGCCAAAGATAGATATAGATAGATATAGATTGATATATAGATATAGATAGATAGATAGAAAGAAATAGATAGATAGAATGAAATAGATAGATAGATAGATATAGATACATAGATAGATAGATACATAGATACATAGATAGAAATAGATAGATAGATAGATAGATAGAAATAGATACATAGATAGATAGATAGATAGATAGAAATAGATACATAGATAGATAGATAGAAATAGATACATAGATAGAAATAGATAGATAGATAGCTAGATAAAAATAAATAGATAGATAGATAGATAAAAATAAATAGATAGATAGATAGATAGATAGATAGATACAAAGATATATAGATAGATAGATAGATATAGATACATAGATAGATAGATAGATATAGATACATAGAAATATAGATAGATAGATAGATAGATAGATAGATATAGATAGATAGAAATAGATACATAGATAGATAGTTAGATAGATAGATAGATCTATTATATAATCGCGAATCGGAAAAGCGCCCCTCCGCGCGCACTTTCCGATGTCGTCATGTGGATATGAATTTAACATTGGGCGCGAAGCGCCCAATGCTGCGCGAGCAATGGCCGCGAGGCCATTGCGAGTCGCTGGCCCAGGGCGAGCAATGGCCGCGAAGCGGCAATTGCGAGCCGCTGGCCCAAAATCGATCCACAGCCTCGGCTACAACCTTAGCGATTTACCGCTCAGGTAGCGCGAGCAATGGCCGCGAGGCCATTGCGAGTCGCTGCCTGAGCCGCAACTCGCTCCCCGGGGACCATGGAGCGGAGGCGGCACAGCCGCCTCCGCTCCCCGCTACCCACAACTCGCCCCCCCAATGTCCGCACTGCCTCACCCAGGTTCAAACAGGCCCCCCATGTCCGCATAGCCGCCCCCCCATCTCCGCACAGCCACCCCCATGTCCGCACACCCACTGCCATGTCCGCACACCCACCGCCATGTCCGGACACCCACCCCCATGTCCGCACAGCCCCCCCCATGTCCGCACACCCACCCCCATGTCCGCACACCCACCCCCATGTCCGCACACCCACCCCCATGTCCGCACACCCACCCCCATGTCCGCACACCCACCCCCATGTCCGCACACCCACCCCCATGTCCGCACACCCACCCCATGTCCGCACAGCCCCCCCATGTCCGCACACCCACCCCGCAACAAAACCACCCCGCCGCACCTAAGGCCCTACCCCCTAAGTCCGCCCACCCCTACACGCTAAGCCCCGACCACCTAACCCCCGACCCGCAGCATCCTAAGCCCCCGCCGATACCCCCTAAGCCCTGCCGTCTACCCCCTAAGCCACCGCCGCCCCTAAGCCCCTACCCCCTAAGCCCCGCAGCAGCCCCGACCACCTAACCCCCGACCCGCAGCATCCTAAGCCCCCGCCGATACCCCCTAAGCCCCGCCGTCTACCCCTAAGCCATCGCCGCCCCTACCCCCTAGGCCCCCGCCGATACCCCCTAAGCCATGCCGCCTACCCCCTAAGGCACCGCCGCCCCTAAGCCCCTACCCCCTAAGCCCTGTAGCATCCTAGGCCCCCGCCGATACCCCCTAAGCCCCGCCGCCTATCCCCTAAGGCACCGCCACCCCTAAGCTCCCGCCGCTGTCCCCTGCCCCTCTCGCTAAAGCCCTACACCCTAAGCCCCCGCAGTCCCCTAACCTAACGCCGCTGTCACCTAAGGCCCTACACCCGAAGCCCCCGCCGTACCCTAACCTAACGTCCCCATCGATCACTTACATGCCTTCAAGTCATCTGATCGTCCGGCCAGGCGTCCTCTTCCTCCGGCCCCGGGGGTCTTCTCTCTTCTTTCCGCCATCTCCGCTTCTTCGTCCGGCCCCGGGGATCTTCTGTCTTCTTTTCGCAAACTTCCACCTCCGACGTCCTCTTCCTTCTCATCATTAAGATAGAATGGACGAAAAATCCGCCATTCTATCTCAATGAGATCTGAGGCCCTCTTCTGATTGGTCGCTGTATACTGCCCTCAGCCAATCAGAAGAGCCCCTCATACTTGCGAGTGAGACACAGTTCTCATTCAGGTCCGCCTTTTTTTTTCCCCATTGACATACATTACCGGTGTGTCGGTGATTTTATGGCCGGCCACCTGGTTCTATTTGTCGGCCCTAAAATCGCGGACACACTGCTAATGCATCTCTATGGGCAGACCAATCAGAATTCGAGCTCACTGCCCATAGACATGCATTAGCGGTGTGTCCGCGATTTTAGGGCCGACAAATAGAACCAGGTGGCCGGCCATAAAATCGCCGACACACCGGTAATGTATGTCAATGGGGAAAAAAAAGGCGGACCTGAATGAGAACTGTGTCTCACTCTCACTTAAAAAAATAAATAAATTTAATAATAAAAAAAATAATTTAAAAATAATTAAAAAATAATAAAAAAATAAATAAAAAATAATAAATAATTAAATAAAAATAATAATAAAAAAATTAAATATATGCTAATTATATCAGCCCTTTCAGCGGACCTGAAAGAAAACTGGGTCTCAGCCTAAATAATAAATTTAATAATAAAAAAAAAAATTAAAAAATAATTAAAAAATAATAAAAAAATAAAAAAAAATAAATAAATAATTAAATAAAAAATAATAATAAAAAAAAAAAATGCTAATAATAATGATATTACTGCTAATAATAATGCTATTAATGCAAATAATTATGCTATTAATGCTAATAATAATGATATTAATGCTAATAATAATGCTATTCATGCTAATATTAATGCTAATAATGCTAATAATAATCATATTAATGCGATTAATAATGCTATTAAGCCTAATAATCATGCTATTTATGCTATTCAAAATGCTATTCATGCTAATAATATTGCTATTAATGCTAATAATAATGCTATTAATGCTATTAATAATGTTATTAATGCTATTATTAATACTAATAATGCTATTATTAATGCTATTTATGCTAATAATAATGCTATTAATGCTATTAATAATGCTATTAATGCTATTATTTATGCTATTAATGCTATTAATGCTAATATTTATCCTATTAATGGCATTATTAATGCTATTAATGCTAATAATAATGCTATTAATGCTATTAATGCTAATAATAATGCTATTAATGCTATTAATAATGTTATTAATTCTATTATTAATGCTAATAATGCTATTATTAATGCTATTAATGCTAATAATAATGCTATTAATGCTATTAATGATATTAATTATGCTAATAATGCTAATATTTATCCTATTAATGCTATTAATGCTAATAATAATGCTATTAATGCTATTAATAATGCTATTAATGCTAATATTTATCCTATTAATGGCTTTATTAATGCTATTAATGCTAATAATAATGCTATTAATGCTAATAATAATGCTATTAATGCTATTAATAATGTTATTAATGCTATTATTAATGCTAATAATGCTATTATTAATGCTATTAATGCTATAATAATGCTATTAATGCTATTAATAATGCTATTAATGCTATTAATTATGCTATTAATGCTAATATTTATCCTATTAATGCTATTAATGCTATTAATAATGCTATTAATTCTAATATTTATCCTATTAATGCTATTAATGCTATTAATAATGCTATTAATGCTATTAATTATGCTATTATTGCTATTAATGCTAATATTTATCCTATTCATGGTATTATTAATGATATTAATGCTAATAATAATGCTATTAATGCTAATAATAATGCTATTAATGCTATTAATAATGTTATTAATGCTATTATTAATGCTAATAATGCTATTATTAATTCTATTAATGCTAATAATAATGTTATTAATGATATTAATAATGCTATTAATGCTATTAATTATGCTATTAATGCTAATATTTATCCTATTAATGGCATTATTAATGCTATTAATGCTAATAATAATGCTATTAATGCTATTAATAATGTTATTAATGATATTAATAATGCTATTAATGCTATTAATTATGCTATTAATGCTAATATTTATCCTATTAATGCTCTTAATGCTATTAATAATGCTATTAATGCTATTAATTATGCTATTATTGCTATTAATGCTAATATTTATCATATTCATGGTATTATTAATGCTATTAATGCTAATAATAATGCTATTAATGCTATTAATAATGTTATTAATGCTATTATTAATGCTAATAATGCTATTATTAATGCTATTAATGCTAATAATAATGTTATTAATGCTATTAATAATGCTATTAATGCTAATATTTATCCTATTCATGGTATTATCAATGCTATTTAATGCTAATAATAATGCTATTAATGCTATTAATAATGTTATTAATGCTATTATTAATGCTAATATTGCTATTATTAATGCTATTAATGCTAATAATAATGCGATTAATGCTATTAATAATGCTATTAATGCTATTAATGCTAATATTTATCCTATTAATACTATTAATGCTAATAATAATGCGATTAATGCTATTAATTATGCTATTAATGTTATTAATGCTAATATTTATCCTATTAATGGCATTATTAATGCTATTAATGCTAATAATAATGCTATTAATGCTAATAATAATGCTATTAATGCTATTAATAATGTTATTAATGCTATTATTAATGCTAATAATGCTATTATTAATGCTATTAATGCTAATAATAATGCTATTAATGCTATTAATAATGCTATTAATGCTAATCATTATGCTATTAATGCTATTAATGCTAATAATAATGCTATTAATGCTATTAATAATGCTATTAATGCTAATAATAATGCTATTAATGCTATTAATAATGTTATTAATGCTATTATTAATGCTAATAATGCTATGATTAATGCTATTAATGCTAATAATAATGCTATTAATGCTATTAATAATGTTATTAATGCTATTATTAATGCTAATAATGCTATTATTAATGCTATTAATGCTAATAATAATGCGATTAATGCTATTAATAATGTTATTAATGCTATTATTAATGCTAATAATGCTATTAATAATGCTATTAATGCTAATAATAATGCTATTAATGCTATTAATACTGTTATTAATGCTCATAATACTGCTAATAATGGTATTAATACTGCTATTACTGCTAATAATAATGCTATGGCTTATATTATTGCTATTGATGATGCGATTATTATTTAAAAATCTTTAAAAAAACAATAAACATATTTTAGATACCCGATGCATTTGCATCAGGCTAACAGCTATAACTACTATAATCAAATTAATGCACAATCTAGAATCCGATGCATTTGCATCGGGCTCACAGCTAGTAGATAGATAAAAATAGATAGATAGAAATAGATAGATAGATAGATAGATAGACATAGATAGATAGATAGATAGATAGATAGATAAAAAGAAATAGATAGATAGATAGATAGAAAGAGATACATAAATATATAGAGAGGTAGATAGATAGATAGATATAGATATAGAGATAGATAGATAGGTGAGTCGTTACAGGCGCGGTAGGTCCATTGCGATGATCTTGGCCCGGCGACAGGCGAGCGCCGTGGTTGAAAATAGAACCAAGGGCCCGGCTATACTTGGCTTGAAACACCGCTATTATTCTCTATGGGAAGTGAGGCGCTCTTCTGATTGGTCGCTGTGTGCTGCCGACGACCAATCAGAATACCGCCTCACTTCTCATAGAGATATAATGGACGATTTTTGTCCATTATATCTGTATGGGAAGTGAGGCGGTATTCTGATTGGTCGCTGTGTGCTGCCGTTGACCAATCAGAATCGAGCCTCACTTTTAGCGGTAAATTTGAAAGTCTAAATCGTCCATTCTATGTCTATGGGAAGTGAGGCGGAATTCTGATTGGTCGCCATCAGCACACAGCGACCAATCAGAAGAGCGCCTCAGTTCCCATAGACATAGAATGGACGATATTTGTCCATTATATCTCTATGGGAAGTGAGGCGGTATTCTGATTGGTCGCTGTGTGCTGCCGGCGACCAATCAGAATACCGTCTCACTTCCCATAGAGATACATTAGCGGTGTCTCGCAAAATTTATGGCCGGGCCCCTGGTTCTATTTTCGGCCACGGGGCTCGGCTGTTGCCGGTCCAGAAAAATCGTTTCTCTATTTATCTATCTATATTTGTATCTATTCTTCTATCTATATTTTTATCTATCTATCTATCTATCTATCTATCTATCTATCTATCTATCGGTCCAGCGACCGACCACAGCCAAGCCCTGTGGCCGAAAATTGAACCAGGGGCCCGGCCATAAATTTCGCGAGACACCGCTAATGTATCTCTATGGGAAGTGAGGCGGTATTCTGATTGGTCGCTGTGTGCTGCCGGCGACCAATCAGAATAGCGCCTCACTTTGAGCGGTAAATTTGAAACTTAAAAATATCTATGGGAAGTGAGACGGTATTCTGATTGGTTGGCGGCAGCAGACAGCGACCAATCAGAAGACCGCCTCACTTCCCATAAAGATATAATGGACCAATCAGAATCGAGCCTCACTTTTAGCGGTAAATTTGAAAGTCTAAATCGCCCATTCTATGTCTATGGGAAGTGAGGCGGAATTCTGATTGGTTGCCGTCAGCACACAGCGACCAATCAGAAGAGCGAATTTATGGCCGGGCCCTGGTTCTATTTTCGGCCACGGGGCTCGGCTCTGGTCGGTCGTTCCACGGGGGCAGAGACTCGCAATGAGCGCTTCGCGGCGATAGCTGGCGCATCAGCAACGACTCGCAATGATTGCGAGCCATTGCTAAGGCGCGAGCAATAGCCACGAAGCGAGTCTCCGGAGCCGTGGAATGACCGATCAGAGCCGAGCCCCGTGGCCGAAAATAGAACCAGGGGCCCGGCCATAAAATCGCCGACACACCGCTATGTATCTGTATGGGAAGTGAGGCGCTCTTCTGATTGGTCGCTGTGTGCTGCCGGCGACCAATCAGAATAGCGCCTCACTTCCCATAGACATAGAATGGAAGATTTTTCGTCCATTGTATCTCTATGGGAAGTGAGGCACTATTCTGATTGGCCGCCGCCAGCACACAGCGACCAATCAAAATAGCGCCTTCCCATAGAGATAGAATGGACGATTTTTCGTCCATTCTATCGCTATGGGACGTGAAGAGGACGTCGGAGCCGGAGATGCCGGAAAGAAGACAGAAGACCCCCGGGGACGGACGAAGAGGACGCCTGGGCCGGACGAAGGACTCCTGCAGCGGACGGAGGATCAGATGAAGAAGAAGGCATGTAAGTGATCGACGGCGGCGGGGGCTTAGGGGGTGAGAGCGGCGGGGGCTTAGGGGGTGATGGCGGCGGGGGCTTAGGGGGCGGCGGGGGCTTAAGGAGTAACAGCGGCGGAGGCTTAAGGGGTGACGGTGGCGGGGGCTTAGGGGGCGGCGGAGACTTAGGGGGTGACGGTGGCGGTGGCTTAGGGGGTGACATCGGAGGGGGCTTAGGGGGTGACGGCGGCGGCGGTGGCTTAGGGGGTGACGGCGGCGGGGGCTTAGGGGGCTTGGCGGTGGCGGTGGCTTAGGGGGTGACGGCGGCGGGGGCTTAGGGGGTGATGGTGGCGGGGGCTTAGGGGGTGACGGTGGCGGTGGCTTAGGGGGCTTGGCGGCGGGGGCTTGGCGGCGGGGGCTTAGGGGGTGACGGCGGCGGGGGCTTAGGGGGGTGACGGCAGCGGTGGCTTAGGGGGTGACGGCGGCGGTGGCTTGGCGGCGGGGGCTTAGGGGATGACAGCGGCGGGGGCTTAGGGGGTGACAGCGGCAGGGGCTTAGGGGGCTTGGCGGCGGGGGGCTTGGCGGCGGGGGCTTAGGGGGGTGACAGCGGTGGGGGCTAAGGTGGTGACAGCAGCGGGGGCTTAGGGGGTGACAGCGGCGGGGGCTTAGGGGGGTGACAGCGGTGGGGGCTTAGGGGGTGACAGCATCGGGGGCTTAGGGGGTGACGGCATCGGGGGCTTAGGGGGTGACGGCGGCGGGGGCTTAGGGGGTAACGGCGGCGGGGGCTTAGGGGGGTGACGGCGGCGGGGGCTTAGGAGCTGACGGCGGCGGGGGCTTAGGGGATGACGGCGGCGGGGGCTTAGGGGGTGACGGCGGCGGGGGCTTAGGGGGTGACGGCGGCTTAGGAGGAGTAGGATAGCGGGGTGGACAGGCGGCTGGGCATGGGGCTGTAGTATACCATAGCGGTGTACAGTACAGCCCCATGCCGGCGGCGAGGGGAGCAGGGCAGACAGACGGCTGGACATGGGGCTGTAGTATACCATACCGGTGTAGACTACAGCCCCATGCTCAGGGGGGCATGTTGGTGGCTTTGTTCGCGGGACTGCAACGGCTCGCAATGCCCGCTTCGCGGGGGCAATGCTTTGCAGGGCGCCATGGCCGCTAAGCGGCCACGGAGAAAGTCCTGGAGAAAGTGCCAAGCCACGCGAACAAAGCCACGGAAGTAGCGCCGGACGCGACGGAAGTCGCTACGGCAATTATATAATAGATAAGGGTTGCAAGACAGGGAGCAGCATAAATTGTATAGGCAGTGCAGGCAAATCAAACCTTTCTTCATAGGTTAATAGGTATAGTCCATCCAAAGAAGAAATGCTGCACTCAAGTTCTTGTGTGAAAAAAGAACTTATTTTATTGTGGCACAAACAACTTAAACAGCCATGATGAGGTAAACCTGTGTGCAGGGCCCTTACAATTAAGATTTTTCATAACATGTATTGTTCATATCGCGCTGATCTGTCCCATAATGTTTTTTAACACTACTATGCACTGATTGCTTGTATTTTACATTAATGGCTATGAATGTGGTGCTGGTTCTATGAAAGTATTATATCAAATTATGTTAATTGTTGATCAATTTGCATTGTTAAACTGGATGTATAAATAAAACTTCCTGTGAGACATTCATTGCTTGAAAAATGGTTCTTGCAACCTGAAACGTCGCCTGTTTGTGCCACAATAAAAAAAGCTATTTTTCACACAAGAACTTGAGTGCTGCATTTCTTCTTTGGATGGACTGCATATATATATTTTTATATATATATATATATATATATATATATATATATATATATATATATATATATATATGTATATATATATATACACTAGCTGTGAGCCCGATTCTGAAGAATCGGGAGTCTAGAATCTGGAGAGAGAGAGAGAGAGAGATAAATAGATAGAGATAGATAGATAGAGAGATAGATAGATAAATAGATAGAGATAGATAGATAAATAGATAGGGATAGATAAATAGATAGATAGAGATAGATAGATAGATAGATAGATAGATAGATAGATAGATAGATAGATGTCAGCAAGGTGGCTTCCGGAACGCCGATAACACGAGGCAGATAACAGCAGCTGCAGCATGGAGGACGGGATCCTGACCGCGTCATAGATATAAACAACATGCAAACAGTATGTACAATGCTTACTATTGCCCTAATGACATAATGAATGTAATTAGAATCGATTTAAAGGCTTCCAATCTAAATAAGGTTGAGATATAATGCAAAGGTGATAAAAACACAAGTAGAGATGTAATGCACATATGGGTAATGAGCTCAGCATTTTTGGTGTATTAGAGCAGAAAAGTTACAATGAATTATATTATATATATGACAATTGATGTACTGTAAGCAGGTTGCATAAAAAGGAAGCAGTGATGGTCAGTGATTGCAGGAATAAGGGCGCTTGTGCCTGAAACGTTGCCATTTGTACCATTTGCAAGCTGGAATAAACATCCATGAACGTCTCCAAGGGAGTGCTGCGACATTTGTATGTATATTGAAACACACTGAGGACTGTGGAGGTCGCTCTGCACCCGGGACAACCAGCATCCACTGCTGCTCCTATTTTTATATAGTACGTATTGCCTTACTGGAGACTAGCAGGACGCAGCATCAGACATGATGGACACAGGTACACTAATCTATACTGTTGAAGACGAGGAAAGGATCTTGAGAGGATTGGAGGGAGAAGTAGACTTTTTAAGCGTTCCATCTATTAACAACTTAAAAAGGAAATATGAAAACAGCTGTAAAAAGTTAATGTCATTGGAATTACACCAGTTAATGTTGGGACAATGCTATAAGGCTTAAAGAATCCCGAGGGGTCTAAGATCCAGTATACGCCCCACCTTATTTGAAGGGGACACATCGTTTTGTCAGAAGTTCACAATGCTTTCTAATAAGTATGCAATGGATGTGATGCTGTTGAATCTAGAATACTTACAAAAAGAGGTCCAAAAGGTTGGGTGTGAGAATAGAGATATGGAATTACAAATAAAAGCATTGATGAAGGAAGAGGATTTTATAAAATTTAAAGAACAGATAAAGACAAAGGTTGAGAAGACTAGAAAAGAGGTGGAAGAGACTAAAAGACAGAAGTGGGCACGAGATGCAGAGGATTACACAGCAGGACAGGTGTACAACTGGCAAAAGGAGAAGTGGCATAAGAAAGGTCATTTAAAAAGGAAAAGACTGCATGATAAATATGTAAGACCTATTGTAAATAAATCTGATTCTAAACCATTTAGACCAGGACAAACTGCACGAAGAAGAAGAGGAGGACGACGCTACCACAGGAGCCAAAAAAAAGAAAGAGAAACCGAAGCAATACCAACGGAACAAAAGAAAAGACAAGAACTAGTGGTAAATATTTCTGGCAAAGAATTGACTGATAATCAACAAAGTATACTGAATAAGGGTTTGAGCTTTAATGTAACAACACATGTGGATTGGTTTAACCTAGATATGGACATGCATAGGATGTTCAGGAGTATTAAGCTTAAACATTGGTTTAATTAGAAAGAAGCTAGAGCACCAAAAAGGGAAAGTGAGATAAACCTGACTGATGTAGGACTGTATAAAAAAAGTGATTTTACACCCACAGATACAGTACCAGCAATAGAGGCGTTTGTAACGGCAGTGAAGAGGGACATAGAAAGAGTTAGACTAAACATGGAAACAGGTTTAAAAAAACCCAATATAACTAGAGGGGAACATAGAGCTTTACAAGAACTAATCCATGACGGCGACCTCATAATAAAACCAGCGGATAAGGGAGGAGCGGTCGTCGTCATGGATAGAAGAAAATACCTTGAGGAAGTGACAAGGCAGATAAATGATGAGGAGGTGTACATGAGGATAAACAGGCATCCAAAATTTGAAATCCAAAAAGAAATTAGGGCAATTTTAGAGGAAGCAAGGAGGGGGGGCATTATAGATCAGAATTTAATGGAGTATTTAATGATAAAAAATCCAAAGACACCGGTCTTATATATTACCCCTAAAATACATAAGTCATTACAAAGCCCCCCTGGGAGACCGATAGTAGCGGGCATAGACTCGGTGTTTAACAACATCGGTATATTCCTCGACAAAATCATGAGCCCATTAGCTGTGGCGGCAAAATCGTATATACGTGATACAACACAGTTCTTGGAAAAATTGAAAACTTTAGAAATACAGGAAGATGACATTTTGGTTTCCTTTGATGTGACCTCGTTGTACACATCGATACAACATGAAAGAGGTCTTAGAGCCGTTAGACAGCACCTTGACACAACAGGATACTCTTTAGAAAGCAAGACTATGTTTCTGCAGTTGTTAGAAATATGCTTAAAACAGAATTATTTTATGTTCGGCGACACTTATTACAAACAAATGAGGGGTACAGCCATGGGTGCGCATATGGCGTGTTCTTACGCAAACGTAACCATGGCGACTCTAGAGGAGGAGCACGTCTATGTGTCCCACCATTATGAGAAAGTAGTAGAATGGTGGAGATACATCGATGACGTGTTCCTCCTCTGGAGGGGTACCACGGAGAATTTACAAGAGTTCTTCGAGTATCTCAACGTGGTAGATACCACAATTAAATTCACAATGGTCCAGTCAAAGGATAGCCTACAGTTTCTTGATGTACTGGTAAAACATGTAGGTACCCGTTTAACTACTTCTTTGCATGTTAAAGAAACAGATAAAAACAAGTTACTTCACTTTCAAAGCCATCACCCGCCGGGGATGAAGAGAGCAATCCAGAGAGTGAGGCGAATAGTGAGTGACGAAACAGAGAGGGAGAAATCCATAGATGAACTGTTGTTGAAATTTCAGAGTAGAGAATACCCAATTGGGCTACTGAAAGAACAGAGGGAGAAAAGCTTAATCAAAGATAATAAAAATAATTCAGGAATACAAAAGAGGATACCCGTAGTAACTACCTATGGGGAAGAATCCAAGGAGATAACAAAAGCAATAAAGAAAAATTGGAAGATTCTTGGTCAAGGATTGCCAGAGATAGAGGAATTTAAAAATCCCCCTATTTTTGCCTTCAGGAAGGGTAGGTCATTGAAAGACAGATTAGTACATTCTGACATAGGCAGTTTGAAAAAAGATGTCCATTCAACTCTAACGGGTAGAAAAAGGACAGGTTGCTACCCCTGTGTGAGCTGAGTTAACTGCTCGCACATGATAAAAGGTAACTCCTTTGAAGTAAAAGGGAAAAGTTATAAGATAAAAGACTTTTACACCTGCAATTCAGAATATGTAGTGTACCTGTTGGAGTGCCCCTGTAAGTTGTTTTATGCTGGGGAAACCTCTTTGGAATTCAAAGTACGGATGAATCTACATAGATGTAGTGTCCGACAGAAACAACTAAATCTACCCATACCCAAACATTTTGTTGAGGCGGACCATAGTGAAAGAGATCTTAAGTGCAGAATAATTGATAGTGTCCCAAAATTAAGAAGAGGAGGAGATAGAGAAAAGCCGTTATTGGAGAAAGAGCTGAGATGGATTAAGAGGTTGGGTACATTGAAGCCGGGAGGCCTGAATGTTGACTACAAGCTGAATACAGTCAATGTAATGCACATATGGGTAATAAGCTCAGCGTTTTTGGTGTTTTAGAGCAGAAAAGTAACAATGAATTATATTATATACTAGCTGTAAACCGATTCTGAAGAATCGGGAGTCTAGAATCTGGAGAGTGAGAGGGAGAGAGAGAGGGAGAGAGAGAGGGAGAGAGAGAGGGAGAGAGGGAGAGAGAGAGATAGAGATAGATAGATAGAAATAGATAGACAGATAGATAGATAGATAGATATAGATAGATATAGATAGATATAGATAGATAGATAGATAGATATAGATACATAGATAGATAGATAGATATAGATAGATAGAGATAGATACATAGATAGATAGATAGATAGATAGATAGATAGATAGATACAAATAGATAGATAGATAGATAAATAGAGATAGAGATAGATAGATAGATAGATAGATAGATAGATAGATAGATATAGATACATAGATAGATAGATAGAGAGAAATAGATAGATAGATATATATAGATAGATAGATAGATAGATAGATAGATAGATATAGAAATAGATAGAGATAGATAGATAAATAGATAGATAGATAGAAATAGATACATAGATAGATAGATAGAAATAGATACATAGATAGATAGATAGATACAAATGGATAGATAGAGATAAATAGATAGATAGATAGATAGAAATAGATAGATATAGATAGATAGATAGATAGATAGATAGATAGATAGACAGATAGATAGATAGATAGAAATAGATACATAGATAGATAGATAGATAGATAGATAGATAGATAGATAGATAGAAATAGATAGATAGATAGAGATAGATACCCGTGGCCAAAAATAGAACCAAGGGCCTGGCTATACTTCGCTTGAAACACCGCTATTATTCTCTATGGAAAGTGAGGCGCTATTCTGATTGGTCGCTGTGTGCTGCCGGCGACCAATCAGAATAGCGCCTCACTTCCCATAGAGATATAATGGACGAAAAATCGTCCATTCTATCTCTATGGGAAGTGAGGCGCTATTCTGATTGGTCGCTGTGTGCTGCCGGCGACCAATCAGAATAGCGCCTCACTTCCCATAGAGATATAATGGACGAAAAATCGTCCATTCTATCTCTATGGGAAGTGAGGCGCTATTCTGATTGGTCGCTGTGTGCTGGCGGCGACCAATCAGAATAGCGCCTCACTTCCCATAGACATACATAGCGGTGTTTCTGCGAATTTATGGCCGGGCCCCTGGTT
This sequence comes from Allobates femoralis, assembly GCA_033576535.1. NCBI lineage: Eukaryota > Metazoa > Chordata > Amphibia > Anura > Aromobatidae > Allobates > Allobates femoralis. Next base: position 10,190,858 of record JARQOC010000003.1, on the reverse strand, counting down.
CTATTTTCGGCCACGGGGCTCGGCTCTGGTCGGTCGTTCCACGGGGCCGGAGACTCGCTTCGCGGCCATTGCTCGCGCCTTAGCAATGGCTCGCAATCATTGCGAGCCGTTGCTGATGCGCGTGCAATCGCCGCCAAGCGGCCATTGCGAGTCTCCGGCCCCGTGGAACGACCGACCAGAGCCGAGCCCCGTGGCCGAAAATAGAACCAGGGGCCCGGCGATAATTTCGCCGAAACACCGCTATGTATCTCTATGGGAAGTGAGGCGCTCTTCTGATTGGTCGCTCTGTGCTGACGACGACCAATTAGAATAGCGCCTCACTTCACATAGACATATAATGGACGACTTTGAGTTTCAAATTTACCGCTTAAAGTGAGGCGCTTTTCTGATTGGTTGCCGCCAGCAAACAGCGACCAATCAGAATAGCGCCTCACTTCCCATAGAGATATAATGGACGATTTTTCGTCCATTATATCTCTATGGGAAGTGAGCCGCTATTCTGATTGGTGGCTGTGTGCTGACGGCGACCAATCAGAATAGCGCCTCACTTCCCATAGAGATACATAGCGGTGTTTCGAACAATGCATGGCCGGCCCCTTGGTTCGATTTTCGGCCACGGCGCTCGGCTATCGCCGGCCCAAGAAAATCGCAATGGACCTACCGCGGCTGAAACGACTCACCTATCTATCTCTATTTCTATCTATCAATCTATCTATGTATCTATTTTTATCTATCTATCTATTTCTATCTATCTATTTATCTATGTATCTATTTCTATCTATCTATCTATGTATCTATTTCTATCTATCTATCTATCTATCTATCTATCTATCTATTTCTTTCTATCTATTTATCTATCTATCTATGTGTCTATTTCTTTCTATCTATCTATCTATCTATCTATCTATCTATCTATCTATCTATCTATCTATCTATCAATCTATCAGATAGATAGATAGATAGATAGATAGAAATATATAGATAGAAATAGATAGATAGATAGAAATAGATAGATAGATAGATAGATAGATAGAAATAGATAGATAGATAGATAGATAGAAATAGATAGATAGAAATAGATAGATAGATAGATAGATAGATAGATAGAAATAGATAGATAGATAGATAGATAGATAGATAGATATAGATAGATAGATATAGATAGATAGATAGATAGATAGATAGATAGATAGATAGATAGATAGAAATAGATACATAGATAGATAGATAGATAGATAGATAGATAGATAGATAGATGGATAGAAATAGATAGATAGAAATAGATAGATAGAAATAGATAGATAGAAAGATGGATAGAAATAGATAGATAGATAGATAGATAGATAGATAGATATAGATACATAGATAGATAGATAGATAGATAGATAGATAGAAATAGATAGATAGATAGATAGATAGATAGATAGATATAGATAGATAGATAGATATAGATAGATAGATATAGATAGATAGATAGATAGATAGATAGATAGATAGAAATAGATACATAGATAGATAGATAGATAGATAGATAGATAGATAGATAGATAGATGGATAGAAATAGATAGATAGAAATAGATAGATAGAAATAGATAGATAGAAAGATGGATAGAAATAGATAGATAGATAGATAGATAGATAGATAGATATAGATACATAGATAGATAGATAGATAGATAGATAGATAGAAATAGATAGATAGATAGATAGATATAGATAGATAGATAGAAATAGATAGATAGATAGATATAGATAGATAGATAGATATAGATAGATAGATAGAAATAGATAGATAGATATAGATAGATAGATAGATAGATAGATAGATTGATAGATAGATAGATAGATAGAAATAGATATATAGATAGATAGATAGATAGATATAGATAGATAGATAGATAGATAGATAGATAGATAGATAGATAGCTTGGCGAGTCGTTGCAGCCGCGGTGACTCCGGCACGTAGGTCCATTGCGAGTTTCATTAGCCGGCGAGGACCGACGACAACCGAGCGGCGTGGCCGAAAATAGAACCAAGGGGCCGGCCATGTTTCGGTGGAAACACCGCTATGTATTTCTATGGGAAGTGAGGCGCTATGCTGATTGGTCGGCGCAGCACACAGCGACCAATCAGCAAAGCGCCTCACTTTCAGTGGTAAATTTAAAACACAAAGTCGTCCATTCTATCTCTATGGGAAGTGAGGCGCGATTCTCATTGGTTGCTGTGTGCTGGCGGCGACCAATTAGCATAGCGCCTCACTTCCCATAGACATATAATGGACGACTTTTTGTCCATTATATCTCTATGGGAAGTGAGGCGCTATTCTGATTGGTCACTGTGTGCTGGCGGCGACCAATCAGAATAGCGCCTCACTTTCAGCAGGTAATTTGAAAGTCAAAGTCGTCTATTTTATGTCTATGGGAAGTGAGGCGCTATTCTGATTGGTCGCCGCCAGCACACAGCGACCAAGCAGAATAGCGCCTCACTTCCCATAGAGATACATAGCGGTGTTTCAGCGAATTTATGGCTGGGCCCTGGTTCTATTTTCGGCCACGGGGCTCGGCTCTGGTCGGTCGTTCCACGGGGCCGGAGACTTGCAATGGCCGCTTCGTGGCCATTGCTCGCGCGTCAGCAACGGCTCGCAATGATTGCGAGCCGTTGCTGAGGCGCAAGCAATGGACGCGAAGCGAGTCTCCGGCCCCGTGGAACGACCGACCAGAAAATAGAACCAGAGGCCCGGCCATAAATTCGCCGAAACACTGCTATGTATCTCTATGGGAAGTGAGGCGCTATTCTGATTGGTCGCCGGCAGGACACAGCGACCAATCAGAATAGCGCCTCACTTCCCATAGCGATTAATAGCGGGGTTACAAGCAAAGTATAGCCGGGCCCCTGGTTCTATTTTCGGCCACGGGGCTCGGCTGTGGTCGGTCGTTGTACAGGGCCGGAGACTCGCAATGGCCGCTTCGTGGCCATTGCTCGCGCTCTGGCCGGGCCCCTGGTTCTATTTTCAGCCACGGGGCTCGGCTGTGGTCGGTCGTTGGACGGGGCTGGAGACTCGCAATGGCCACTTCGCGGCCATTGCTCGCACTCCGGCAACGGCTAGCAATGGCCTCGCGGCCATTGCTCGCACCGGACAACGGCTCGCAATGGCCGCTACGTGGCCAATGCTTCGTGGGTAGCGTTGCTGCCTTGCAGCAGCCACGTCCACGACGACGGAAGTAGCGCCGAAAATGACGGAAGTGCACTACGGCAATTATATATTAGATATATAGCACCATGCTTAGTACAGTGATGAAGTGCAATGTCAGGTGACCCCTTTATACAATTAGATTGTCTGAACCTACAACTTTTAGTTTGCCCTTAACAATGGTAAGGAGATTCTTAGAGTTGAGGTTACGAGCCATCATCTGACTGCAGACCTTACAGTAACCACATCCCTGATGAGACATGATCAGTATCACAAATAATCATTTATATCCAAGTTCCTTATAGGTGACATCTTCTCTGATTAGTTGCTCTCATCCCTTTTATCTCCATGTAGTACAGATGTCATGATGAGACTTCACACCCACAGCTCATCTCTACAGACTTTCCTCTTCTCTATCTTCAGCAGCACTTCCCGGCATTATGTCCTTAATAATAAAACTATCATTATACTGCCAAATAAATAACAATATCTCCTGTACTGTCCTCTGGAAACAATAGATACACCTCAATGTGCTGCCTGTATAAAATATCCCCCCACATTGCCCCTCTCTATAATATCCCCCACCCTTCACACTGCCCTTCTACATAATACTAGAATATTCCCACACACACAAACCTCTCCATAATATTCCCTCCCCCCACACGGCCCAACTCCATAATATTTCCCATATTATCCCTCTCCAAAATATCATTCCAAACTGCCCATCTCCATATCCCCCCACACTGCCTCTCTGCCACTTAAGGCCCCTTCACACGTGTCAATATCGTTAGCGACATTGTCGAAAGCGACGCATCAGCGATGTCGCTAGCGATATCGCAAGTGCTTCGTGCTGTGTGACAGCGCGACGCAACTGCGATTTATCGCTGGTCGCAGGTTGACAGGTTTACAAGGATGAACGTAAACCTTTCAATCTGCAACCAGCGATTAGGCTGGATCGCGCCGTCTGACACCGCAATAGCGATGTTATCGGCGATCCAGCCTATACTGCAGAGTTGCTGCGGATCGCTCGCTGGGTTGATCCCAGCCCAGCAAGTGATGGCTCCGCCCACATCACCGCGGCGTCACCGGCAACATGTTGCCGTGTGACACAAAGGTTGCGATGTCGGAAGCGAGTGCACACCCGCACATCACTTCCGACATCGCAGCTTTGGTTGACACGTGCGACGCCGCCTTTACTATACTTTGCCCACTTTCACAATCAACCAATTGTCCCAGAAAATAAGTAATTGCCCCATAATGTCCTTGCAGTAACCCCGACACTTCCCTCCACCCATTATTTTTTTACCTATTTACTTAAACATATTCAAGTTATAGTTATATAATAAAAAAAGAAAAATCTGCGTCCCTCCATCCTATATAGTGTGCACCGGTGCCATGCCGAACACCGTACATCATAACAACAAAACAGCGGCACTCTGCTAAGACAAATAGTAGAAACTGGAACAATGTTACAGCGAAGGAAAAAAGGCTGAAAACTGAGACAACTTAGCTTTATATACATGGCCATATAGATAACCCACCCAGTAGCCACGTCAAGGCCGTTTATCTATATGTCCATGTATATAAAGCTAAGTTGTCTCAATTTTCAGCCTTTTTTCCTTTGCTGTCACATTGTTCCAGTTTCTATTATATGACTTCGCAGAGTGCACCCCATGGAACAGGAGGGACACTGGGACACAGGCAGAACACAGAGAGCACAGGTCCTGGAACACCAACAGGACAGCCCACGACATTGGCTGGTCAGATCCAGGAAACACAGGCAGAGCCATAACCATAATAGAAGGCTGAAGACTTCCCAGGAACACGAAGGATTAGCTTGTCTAGGAATACTAGCGGGACTGACTCTGGAACACAGGCTGGATTACCAGGAACTCAGACTGGACATCTGGACACAAGCTGGACATCTAGGACACAGGAAAGACATTTGGGACAAAGTCAGGACATCTGAGACACAGGCAGGACATATGGAAATGGACATTGAACATGGCTCCAGGAGGAAGACATCAGAGCATGGACCATGCATCTGGAAACCAGACATCAGTCATCAGGCTCTGGACTTCAGACAAAGCTTCATGCATCAGGCAGTGGTAATCAAGCTCCAGACATCAGAGACTGGCTGGAAAGGACCCAAGCAAGATGTTTCAAGCAACGCAGGAGTGGACTGGACCTGCATGACATGGGCTCTACAGGAGTGGACAAGATTTATGTAGAGCAAGCACAATAGAACAGTACAAGCACAAGTATGGACCGGAGCTGAATGACACAGTCACTGCAGGAGCGGACCGGAGCTGGATGGTTCAAGCACAGTAGCATGAGCACTGCAGGAACACTGGACTCCAACTTCAAGTGAACTTCTTGTTCATTCACAAGACACAGGATACCGGAAACTCAGTCTTTACAGAATTATTCCAGGAATATCACACAGCAGGATTCCACATTCAAGGCAAGGACACTGGTACCAGGGAAGACACAGACAGGATGGGCCCAGGGACAGAGATACATCAGCTATGACAAGACTGGTTGCAAGAATTAAAGGCTGACCAGGAGCAGCAAGAAAGCACTAGTGATCTCAACAGTGCAAAAAAATACAAGCCCACGGTACTCAAAACTGGTCAATGAGGCTGGGGTCAGATTAACGTTTTACCGTCGCCCCGGGGGGGTCACACTAAAAAACTAGCATTTGTCAGCAATAACGCGGTGAACGCCATATTAGCACCGTGTTACCGCTGCCAATACATACCTATGGAGATCCCACCCCTAACTAATGCGACTCCAACGCCGGCATCATAATGAAATCTAAGTGAAATCTCGCATTATTTCCTAACGTGAGCAAAGACTCTGCAGAGCGTGTCTTTGATCGCGTTACAAAATAATGATGTCGGCGTTACAGCCGTGTTAGGGGCTCACCATAGTTAAGCATTGGCAGCAGTAATGCGGTGCTAACATGGCGTTAACACTGCGTTATTGCTGCCAGAGTCTAAATTTATAGCGCACCCCCTGCAAAACGTTAATCTGACCCTAGCCTGATCACAGGATAATTACCATGGTGAAGAGAAACTCCTTCACAACAGCCAACCAAGTGAACAACACTCTCCAGGATGTCGGCTTATCAACATCCAAATCTACCATAAAGAGAAGACTGTATGAAAGTGAATACAGAGGGTCATTGCACGGTGTAAGACAATCATAACCCTCAAGAGTAAGAAGGCTAGACTGGACTTTGAAAAAAAAAAACTTTAATAAAATCGCACAGCTCTGGAAAAACATTCCTCGGACAGATGAAGATCAACCTCTACCGGAATGATGGAAAGAAAAAGGTATAGTGAAGGCATGAAACGGCTCATGATCCAAAGCCTAACACATCATGTTACACATGGCGGAGGCAGTGCATGGTTGCTGGTGGCCCTGGGGCTCTAGTGTTTATTGATGATGTGACACAGGACTGAATCAGCCGGATGAATTCTGGGGTTTTCAGAGACAATCTGTGCTCAAATCCAGCCACATACACAAACTGATTGGTCAGTGTTTCATAACATAGATGGACAATGAACCAAAACATAAAGGCAAACCAACCCAGGAGTTTATTAAAGCAAAGAAGTTAAATATTCCTGATTGGCTGTCAGTCACCTGATCTCCACCCAATAGAGCCGCATTTCACTTGTTAAAGACTAAACTTCAGACAGAAAGACCACAAACAACCAACAACTGGAAAACGCTGCAGTAAAGGCCTGGAGAGCATTAAATAGGAGGAAACAGTGTCCGGTGATGTCCATGAGGTCAAGACTTCAGCCAGTCATTGCCAACAAAGGGTTTTCACCCAAGTATTAGAAGTTAACATTTTATTTACAATTCTTAATGTGTCCAATTACTTTTGAGCCCCTGAAGGTAAGGCTATATTCACACACATCATATTTGATCTTTATTTTGCATCCGTTTTGCAGTAAATCGATCACTCGCATGGATCCCAGCAAAGTCAATGGGTTTTCACTTTTCGCCATTCAGACAGGGAATTTGTGGTGTGATCTGTTTTATTCCCTTGAAAAGTGATCTGTCCAAGGAAAGGGCATGTTACGCCGTTTGCACATCTATTGCTGGGTTGTGTTTGCCTTCATTTGCGTTTCTATGCATATTTACTGCATTTTTGGCCCCATAGGGTTTAATGGAAACGCATGCAAAAACGCATGTCATTTTCTGCAAATGCAAAAACGCATGAGTTTTTGCAAACATAACCCAAAATGTGGCAGAACACATGCATTTTTAGCGGTAAAAACATAGAAACGCAAATGAAGGCAAACACAACCCAGCACTAGATGTGAAAAGGGCCTCAGTGTCAGGGGAGTTTTTCTCATCTGCTTTTCCCATAAGAACAATTCTAAATGGAGAAAAAAAAACGCATCAGAAACAGATCAGAGACCGATCAGAGACCGATCAGAGACCGATCAGAGACCAATCAGAAACAGATCAGAAACAGATCAGAAACAGATCAGAAACAGATCAGAGACGGATGATCCATTTTCTGGTGGCTTTTTTGAAAGCTGATCCCATTTTGCAGCAGAAAAAGGGAAAAAACAGAAAAAACAAAGAAAAAAAAATTGCGAATATCGCCTAAGGGATTGAGTGTAAAAACACTTTAGTTCTCACATTTTCTGCAATCAGTGAATTAAAGCTGAAGTTAAACTGCATCTGAATTGTCAGAATCCATTGTGGTGATGACAGAACAAGAACTAGAAAATGTCTGTGTCCAAATATATATGGACCTACCTGTAATTCTGCAAGTGTGAACAGCGCAGACATTTCTTTCTGTCCATCTGTGTCTCTGGTTCTATTCTCCCTCCATAGACATCACACAATACACTGGACTGTTACCGGTGCCGGATCCTGGCACATTCCCACAATTTATTATTTCCTCATTTTTGGGAAAGTCGTTGAATTTTGTTGAGAAAATAAAAAAATAATAAATAATAAATGCAGAAATGTAATTGTGCGTCTGTTGTTCCAGATCTGATTTGCGGCTTAATCTGCTCTCCGCACACCACACTTCTATTGTGCCACATTGTGTGTTTATATGGAGATCTGGCTAGCCGCCATCTTACAGGGGGGCAATAATTGGGGATGAAAAGATTATGAAGAGTTAATTATAGAGTTATACAAAATGTATGGAGAAAGGAAAAGACAATGGACTGAAGGGGGAAGAAGGAGAACACATATACAACAGCTAACAATGCCCGAACCCCCCGCCCCGCTGGCTCCATCCTCCAGCCAGTAGATCCACCATAAGACGACTACAATCGGCTCCTTTACCTCCAGCGTATTAGTGGGGAGCAGCGGAGGCCATTATAGAGGAGAAGGCGATCCCCCATCTCATTACAGCAGGACGTTACCTCTAATAGAGAAACCTCATTCCAGGGAGAGTCCTGTACAGACCTGGATGTCTGATCACAAGAAAACAAGACTTTTCTCACTGTTTATTAATGTAAAAAACATTAAACCCAGTCATTGCCCGGCGCTATTAAGTAACTGCTGGTCACTACCGGATGACATCTGTGTTATGGTGACTCTGATATTACCAGGACGGTGATCTGAGGTCCTCAGAGCTGGAGGATTTCACCCTGAATCACAATAATGTACAGAAACACATACATTATATACTACTGGGGAGCAAACCGCGTGGAGACTGGTGGACGAGGCTGTTCCCCGGCGTCTTCTCCCTGCCCGCTCCCCTTGAGTGACAGGTCTCTCCATCATGTATGTATCGGGAGAGACCTGACAGTCCTATGTTAGTGGATAGGAGACAGCCCTAGGACACCACAGAGTATTACACACAGATTTACAGGGAAACCAGAGGACCTGACATTCAGGGCAAATTTATGGGATGAAAATCACATTTTTAGGTAAAATTTCTGAACCAGAAGAAATAAAATCTCAAAAGATACAAAAATGTGTAATATAAAGAGATGATGATCACATTGATAAGAGCTCAGCACATTAGGAGCAATCACTGTGACCTGGAACATGATGAAAGTCACAATCACAATAACCGGCACAAGCTCCTCCGACCCCACAATAATCAGGGACTAATCACATATTATATGGACATTAGTAACAAGTCCCCGATTTGTACAGAGCGGCCAGGAGCTCACAGCCAGTTGGTGACTGAGGACCATAAACCTGGAAATGTCATACATAGAAGCTCGTACTGATAGATGGTGACGCCATGTCTGCCACAGTCACACCATTCTCACCACTTATGGACACTACACACATGAAATGGGGACTTACTGTGAACATAATATTTTTTCAGTAAAGTGAGTTGGATATCCCAGATCGTATGCGTGATGAAGAACCGTTAACAGTCCACCAATGATGAGATCTCCATCCTGGTAATAATTATTTTCTAAAACATTAAAAACTTCCTTTATCTTGAGATCACAGACTAATTGTGATAAAGGAAGCCAAGGAAGCAGCAATAAGATGAGACTGATCATCTCTATCTCTCTATGAGAATGGTGAATAGTAGAAGAAGAAGTAGATTCTATTGTAAGTGATACATGATGAAGAAGCAGGAACAGCTGAGACACAAAGCACACGGCCCATAGGATCAGTGACATGAAGACGACGGTCATCTCCCCTCTTTTTATTCACAATGATGGGATATATTTTACATTGTCTGATCTCATCACACATTATTCTCGATCTGCTCCCCGATGGTTGTGATCTAAACCGTCTTTTCTCTGGATAATTGAAGAATAAGTTGAAGGAACAGAAATAAGAAATGTCTTTATAGTCGCTCTTATGATGCAACTTTCTATTTGTTTCTTTAACAACACAACCCATTACTCAACTTTACTGAAAGATTGTGGACACTTACTGTACATTAACCCCTTCTGAGTTGCACAACATCACTGGGTCTAAACTTTTGCACCACAATGAAGAATCGGCTTCATGCAGCTCCAAGTACTGGTACAAGTGTCTGGTGAATGGAGATGAGAGAACATTTAAGAGTTCAAATTTAGTTCAATTCATAAACAGGCAAGGATCGCCAAACTTCTGAACCCAATTGTAAACAATGGGATGCAAAACAAAGGACCTAAAAATATCTTCAAAAGGACCCAAAAGCTGGCAAACACAGCTCAAACCATTTTACAGTGGCGCTTCACTGTTTTGGAACAGTCATCAACTTTTTACACTATTACTTAGCAAGCTTCAGTGTCGCTATCACACTCACCATGCTTGCAGGCCCACTCATGAACCACTGACATCCTCATCAAGACTTCTCTGAGATTGTCTCAGGTTATACAGTGGGTATCACGCAGCAGGGAATCCTGCTGTGCTCCCGACATGTTGTTTGATGCTTGTTTTTAAGCTGATTTTGAGAATCTCTTAAGGTACTGTGAGGCACCGCCGGCATGGTCCCCATGGCCGGGGCGCATCACATGCAGGATCAGGGTATGATCCTCTTCACACCTTCCTGTGATGATACTGTGTGAATCTACCCGGAACACAAGGTGTTAAATGTAAGAGTGACTGCTGTAGATCTGAGACATTCATGTGACTAGTGAGCGGCCGTGAATGGCAGTGAATGGCTCCTGAGATCGATCAGGCACAGAGATGGGCAGCTGTATAGAAACTGGGAGGCTGATTACCAGCAGCTAAGGAGTTGTGTCCATGTGGGAGTGGCAGGCATGATAAGAGCCTGCCAACTGAGTGTCTGAGAGATTGATTATCAGCCAGAGATCAGCCTGAGAGGATGGTGATCCATGAGCAGCCGAGTGTGGAATGAAGGGAGCATGCTAGCTCCATACCGGTGACCAGGTCCGGTGTTGTTACAGCTCCTGGGTGGGGAAGCCGTGGCTGAACCCGGTGGATACTGATCCGGGCGTGGGGTGAAACACATCCGGTAAAGGAGCCCTTGGGGGACGCTTGGTGGACCCATGACCCAGGCAGCGAGACACGGATTTGTGCCTGGTAAGAAAGCAGTTCCCGTATGATGGAGTGAACTGTGCACCTGGTTTGTGAAATGTGCCGGGCGGGCATAGTCGCCCGAGATCCAACTAGATAGTCAGTGAGAGACGTGTTTTAACTATATGAGTATGTTATGGCTTAGGTAGAAAGGCCATGTGCGGAGTCTGTGGGAGAGCCCCTGCTGGAGTGGATGATGTTGGAGGCTTGGCCTGTGGGACGAGAGGGAGGCTTGGCCTGCTGCTTGCAGTGGGTACCTGTCCCTCAACCACGACCTCTAATGGTGTGGGTGTGCCTGTGGCCAGAGACAGGGGTCACGAAGGCTCCTAGAAGGGTAACCATGGCTGACCCGATAGGGTGCTACTCAGACGCAGGGTACAGTCGTCGACCTGGAGACCTGCCATGAGATGGAGGTTTGGTGGTGACTGGTGGCCCGTACCGTGGTGAGTAGGCCATGGCGACGCATGGTTAGCCCGGATCCTACAGTTGACCAGGTCCCTGTTATGGTCATGGAGGAGCCACAGTCCATGGATGTATTATGATGGGCTGTGAGCGGATGTGTGGATGCATGGGATCCATGGATATTGTATGATGGATCACATGTGATATGTAAGGTTCCGGTCAGGCAGGAATCCTGACTACGGGATATATATGGAGTCATCAGGCTGGGTGACCAAAGCCAGGCGGCAGGTACCGCCATTGGGACCCACAGGGCCCGTTGAAGCATATGTAGCGAGGGTCAGAAGCAGGGGTTAAAAAGGGCTCCTAAAGTGGGGACACCATGGTTGAACCAGGTGGACTCTGACCGGGACGTAGATTGAGATGCGTCCAGGAAGGAGCCGCTTGGGGATACATGACATACCCGTGACTCAGGTTGCTCAATCCCTGTTCTGAACCGGAGGTGTCATCGCTGATATATACATATGGTGAACTGATAAATGTATGTGTAAAGTGTATATAGGCCGGAGGCTGAAGCCACCACGGGAGCTGTTAATAGAGCTCCAATGGGGACAGAGAGATGGTTACAGGTCCCGGGTTACAATAAGACGTTATGTGCAATAAGTGTTATGTAATGTTATATGTAAATGTATGGTGTATTTATGTAAAGTGTTTATAATCAATGTGCTATGGGTCAAACATGATACCCGGGTTATGTTATTAATATGTGAAAATAAACGGGTAGACATTGGTTAAATTATAAACACGTGTTGTTGTCGTTATGCAAGCGGGTTCTCCGGGTGCTACCTCACAGTACCTTTACACGCCGCAACCCTTGGCGGCGATCGGAGGCAACCTAACATGCGCATGCAAATTTTCCATGGTGGCCTCTGAACGCCGAAGGCATTTGCACCCTCAACCTAAGGCCATGTGTCGTCCCGGAAGTTCCCACACCAACAGTGGGAAACATCCGGTTGACTCCCGACGCTGCTTCACACGCTGCAATCCCCAATGGAATGTGGGCGTACATGTTCAGCGCCACAAGAACATAGGCGTGACAGACTTGTGTATTCCGTACCCCAAACACGCTGATTAGACAACGCAATAGCGTCATGATTTGGCCAGCCTACGCAGGAAGGCTGGCTAATACATGACGACATTGCAATTGTGTAGTGTGAATGGACAGCTCTTCAAATATGTCACCCTGTGAAGGGACAGCCAATGGAAACACAGTAGCCACCACCAATCATCGCTGAGGGGGGGCTGTGTCCAGCACGCTGTGGCACACTTCTGGGAAATCAGAAGGCGACGCTGATTCCATCCCTATCGCTCCTTCACACGCCAAAAGCAGGGAATTTCCCCCTCATGGTTGCCTCTGGTTTTGGAGCAGTGCAGTGAAATCGCAACTGGGCGCAACGTTCAAAAACACCACTGGATTCCCCAAATACACGCCGCAATTTAGTAGCAATTTCATGGCGACGGTGACAGGGCTCCGGATTGCCTCTCAGTTTTCACACCCCAGTTGTGGCGTGTAAAGGTACCTTTACACTGTCCTGCACCCTTTGCTTGCAGTCAAAGAGCCTTATTTTTATTTCTGCCGCGGTACGAGTATCAAAATTGTACTTCGGTTTTTCCAATAGATGCTTGACTGTTCTTTTATCTGTGTCCGGCCAGGGCTTTACTGCTCTCTGGGCGACATCAGTGAGCTGACCGATGAGGATGCTGATCTTCTGCCCCTCGGACAAGGGGTATACATTAAAGAGGCTACGCAGTCTCTCTTTAAAATCACTGAGGGTATGTGACTCCCCTGACTATTGTGGTAACCGGGCCACTCCCAGGATGAATAGCATGGACAGTGGCATTATGGGGGCTGCGGCAGTGCATCGCCCACCAGGGCCGTGGGTTACTCGGGACCGGTCCCTGCTGTCTAGTCACAGGGGTATGTCACGGTAGTGGCCGTGGACCGGTTCTGTGGCCCTGGAGGGACCGCAATTAAAAGGGAAAAAATATAAAAAGGGGTAAAAATAAAATTAAAGTTTGTTTGTCACTGTGACGCCACCCGTGAAATGCGGCCAGAGGTGACCGCCGCTGCTTGTCTCAGCTCCGGTGGATGATGATGGGACGCAGCAAGGTGATGAGCCCTCCACGGGCAGGGCTGATTTATCCTCTGGGCCGGTGATAATAGTCTATTGTGGGGTGGTTGTGAGGTGACTCTGGGAGTGCAACTTCTGACAGCTGTGCTTTGGATCTCTCAGCCTTGCAACAGTGGCACCCTGGTTGTGGCACCACAGGAACTCTTAGGACATAAATGGGAAGTACACAGCAAGCAGACCCCACTGACAAACAACACCTTTCACCCCAGACCTGTAGGGGGAGCTCCACTTGTTACCTTAAGCCAGTTCCCCCTATAAATACGGGTCCTGGAGGGAGAAAGGGCGGAGTGTGCAGTCACGAGAGAACTGTAAACAGCTAGGAGAGGTGACCTGGTACCGGTGCCTTGTTAGGTCCATACCAGCACACTTGGAGAGTGGTAGACCCTCGAAATAAGGGTCATAGGAACAGGAGACATATACCAAATAGGGGCAGAGGAGTCATCTTGACTCACCCTAACAAACTCCGGTCACTGGATCCAAGCTGCAGTAGCCACAGCGCAGGCTGCAGAGAAACCAGCACTAAGCAAGGGAGTCTAGCTCCCTGGACGCCCGAAGCACCGCCAAATGAGAGCCCGTAGTCGAGAAATCGATAGCATTCCTTTAAAAGTGCCCTCAGTGCAGTAAACCCGGGTGTAACAAGTCAGACCAGAAAGTGCAACTCCGATTTGGTTGAGTTCTATGCCCCTTCCTGAAACTACATACACAAGGAAGCCTATGCTACTGCTTCTTGTGGAACCCCTGAAGTATCTATCTCATCCCTGGTTGAGCGTACCTGTCAACACCAGTAAAAGGTACCGAAAAGACATTGTGTGTATGTGTCCTTCATTCCGGTTCCACAACATCGACCGCGCTACCATATTCCCTCCTACTCCAGTAACTGACTCCGGGGACTATTGCTCAACCTGTGGGGAGCATCCCATCTAGCTGCCGCACATCCCCCGGAGGTCTAAGCAGGGCCGGTGCCATCATCGGACACCCACAGGTGGCGTCACGAGACAAATAAGACTTTATCCCACATTTCCCCGACCCGTTCAATTGACCACCGGGCCCCACAGCGTCAGGCACGGAACCGTGACAGTGAAGTATCGCCTGAGGCCTGAGAACCCGGCTACGGTGAGTCACAACTTCTCAGATGCTGGTATCTGTAACCATGAACTCTCAAAAAAAACTCTCACACAAGTTTCAAGTTCAACCAGGTACTTTACTCACTGCTTTTGCACTTGTTTTACACAGTCTCAGTTTTCCTGCAGTAAGTGGTACCGGTAGCCAGTACAGCAGCTGAGATGGATCACCAAAAGCACACCCTTTCTTAATTCCTTACGGTTCTCTTCAGGACTGCTCACTACCTCAGGGCTAGCGGACTTTCCTGGGTATCTTTGCCTTGGATCCCTGGTCCTATGTGAGGCCTTTCCTTTGCTGTGACAGTCTGTTCAGTTCCAGGCAAAAAGACCCTTCACTTCACCTGTTAATCTGTGGCCGGGTCGTAAAGCAGCCAACCACTTTTACAGGGCTGGTACCCTGTACGTCGACCCAGTACCACAGTGTCTTCATAAAGCTGGTCTTCCTCCTTGGACTCCTTCTTCTCTACACCTGGTCAGTAGCCTTGGACCCGGTCAGCCATAAGATGACACTGGCCCCCGGGTCCCAGTTTTCTCTCCCTTGTTGTTACTGTCATTCTCCTCTGTCACTCCCATCCTCTGCTCCAATTCCAACTGACTAACTGTTACTTTCTCCGTGAGGTAACTACTGTTGTTCCTCCCCCTTTCACAGGTGTCTCCTCTAAGCTCCATCCACCACTCAGCTTTCCGCCACCTCTCCCCTGACTGGCATAAAGTCATAGGTCTGAGGATTCGGGGGCGTGTTGGGTGTTTGGTTTTGGGTGGATAGCTTACCATCCCAGCTGCTGTTCTTCTCTGTGGCCACCGGTCCGCAGGCACGCCTACAGCAGCACCGGCTGATGGAGCTTCACCAAGGTTGGGCATCTTCCTTCTCCCGAGTTAACCTTAGCCAGGTTCCGATTTACTGTGTTGAGTACCACTTGTTGGGGGTTCTTCACCCAGCCAGTAACTGTACAGCTGCACTGTTGGATTAACAGGCAGCTGCTTTTCAGGCAGGATGGATCATTTACACAGGGGTTCTGGGTCGGGGACTCCTGTTTCCCACCAGCTGACATCAAAGCGCTGGACAGGATTTCTGTTCGGCTCTTTCTGCAGCTCCGCCCATGATGACACACCCCGTCTGGTCCCAATGCCACGTGGTGGAAATAAGCAAGAGGACACAAATGGTGCAGTTCTTTTACCTTTACTGAAGAAACAAGGTGCAGTCTAGGGGCACTGGTTACAGTAGGGTCTGGCCAGCCTGGAATCAGTTGGAGTCTACCTCGCCTGATGGGTTTGGAGGCCTGCCTGCTTCTCTTCTTAGTTTGAGTCCCAGCTGCCTGTGACCTATTCTGTGACCTTTTCCTTCCTTCTTGCCCTCACTCCCATATGGCAGACAGCACGAACCTGTAACTGACAGACACTGCCATGTTGATTGCAGCTCCGAGCTCTCATTATGTTGTTGTGCTGCTGGGCCACTAGTGCATCCAGGAAACTTGCAGTCTCCTGTCCCCCAGATGCGACCAGTGGGATATGCAGTTCCTGCCTGACCCAAGACTCTTGTGTCCTCTGCAGTGCTACCTGGAGTGAGCTCTCAACAGCTCTGCTCCCCAGAGCTCTCTCTCTCCTATGTCTTCTCCTTTCCCTCTCCTCAGACTTTCTGCTCTAACCCATCCTCCTTGGCAGAAACAGGGCAGCTGTGTAGAGTTCCCTATTCTGGCTAGGAGACAGGCTGTGTGTGTGTGCATGCTGGGTTTACCTCATGTAAATATCTTCTCCTGCTTCCAAGCATGACATCACCTCCAGTGAAGGAGGCAATGTCACTGAAGCAACTGGACCACTGGGGAGCCAAATTCGCACTATGGGTAATATTAGTCTGAGATCAGTTATAGAATGAAGGGTGATATAGGGTGATAGACAGAGATTAAGGATAAAATACAGGGGGTGCCGAACTGTGGAGAACTTTGTGGATGCAAAAGATAAGTTTGTATTGTATTCTGTAGCTGATGGACAACCAGTATAATGACTGGCATTATGTGGAGGCATCAGTGAAGCAACTGCGTAGAAATATGACCCTGGCTACTGCATTAAAGAAAAACTGTCAGGCCAAAAATCCATGTGTAACTGCTATCATTTTCTAATTCCTTTCTCTAAGCTCTCTCCATTCATGTATTTCTATTATTTATATTTCCCTCTAAGCTCTGTAAACTTCAAAATAAAAGATGAATTACCTCTGTCACTCACAGTGATTTCTCTGCTGCCCACCCCACTCAATGAATGAATATTCATGCTTCATGACAGTGTCCTGCCTCCTCTCTGATCTGTCTGTTGTGTGACTCATTCACTGCAGACAGAGAAGAGAGGGGGGAGGAGGGGACAGTTTAACTACAGCACTTCATGTCATTGTGTGTATGAGGCATATGTGTAGTGTGTGCAGTCTGAGATATTTCAATGTGACTAAGGCGGCCGTCACACGCTTCAATTTAATGCACGATATCGCTTAAGTGATCAGCGTTTTGATCGCTTAAGCGATATCGTTTGTGCATCGCTTCGTGCAATCAAGCGATTTTACAATGTAAACAACAATGGTTTTTCATGTTTTTTAAAGGTCTGCTCAGGCACTATTCAAGGGTAATATTATTATCATACTGAAAAATGACCTGACAGTGTCCCTTTAATGGATTGGAGAGGAAAAAGTTTTGGTTAGAGGTGAACCAATCAGTGAAGACTTGCAGTCAGTAGATGAGAATAAATAAGAGTGACAGCAAGTGTTTTTCTTAGGCTGGCTTCACACCATAGGACGATCTGATCTGGGGCTGTCAGGGCTGAACATGACAGCCCCGGATCAGATTTCAGCTCCATAGTATGCTATGGGGCCGGATGGAGCCGGATGGCAGCTATCTGCCATACGGTTTCCATCTATCCGGGAGAATCCGGGAGGATTCAGATTTTTCTCCCAGACACAAAAATGCTGCAATAAGATGATCCTCCCGGATCCTCCCAGTCTGGTGTGATCTGGCGCCCCCTAACATGGGGGTCTATGGCGCCAGATTGCACTGGAGCCAGATGCCGGGCGCTGAACTTCAGCCCCACGGAGCTGCCCCATGCTGACAGTTCATGACTGCGGCTCACTCCCCGCTCCCCGCGATCTTGAAATAACAGCAGCTGCGGCTGCAAATGAGCCATCCGGCTGCACACCGGACCGGAGGGCATAATTGGCCCTCCGGTTCTGTGTCCAGATCCAGTCTGGGGCTGTCATGTTCACTCTTGACAGCCCCGGATCAAATCTGGCCATGGTGTGAAGCCGGCCTTAGTTTCAAAGGTGAGAAATAGTCAAACTCTGGAGATGTTTTTAAGGTGCAGGTTACATGAGCGAGGAAGTGATACGATATAAGGCATAAAGGAAAGTTGTGTGTTAAATATGACCCCAAAGCAACGTGCCTGCTTCTTGGGAGTTATGGTTGAACCATGAAAAGTAATTGAGATGTTGGGTATTGGGGGGGGGGGGGACACTAGAAGTTCATCTGTGGAGAGATTCAGTCTCAGAAAGAGGGAGGAGATGGTGTGAGAGACGCAAGACAGGCAATCACTGGTATTTTGTAGTATTGCAGAGGTGATGTCAGAAGAAGAGGGGCATAATTGGTGTCATCAGCATATGGATGGTACTGAAAACCAAATCTACTGATGATTTGGCCAATAGGGGCCATGTATAGAGAAAAAAGGAGGGGGCCCAGGACTGAGAAACACCAACTGTGAGGGGAAGAGGAGAGGAATAGGAGCCAGCAAAAGATACATTAAAGAGCGGTCAGAGAGATAGGAGGAGAACCAGGAGAGAGCCATGTATGTCTATGAGGCTGAATGAGTGGAGCATGGGGAGGAGTTGCTCATGATTAGGGATGAGCGAGTATGTTTGTCACTACTCGGTACTCGCACGATACTCTTGCTATGCTCGGGGTCCACCTCCCTGCATGTTGGCGCTCTTTACCTAGCCAGCCCGCATGCAGGGATTGGCTGACAGACACTGTAATGCCACAGCCATGTTGGTTGTGGCATTACAGTGATTGGCTGGCCGCACAGCGTCATCAGGTCTTTATAAGACCTGACCGCGCTGTGCTTGTCACTCTGCTCCACAGACAGTCAGTGTAGGGAGAGCTGCTGCTGATTGAGGGACAGATTTGTGGCCTTTCAGCTAGTGTAGGTGCAGGGCTGCCAGTCTAATTACCACAACAGTCCTTCTGAGGACTAATAGAGCTGTATACAGGCAGGCAGGGAGGCAGGGTATATACCAAACTTCACTGTGCCAGTATACCAGCCTGCATCGCATCTGGGGCTGGTGTACAGCCTGGAAATCTCACCCATCCAACCCAAGACAGTGCTTTTAGGGATTAATTTAGCTCTCTATAGGCAGGAGTAGGTTTTAGCGCAAATTAGGATACGCCAAAAGACTTGCTATTCTCGTCAGCATTTGTGTCTGACCAGTCCACCTGCAGGGCCTTAATCTGTAATCTCAGTGTCGTGCTAAAAATCAACTCTTCTCTGCATTCATCTAACATTTGTGTGCAGCAGGAGTAGGTTTTAGCGCTAATTAGGATACGCCAAAAGACTCGCTATTCTCATCAGCGTTTGTGTCTGACTAGTCCACCTGCAGGGCCTTAATCTCAAATCTGAGTGTCGTGCTAAAAACCAAATCTTGTCTGCATTCATTTAGCATCTTACTGCAGCTACAGAAGGTTGCAGCGTAAATTAGGATACGCGAAAAGACTCGCTATTCTTGTCAGCGTTTGGGTCTGACTAGTCCACCTGCAGGGCCTTAATCTCAAATCTCAGTGTGCTGCTAAAAACCTTTTCTTGGATGCCTTCATTTAGCTGTATGTAGTCAGCACAACATTGAAAATGTGCAAGGCCGGTGGCAAGGGATAAGGAACTGGATGTGATGGTGGTGCAGGCAAAGGCCGAGCCCGTGTGCAAGCTCGAATTGCGCCACGACAAACGCCCACATCATCTCGCTCGACCTTCCTGTCCCAATTTCTAGGGGACCGCAGCAGTACTACACTATTAAACCAAGACTAGTGTCAAAAGGTTGTTAGTTGGATAGTGGATAATGCTTCCAGTTAGTTTGGCACCACCACAAATACCCTGTCTTCCACATGGTCAACTGTCAGTAGCCGTGAGACTGGACCGCACATTCCACACCCTGATCCTCCTTCATCCCACCATGCCGAGTGCCAGGACCCGGACATAACTGATCCCACACTTGGACACTCTGAAGAGGTGTTCACTTATGCTTTCTTAGATTCTGGCCTCTCGCCAGCTCCAGTTGAAGTGAGTCATGAGGAGATCATATGTACCGATGCACAAATATTTGAGCAGCCACAGTCTCACGAAGGCAACGGTGGGAACATGTCTCAACAAGAGGTGGACGATGATGAGACACAATTGCCAGAAAGTCAGGAGGAGGACCAGGGTGCAGAAGTGGAAGACGACGAGGTGGATGATCCAGTAACTGACCCAACTTGGCAGCAGGACATGCAGAGTGAGGACAGCAGTGCACAGGGGGAGTTAGGCGTAGCATCACAACAGGCCGGAAGAAGCAGGGTGGTGTCCGGAGGCAGAAGGCAGGCAACCGTTCCCCGGAACAACAACACAAGTGATGTTGCCAGTACAACTGCTAGGTCTTCCCGAGTCTGGCTGTTTTTTTAAGGTGTCTGCAGATAATTCTAAAAAGGTCATTTGCAATACCTGCCATGCCACCATCAGCAGGGGTAGCAAAACTAGCAGCCTGACCACCACCAGCATGATCAGGCACATGTCAGCCAAGCACCCGACTTTGTGGGATGTACAGCAGAATACAGGAGCAGTGTCTGCGGGTGACACCGCTGCGTCTTCCACTGTTGTGCGTGCAAGCCAATCCCCTGTCCATACTGCAGGCGAAGATACCTCCTGTCCTTCACCTGTACTTGCACAAGCAGAAATAGCACCATCATCAGCCACGTCTTTGTCCCAGCGCAGCATTCAGTTATCCATACATTAATCTTTGGAACGCAGGCGCAAATACGCTGCCAACGCCCCACATGCCACAGTTCTAAATGCATAAATTTCGCGACTGCTTATGCTGGAAATGTTGCCTTTTAGGCTGGTGGAGATGGAAGCATTCCGCAACCTGATGGCTGTCCCACGTTACTCGGTCCCCAGCCGCCACTATTTTTCCCGGTGTGCCGTCCCCGCATTACATAAGCACGTGTCACAAAACATCATACGTGCCTTTAGCAACGCAGTTTCAGGCAAAGTCCACCTAACCACGGACACGTGGACAAGTGCTTGTGGGCAGGGCCGGTACATCTCGCTGACGGCACACTGGGTTAATGTTCTGGAAGCCGGGACTCAGTCTGAGCTTGGGACGGAACACGTCCTTCCAACACCAAGGATTGCAGGCTCTAACTCAGTCAGGGTTTCACCCACAGTGTACAGCTCTGGCGCGTCATGCTCCTCAGCCTCCTCCTCTTCATCCACTTCACCCTCCACACCAGTCCCAAGCTGGAAGCACTGCAGCACTGCCTTGGCTAAGCGGCAACAGGCTGTGCTGAAGTTAATATGCGTACGTGACAAACCCCAGAATGCTGAAGAGTTGTGGACAGCTGTGAAACAGCAGGCAGATCACTGGCTCACACCACTGAACCTACAGCCAGGCATGGTCGTGTGTTACAATGGCCGGAACCTTGTGGCGGCTCTGAGGCAAGGCAAGCTGACACATGTTCCATGCGTGGCCCATGTGCTCAACCTCGTGGTTCAGCGGTTTATTAAATCCTACCTGGAGCTGTCGGATCTGCTCGTCAAAGTACGCCGCCTGTGTGCCCATTTTAGAAAGTCACCTACTGCTTCTGCCGGCCTTGCCGGCTTTCAGCGGCGTTTTGCAGCTTCCAGCTCACAGACTGGCGTGTGATGTCCTCACGCGTTGGAATTCCACACTACACATGTTGGTCAGGATTTGTGAGCAGAAGAGGGCAGTTGTTGAGTACCAGCATCAACTAGGCCGTCGATATACGGTTCAAACTCCACACATAAGACCTCAGGAGTGGACATGGATGTCCGACATATGTACCGTCCTCCAAAACTTTGAGGACTCCACCAAGATGGTGAGCAGCAATGACGCCATCATTAGCGTCACCATCTCGCTTCTCTGTCTTCTAAAACGCTCTCTACTCAAAATCAAAGACGATGCATTGCAGGCGGAGCACGATGACTTGCAGTAAGAAACCATACTGGGTGATTACACACAGCCAGCCTCATCTCATCCCAACGTGCATTGGAGGACTATGACGAGGAGGAGGAGGATGAAGAAATAGTGCTACTTTCATGCGGAATTGACGGTAATACATGCACAACCGTCAGACTGTTGGTTCAGCGTGGATGGCCAGAGGACAAGGGAGAGGAGGAGGAGGAGGATTAGGTCAGCATGGCCAGTCATGCTGTTGGTGAGGACCCTGAAGTCTTGCCTGTTAACAGTCTGGCGCACATGGCTGACTTTATGTTACTCTGCCTGTCTCGTGACCCTCGCATTATCAAGATCTTGGCAGACATTCATTACTGGTTGGTGACACTTTTAGACCCACGCTACAAAGAGAACTTTATTTCTCTTATTCCTGAGGTGGAGAGGTCTACAAAAATGCTGCAGTACCAGAAGGCCATAGTGGCGGAATTAGTCAAAAAATTCCCTTCTGAAAATGCTAGTGGCAGAGGTCACAATTCAGTGGACAACCAAGGCGTCTGACCGAGAGAGGCACAAGTCCAATCCAGCAAAGGTAGGGGAACACTCTCAAAGATCTGGGACACTTTTCTCAGCACCTCCCATACCACATGCCCTGAGGTCCGGGTTAGTGTCACAAGGACTGCAAAGTTTGCCAAGATGCTGAGGGAGTACCTTGCCGATCGTACTAAAGTGCTCCTAGACTCCTCTGTGCCTTATAATTATTGGGTATCCAAGCTGGACACGTGGCAGGAATTGGCTCTCTACGCCTTGGAAGTCCTGGCCTGCCCTGCCACTAGCGTTTTGTCAGAGCGTGTTTTTAGTGCCGCAGGTGGAATCATTACTGATAAACGTACCCGCCTGTCAACTGAAAATGCTGACAGGCTGACTTTGATCAAGATGAACAAGGATTGGATTGGGCCTGACTTCACCCCACCACCACCAAATGATAGCGGAATTTTAATTTTGTGCCGGTAGATTACCATGCACCTCCGCACACCCACACATCGGTACACACTTCATGTCTTTGGCTACTTGCTGTACTGCTCCTACTTCTCCTCATCCGCCACCATCATATGATCAGTGTGACCGTGGTTCATGATGCCACAAAACCATAATTTTTTTACATCATATTTATGACAATGATGACCCTAACCGTTCAAAAGTTAGGCAGTAGTTTCATGTATACCCCCCGGGGTAAATGTTTTAGTCCATGCTTACAGAATGGGCATTACAAGTACAGGAGAGCCGCTCCTTTGTAATGGGAACAATTTTTAGAGGCTCTCCTCCATGTTTCTTCCCAGGGGCATCGCAATACCTCCCAATTTTTGGCAGCCCTTCCTAGGGCAATCGTACAAAAGACCCACTTCCTTAAAATAGGCACATTATTAAAAGAGGCCCTCATGCATGCCCCCATCCAGGGGCATCAGAGTGCGACACAATTTTTGGCTTCCCTGCCTAGGGCAATACTACAAAAGACCCACTTCATTAAAATGGGCACATTATTTAAAGAGGCCCTCATGCACGCCTCTATCCAGGGGCATGGGAGTGCCACACAATTTTTGGCTGCCCTGCCTAGGGCAATACTACAAAAAACCCACTTCCTTATAATGGGCACAATATTAAAAGAGGCCCTCATGCATGCCTCTATCCTGGGGCACTGGGGTACCTCACAATGTTTAGCAGCTCTTCCTAGGGCATTACTCCAAAAGACCCACTTCCTTACAATGGGCACATTATTTAAAGAAGCCCTCATGCACGCCTCTATCCAGGGGCATCAGAGTGCCTCCAAAGTTTTGGCAGCCCTGACTAGGCCAATCCTACAAAAAACCTACTTCTTTATAATGGGCACATTATTTAAAGAGGCCTTCATTTACGTCTCTTCCCATTGGCATGGGAGTGCCACACAATTTTTTTTTTTTTAATCTTTCATATAATCCAATAAACTAACATACACCAACTCTGTCTCACAAGTGGGTATGAGCCCTCAATATTTTTTCCATGAAAATTCGTTTTGGTTTCATTTTGTAACGTTTTCTTGACAGTCTGTAAAAGTGGAGTAATAGTCTGACAACATTGTTCACAGCAGTGACTTTGGGGTCTGAAATGCTTACAGGGGTCTTCCCCATGCTGTTCCAATGTCATTTGAGCACTGTTCTGATATTTTTGTGACATTTTTAGGGTTTTTCCATGCTGCCGGTGGTCATGCCAGAAAAATACTCGGGACTCCCATAGGATAACATTGTTCTCAGTGCTCAGGTCGAGTACACGAGTATCTTGGGATGCTCGGCCCGAGCTTCGAGCACCCGAGCATTTTAGTACTCGCTCTTCTCTACTCATGATCAATAGTATCGAAACTGGCACAGAGGTCTAGTAGGAACATCATGGAATAGTGACTATTAGATTTTGCTGTTAATAGGTCATTACAGACTATGGTGAGGGCAGTATTTGAATTTAAAGAACTGAATCCAGATTGTAAAGGATCGAGAAGACAGTGATCTGAGAGATAGTGAATCAGATAATAGTGGACTAAATGTTCCAGGAGATTAGAGTTAAAGGGAAGATTAGAGACTGCTCTATAGGTAGAAGCACATGTCTGCTCGAGGATGGCTTTTTGAGTAGGGGGATTATGATTCGAGATGAGCAAACCTTTTGAAGATCAGGTTTGGCCCAGATGTTCACTGGGTCATCAGTACCCCAGTGTCTCATGCGGCATCTGCGGCAGGCGGTTGCCGGTAATAAAAGTCTCACATACCACAGCTGGAGTTCTATTACTTTTACTCAGTTATTTCAGCATGGCCACCGGGTACATCCTTTGCCAACCTCCGGTTCAGTGTTGTCTCCAGAAGTGGGTTAGTGCAGTCGAGCCATGGTTGGTGCCCTTTATTTCCTCTCTAGGCATCTCTGTCTCTGGTGGTCTCTCTCCCTCTCAGCGCAATAAGCAATAGCTCTATTTTGGGGCAAGCGTGACACTGCTCTGCCCCCATGCTCTCTGTGCCTCAAGTACTGGTACCACGGGTGCTGTTGTTTCCCCTCCTGGGCACTGCTCCCTAGTTCAGCCACCTTCCCCAAGTTGTGTCGGGTGTTCGACCACAGCTCCCGTTAGAAGCCTGGGGCCTCTGGTTTAATGGTTCAAGCTTACAGCATCCACATCGTGTTCATGGCCAGGTCCCTGTCCACCAGCCCCTCCGTCTCGCCAGATTTGGGCATATGTGAATCGATGCCTCATCCGCATCCCAAGGGCTCTCTTCCTCTGCTTGTCGGTCTTTCCCTCCTGTGGGCGAGCGTGGTGATGCTCCAGCCCATGGGACTGGGCACCGTACTGCTCGTACACTCCCGACTTCCACTCCACTTCTTTCCTGATGGTCTCTCCACCACTAACTCCAACTGCTTACTAGCACTTTCCTGTCCCCCTCTTTAAACCTGGGTCCTCCCTCAGGGTCCACCCACCGTCCCAGGGGCCTACAGGTTGTATGCTTGTGTGTGTGTTTTTAGACTCAACTGCACTATCCCAGTAACTGAAGAGTAGAGGCACTACTCCCCTTTACCGCAGGAGTGCAGTACCTCTGGTGGTGGCCTACCCGGTGGGGCACCACATAGCTTCAATCCGACACAACATTCTGTCCATCGACAGTGGCAATCTGACTTATGCTAACCATGAACCACCCCATGCTGCCCATCACATTCACACATTCATGAAGGTGACCTCCTTCCCAACATAGAGTATGTGGACTCTTTTGGGAGGATGGTAACACAGCAGGATGTACCGGTTGACGTAGCACCAATGACCAGTACCTTCTTTGGCTATGAAACCATCCTCCAGAACAAGCATATCTTGCGGTTGATCAATCATTAATATTACTGCGTACTGCAGGCACACAGTAGCTAAGTTAACCACAGTGTACTTGAGTTGTACTGTAGAATTCAAGTGAGGTAACTCAGGAGGCACAAACCAAAAAACCATCCGGTTTAAGATTTCTTCATCTTTATTTTAGCAAAGACTTTTCCTTGCTAAAATAAAGAAATAAATTTTAAACCGGCTGGGCACTGCCTCCTATGTTACCTCACTTGAATTCTATTTAGTGCCAGGACATATTCACTTACAAGATATTATTGGTCTCCAGCACCTCATTAACCCCTCCATGAGGTGGACTGCAGAAGGCACCTGTTTTAAAAATTCCATTACTCATACCACAGGTAACATCTGAGTTTGTGGTTTAGTGGAGTGATTATTGACGCCTGACATATTAGGAGGAGGAATAATTAAAACAAATAAGCTTATTCAGCTTGTCGTCATCACCAATTCATCTGGAATGCTGAAAAGGCTAGTGGGCAGCCATGCATGGACAAGGTCAAAATTAATGATACATATAACACACTTGTGCACATGCAAAAAATCTGTATTCTAAACATATGTAGTAAAATGAAATAAAGTAATTGCACATTTTCAAGAAGCAATATGCATAGTATGGTGTTTCATGACTGTGAACAGACCTATAAGACCATTTACAGTATGTGATCCATATTATGGCCATATGTTTATTTTCATATGAATTGCTATCACAGAAGTGTAAAAGAAGTGGCCTCGCACGCTGCTGACCCTCTGCAATAACAAAGATTTGCTCTAAAAAAACTAAATGTGTTATGGACATTGCAAGGTTCCTGGGTTTCATAGCTGTTTACACATCTGGCACTGTTTCAAAAATTCACACTCTGCAGGTGTTAAAAACTCCTGCCAACTCAATGAAGATTAAAAAAATATATTTTAAAGCTAAAAAAAATCTACAGGTTGAAAGAAAATGGTAGAACCATTGGCTGGGAACGCTCGGAAAAATATTTAGGTATTTGTCCCAGCCAGTGGGTCTTCAGGCAAGCAATGTTGTGTTTCAGTGATTATCTAGTTGATCCTGTAATTGATGCTCTAGTTTATCCTCTAGGTGATTCTCTAGATGATCCTCTTACCTCATTATGCTCCACCCATAGCAAGCGGATGGATGAACCACAAAGCTGATTAAATCAATGCAAAAAGGAAGATGCAGATAATATAAAAAAAGATTATTATAACCCCCACGTCATTGTAGATTGTAAGCTCTTATAAGCAGGGTCATCTTTATTTTTGCTTTAATTATTGTATTATTGTATTTTTTAAACTTACTTATGACTGTTTGTACATGAACTTCTAAATTTTAAAGTGCTGCTGAATATGTTGTCGCTATATAAATAAAGATTATTATTATTATTAGGGATGAGCGAGTATCGGAATACTCGCACTTGCTATACACGAGCCGAGTCACTTCTTCCACACCAGCCACTAATCAACACATGAAACCTATTCAGCTACAGATATACTGTGAACCACAAGTCTGATCCAGACTTAGTCTGATCCATGTACCTTTCAAACTACATCTTTCAAAGTACATTTTGTAAGTACAATACTTAGAAATAGACTAGAAATGGACTGGAAAAGACTGTCAGGTAAAGGAATATAAAGCCACCACAATGTTTCCATTCTAATCTCTACCACCCTTACTACTTCACTTCATAATAACTCCTGCAATCCCTTCCACAAGTAAGGAACTAGTCATCAGTCCACCCTTCCTCCCCAGCCATCTGACCTCCTCTTGACTACTATTTCTCCCCATACTGGCTGTATCACCTTGTCCTCGGCTCCACCATCCTGTCCAGGACTGCTAGATCTCATCCCCATCCACATCTCCCCTGGACTGTAGCTCATACCTTGGTGGCAACTCACCCCGGACTGACCCCTGGATGCCTCACCTGTCCCACGGCTGCTCCATCAGCCAACCCAGGAATCGCCTCTGTCAACCCCGACCGCCTCGACTGATCCCCCAACTTCCCCATCTGACCCATCCATCCGACCCCCCACCTTACATCTCATCCCCTGGTCATCACCTCATCCCGTGACCGCTCCCCACTGATGACCATTCACCCACTACCACAACTTTCCCCACTCTGCTTCTGACCCCTGCTGCCACACTCACTCCCTGTTCTCCGTATGCAATGTCCCCGCTACTCCTCACTCTCACTCCCATCCTTCTCCACTTCCTACTACCCCACTTATCCCCCTTCCCAGCAACAAAATACTGCTCTCACCCTCTATCCTGCCGAACCACCTCACCCACTTCACCGACCTTTTCATTCACTTTCAATCCTCAATCACCAAACAAGCACGCCCGCCTCGCAAGCTCTCATGCTCCCACCTGCTAACCCTCGGCCTACTCCTCCTCCTTGCCGGTGACATCTCCCCCAATCCTGGCCCCCCCCCCGCAACATCCCAACAACAACCTTCATCCCACAACCCACCGCCAACCCTCGCAACCTCACCACCACTTGCTCTCGCAACCCCACCAACATCAGACCCATTCCCCCAACCCATGCCCCACCTACCGCTCTACCCGGCGCACTCTGGAATGCCCGCTCAGTGTGCAACAAACTCCCTGACATCCATGATCTCTTTATCTCCAGGAAACTGTCATTCCTTGGCCTCACCGAGACCTGGCTCACCCCCTCCGACACGGCCTCCCCTGCTGCACTATCCTACAGCGGCCTCAGCCTGTCCCACAACCCCCGTCCCTCTGGCAAACATGGCGGTGGAGTCGGCATACTGCTGTCCATCTCCTGCACCTTCAGCCCCATCCCCCAGCCCCCATCCGTCACTGTCCCCTCCTTCGAAGCCCACTCAGTCCGAATCTTCTCCCCCTGCAACCTCCAAATAGCCATCATCTACCGCCCCCCCCGGACCGACCGCCTCCTTCCTTGACCACTTCACCACCTGGCTACTTCACTTCCTCTCCACTGACATCCCCTCCATTATCATGGGCGACTTCAATATCCCCATTGACACTCCCCGCCCAGCCGCCTCCAACCTTCTTTCCTTGACCACCTCCCTAGGGCTCTCCCAATGGTCCTCCTCTCCCACCCACGAACAAGGCCACACGCTTGACCTCATCTTTACCCACCTTTGCTCCCTCTCTAACCTCACAACCTCGGTACTCACACTGTCCGACCACCATCTCTTGACCTTCTCCGCCCTCTCCTCCCCTGCCACACTACCTCCTCTCCGCAAGCTTGATCACCCTCGCCGAAACCTAAAAGATCTTGATCTTCCTTTATTCTCTGAATCACTCCTCCCTCTCACCGACATACCCTGCGCTGACGACATTGACATTGCCACCACCCTATACAACACCACCATAACGAACGCTCTCGACCTAGCCGCCCCCCTCACTCCCCATGCTCCACGCATTAACAGGCAACCCTGGCACACCACCCTCACTAAAAACCTGAGACGGGCGTCCAGAGTCACCGAGAGGAGATGGAAAAAGTCTCACACCACCGAGCACTTTGCTCTGTTCAAGCAATCCATCACTGACTTCAAGACGGCACTCGCTACCGCCAAGCAAGTGTTCTTCTCATCCTATATAACCTCTCTGTCCCGCAACCCCAAGCAGCTCTTCAAAACTTTCAACTCCTTACTTCGCCCACCTGCTCCTCCCCCTTCTCCCCTCATCTCTGCTGAAGACTTTGCGACCTTCTTCAAGGAGAAGATCGACAAGATCAGAAGCAGCTTCGGTCCACTATCCCCACACCTCCCCTTCCCACCTACACTGCCCTCCTACTCCATCAGCCACTTCCCCCCCATAACTGAAGACCAACTTTCCTCCCTCTTGTCAAAATCACACCTCACCACCAGCGCCCACGACCCGCTCCCATCCCACCTCATTCCCAACCATACCTCCATTTTCATCCCAGCCCTCACCCACCTCTTTAACCTTTCGCTTAGCACTGGTACCTTCCCCTCGGCCTTCAAACACGCCCTAATCACGCCCATCCTAAAAAAACCCTCACTTGACCCTACCTCTTTCTCTAACTATCGCCCCATATCTCTTCTCCCATTCGCCTCTAAGCTACTTGAACAACACGTCCACTCCGAACTGTCCTCTCACCTCTCCTCGTGCTCCCACTTCGACCGCCTACAGTCCGGCTTCCGACCCCTCCATTCCACCAAAACAGCCCTGACCAAAGTCACCAACGACCTACTGACCGCCAAGAACAAACACCACTACTCCATCCTGCTACTCCTTGACCTGTCTGCCGCCTTCGACACGGTTGACCACTCCCTTCTTCTCCAGATCCTGGAATCCCTTGGCATCACCCACCTTGCCCTCTCCTGGATCTCCTCATACCTAGCGGACCGGACCTTCAGCGTCTCCCACTCAAACACCTCCTCCTCACCCTACCCCCTTTCTGTCGGAGTCCCCCAAGGTTCGGTCCTGGGACCCCTACTTTTCTCCATTTACACTCTCGGCCTAGGGCAACTCATCGAGTCCTATGGCCTCCAGTACCACCTCTACGCCGACGACACCCAAATCTACCTATCCGACCTTGACATCACCTCCCTACTCTCGAAAATCCCTCAATGCCTTTCCGCCATCTCATCCTTCTTCTCTGCTCGCTTCCTTAAACTCAACATGGACAAAACTGAATTCATAGTCTTCCCCCCAAGAAATTCCACCCCACCTCCCAACCTATCCATCTGCGTCAACGACTGCCCCCTCTCCCCAGTCCCCCAAGCCAAGTGCCTCGGGGTAATCCTTGACTCCTCCCTATCCTTCAAACCCCACATCGAGGCCCTCACCACATCCCTCCAGCTCCAGCTCAAGAACATCTCACGGATCCGCTCCTTCCTCACCCATGACACCGCTAAAACACTCATCCATGCTCTTATCATCTCCCGCCTTGACTACTGCAACCTCCTTCTCAATGGCCTCGCGGCTAACTCCCTCACACCTCTCCAGTCTATCCTCAACTCCGCTGCCCGACTCATCTATATGTCCTCCCGCTACTTCCTTGTCTCCCCCCTCTGCCAAGCCCTTCACTGGCTCCCCGTCTCCAAGAGATCCCCATTCAAAACACTAACCATGGCGTACAAAGCCATACACAACCTGGCTCCACCATACATCTCCGACCTGGTCTCCCGATACCTACCCTCACGCAACCTCCGCTCCTCCCAAGAACTCCTCCTCTGCTCCCCCCTCATCACCTCTTCGCACAACCGAGTCCAGGACTTCTCCCGGGCATCTGCCTTACTCTGGAACTCCCTACCCGAACACGTCAGACACTCTCCTACCCTGAGTAGCTTCAAGTGTCACCTGAAGACTCACTTGTTCCGTCAAGCCTACAACCTGCCATGAGACCCAGGCGAACGCCCCATACCTGACATTCCCCCATCCTACTGTATCCTAACCCACCCCTCATAGACTGTGAGCCCTCGTGGACAGGGTCCCTGCCCCTCCTGTACCTGTACGTCCTGATCGCCTAGATTTAGTGTACTTGTTCTTGTCTCCCTCATCCTCATGTAAAGCGCCATGGAACCTAATGGCGCTATATAAATAAATAAATAATAATAATAATACTTGCATATTCGTCCGAGTAGCTAGTACAATGTAAGTCAATGAGTGATAGGCTCCTCCCACACACATCCGGCTATAAAACGAGTCTTTCTGGGACTGGGCAGGAGGGTGGGGTTTTTCAATTTTTCAGAGCATCAAACACCTTGCTATGCCCCCCAGAGAGCCTTACATTGAATCTGCTCACCCTGAGGTGCCAGCTCCCATTGTTTACTGAAGGGAGCCATCAATTTACAGTGTGTGAGATTGATAATGATCGACAAATCACTCACGAGCACCAGCGACACTCGCCGAGTTTTAGTTGTATACCTGATATTCAAGAGACAGGAGAGTGAACTTCATAAAACCAAAGATATTTATTAAGGAAAATGCTACAAACAGGAAAGGTGCCTGAGGGATGAACCCTCTGGATCACGACACTGTACCATGTAGTGGAGCATCAGGCAAGGTGTATCCCTGTACAGGGATTCCTCCCATCACAACACCAAGGTGTCCTGAATGCCGCCAATGCCGAACCAGAGGGATGACCAGTACAGACTGGATCGTAGAGGTGGAGAGACTGTGGAATATTAGCTCTGTCTGTGGAGAGGATCCTGGGAGCTTTGTGTAGTCTCGGATAGGCTGGTGCAGCCGAATAGGTATCTGGAGGGTTCCATGAGGAAAGGCTTGGCCAGCTCGTCGTGAGATCCGGAGTGTCCAGAGGGATCCATGACAAGGAACTTCCAGCAGCGGATACTGTGGAGACAGAGAAATTAGTAACATGCAAGGCAGCAGACTTCCTTTCAAAGAGTACACCAGGGTGTGACCTGGACAGGCAACTTCCAAGACAATGAACAAGTTTCCCAATCACCTCCCCCAAGGGGAAAACTGCCTTTTATGCTCATAGCAGCAGCACTCAGCATAGACCTAATGGGGAAAAGGTGTATTGTTCCTATAATGTGTGCAGGATACTGGGCACACATCCTAACAACATTCCTAGGAGACCTGTCAAGAGAATAAAGGTTCCTGGCAGAGACGGAGAAAGATGGTCACATGGGACCATGACCAGGGTGAGCAGAACCATTGGGGTTGCGAGGTGAGCACCGATCTACCTGCTTAGCAGAGACCAGACCCGCGACCGAGGGCATGACAAAGACACACCCCAAGTTTGGTAAAGGAAAAAGAGAAAAAAAATAATTTTAAAACTAACAAAAACAAGTTGAAACAAAACAGTAGACCTGATGGCTGGATACGCTCCTAATCATATTTACTTGTTGTTCCTGTGGCACCCCTACAGGATGGATGCCACAGGAACACCTGGTGCACAGAGGGATTTCCGCATCAGGGACCCTACACATGCAATCACCTTCCACCTCAGACCTAAAGAGGAGCTCTACTTGTCGCCTTCAGGCAGGGCCCCGATAAATTCAGGCCCGGTGGAGGAGTTAGGGTGTGTGCAGTTCCAGGGATGACTATGATGCCAGGCCCGTACCAGAGGGAATCCTAGCTAGTGCAGGGGCCAAAGAGTGAGGGTCGGAGGCAAGGCGAGGAACAGAGTGAGGGCAGAGGAACCATACCGGTTCACCCCAGGAGGCAACCTGGACACCGGAGTCCGAATCTGCTAGAGACTACTTAGCCTATCAGAAAACACCGGTCAACCAAGGAGACTTCAGTCTTCTGGGACACTTGTAGCTCAGCAACAATGAGAGCCTGGAACAGCAGGAAAGATAGCAGCACCCAGCAGAAAGTTCTCACCGCCTGCAATACAAGTGAGAGACACAGGGAAGGTCAGGCCAGGTTGCAGACTGGCCAGAATGTAAACACACACACTAGAACAAGGAGTCCTCACAACTCACCTGGTGTGGAGATCCTCAAGTGCCTCACGACCACTGGGAGTGTACCCTGGATGTTACCTTGCAACATCATCAGTAAAAGGTACGGAAACAACTTCCAGTGTGTGAGTGTCAGTTCTTATTGCCCCGATCCTGCCCACCACATAGACTGTGTCAACATCCAACCTGCAGTGCCACCCCTCTGTGCAAAATCACCATTCCACATCACTGCCCCGGAGACCCCGCACCACCTACAGGGAGCGTTATTATTATGGCTACAGCATCACTATCCCCAGAGGTCTGAAAGCAGTGCCAATATCATTACCAGGTATTGTTGGTGGTGTCAGGACACTCTCTTTTATTTTATTTTTCTCCTTTTTGACGTTTTTCAGCGACAACCAAGGTCACGGGCTTGGGCAAGCCACCTGTGACATCCCCCATAGCAACAGCCCAGAATCTGAGTACCCCAAGGGCCCTGGGGTGGGTCATCCTCAGCCAATGGGTCTTCTGGCAAGTGTTTTGGCCCCAATCAGTGAAAGTTTTTGTCCCGTTTCAAAATTCTATCTTTTTTTCCAAAGATGTATTCTCCAATTTTTTAGCAAATTGCTTGGGTTTCTGATCACGAATAAAATCGGCAATGTTGTGCTGAATTTGAAATTGGCAAACATGTTTGAGAAAAGTCTGCTCATCTCTAATTATGATGGTGTGTTGGAATGTAAAGGGAAAGATGCCGGATGAAAGAGAGAGGTTAAATATTTTAGTTAGATAGGTAGCAACAGCTGGGGAGAGGGACTGGAGGAGATGTGGGGAAATAGAATCAATTGTGAAGGCTCTAGGTCAGGTAGAAGCAAGGAGCCGGGTAACGTCTTCTGTGATAGTCTCAAAGATGGAAAATAAACCTATAACAGGAATTGTTTTGGATTGCTGGCTAGTGATGTGATGGTGGTAAAATATGCTTCTTTGGCATGAAGGAGAGCAGAATTATATGTTTTCAGCAGGAAAAACTCGAAATCTAGCATTTATACCAGTTGGGTCACGGGGATCGCTGGTAAATCACAGTTGTATCCATACTTGACACGGCTATGATGCCTCTGGAAATACCCACAATCTAAATGCTAGTTGATTTGCTTGACTGCAGTCTTTCAACTGGCTTTATTCTAATGAGTAGAACAGGAAGGTGACGTATTGTGTAAAGTCCATGTTTGGGATTCAGTACCGGGCAATAGGTGTTCAGTATGAACTCTGAACTTTAGAGTCTGTTCATCCCCAGTCATCACAATTCTGACTAGCTGCCTCTTTCTCTGAGCTATGCAGGAGCAAGAAGTCAGGTTTATATGAAAGGCCTAAGGAGCCTCATTGTGACTATCCATAGGCTTCATTGTAACGAGACGTCCGGGTCATGCAGAACGTTAAGAAAGAACTGGATAATCAGAATTGTGATGGAGTCACCGAGAAGAAGAGAAGAACGACTCTGGATCCAGGTTGTCAGTCACGGTCGGAGCTGATAGAAGCAACACATGAATTGTCGGGAAAGAATCAGGCTCAAGGTCAGATACCCGGCATATGACTGTAGGCCATGTGTCAGGAGGTAGATATTCTATAGAGCCCAGATCTATTGGTTTATTGTATTGTACATTGTTTTTCATGTTACATTGTATCCTTCTGTATAACCAGATGACGGAGCGGAGCTGCAGTCACAGCTGTCACTCTCCCCCTCCCGCACCTCACTACAAGGGTAAATCTGGAATACATCCAGGAGTCAGATACCGGGTCATATAATTACATATGATAGAAAGTAATAATGACCCAGACAACAGGAGCGGCCTCTCCTCACTCCTCACTATGTGTAGAATTCCCCCGCCATATGCCGCTTATTCACAATCATAATTACCGGGAGGAACCGTGATTGTGACTCCAGAGATCAATGACGCTTCTCGTTATTTACAACTGAGAAATATTCTGCTGTTTGTAGTGACAATTCAATACTGAATATTCTCTTAACCCTTCTGTATCATCAAAAATTAAGAGGAATGAAAACTTTTCAATAAAGCACCCCTCCAGCAAAGTGGTTCTGTATATGCAAGCCTCCTGCCCCCGATCATATACTCACTTCCCAGTCTTCACCTCTTTCCAGCACTGCGTCTTCCTTGTGGCGCCATTTTGTGCCTGCAATTCTGAACTGTCCAGAAGTCAGAAGTTACCGTATATACTCGTGTATAAGCGGACCCGTCTATAAGCCGACCCCCCTACTTTTGCCCCAAAAATCTGGAAAAATCTATTGACTCATGTATAAGCCGAGGGTGGACCCCAGCACAGGTATACAGCCCCCAGCAGTGTGGTATACAGGCCCCTCCCAGTGGTATACAGGCCTCCCCAGTGGTAGTATACAGCAGCCCCAGTGGTAGTATACAGCAGCACCAGCAGCCCCAGTGGTAGTATATAGCAGCCCCAGCAGCCCCAGTGGTAGTATACAGCTGCCCCAGCAGCCCCAGTGGTTGTATACAGCAGCCCCAGCAGCCCCAGTGGTAGTATATAGCATCCCCAGCAGCCCCAGTGGTAGTATATAGCAGCCCAAGTGGTAGTATATAGCAGCCCCAGTGGTAGTATATAGCAGCCCCAGTGGTAGTATACAGCAGCCCCAGCAGCCCCAGTGGTACTATATAGCAGCCCCAGCAGCCCCAGTGGTAGTATACAGCAGCCCCAGCAGCCCCAGTGGTAGTATACAGCAGCCCCAGTGGTAGTATATAGCATCCCCAGCAGCCCCAGTGGTAGTATATAGCAGCCCCAGTGGTAGTATATAGCAGCCCCAGCAGCCCCAGTGGTAGTATATAGCAGCCCCAGCGGTAGTATACAGCAGCCCAAGTAATCCAGGGCCCCCCCAGCCTTGCTCCGGTAACCTGTAAAGTAAAATATACTTATCACTGTCCCGCTGCCGTCCGTGCCCGCGGCTGCCGACATCCCGATCCTCCATCTTCATGCGTCTTCTTCCGACTTCTTGTGTTCGGCGCCGGCAATGACGTCATTGCCGGCGACGAACAGAGGAAACCGGAAGAAGACGCATGAAGATGGAGGATCGGGATGTCGGCAGCCGCGGGCGCGGACGGCAGCGGGACAATGATAAGTATATTTTACTTTACAGGTTACCTGAGCAAGGCTGGGGGGCCCTGGATTACTGAGGCTGCTGGGGCTGCCGTATTGACTCGCGTATAAGCCGAGGGGGACCTTTTCAGCCCAATTTTTGGGCTGAAAAACTCGGCTTATACACGAGTATATACGGTACATCAGAAGAACTCAATGCATCTCTACGAGAGCCAGAATGGGTTCCTTATAGAGTTGTATTGAGTTGTGATCTCTGGCATGCTCCATGAAACACTGGCGGTGCCGGCAGGTAACAAATCACAGAGGTCAGACAGGAGCACCGCTGTAAAAATGTAAAGCCACCGAAAGATGACTATAAGACTGGGGTCAGGGGATATAGGTAAAAAGCAGCACTCTAGAGGTGCAATTAAAAAAAAGTGCTGGAGTGGTGCTGAACTAAATATAACAGGTGAATCCAGTGATTGGATCCTATTTTGTAGTAGACAGTGCACTAATATAATATGAAGTGAACTCACAAATCAGCGCATCAGTAACCATGATACAAACACCATAAACAGTATACTGTTATGCTCAAAAGTTTACATACCCCGAAAGATTTTTTGCTTTTTTGGCCTTTTTAAGAGAATATGAATAACTAGATTGTGCCCGATTCTAATGTATTGGGTATTCTAGAATACCTTGTAAACAGGAGTGAAGGACGTCACACTGACTGACAGCCTTGTAGACAGGAGTAAAGTTCGTGACACTGACTGACAGCCTTATAGACAGGAGTTAACTGCGTCACACTGACTGACAGCCTTATATTCAGGAGTGAAGTTCGTCACACTGACTGACAGCCTTGTACACAGGAGTAAAGGACGTCACACTGACTGACAGCCTTGTAGACAGGAGTGAAGTACGTCACACTGACTGACAGACCTTATAGACAGGAGTAAACTGCGTCACACTTACTGACAGACCTAATAGACAGGAGTAAGGAGTGAGGATGAGGAGGTGTAATGGATGCCCTCCACACCTTTCGGGTGGGCTGTCATCTCAATTGTCTGCCGCCAAATTGGATGCTTTGTCTGAGTGTGTGCACACCTCTGTAAGAACCACGCTGACAAACAAGTCAAAGTAGAGCTTAATGACAAAGACCTTTATTAAGGGAGGGGTTATCAGTTTTATACGACTCCTTAAAGGGATATTAAAAGGGGTGTTACTAGAGATGATTGCATCATATTATGCTGAATCTACATTTTATTCTGAAAAACATTTAAATATATTCTGTGTGTTAGTATTCCAATTCAGCCTTGATTAGTACATTCGGTCCGGGAACATCTTGATAAGAACTTCTACACTGCTACATCTAACTCAAAACATTATGTAGAGTCTGAGACAGAGAAATTCTAGAGGAAAGTGCAAGAATTCATATGAACATGCTTTTGGAAGGTTTCTGAATGGCTTCAATAAACTTATATAAATTATTAACTATTTATTGCCATAACATTACCCCCTTTGGAGACATTCAAAATCTTACCCTAAATATTTGCCCTAGGTGGCGGAGGGGAAAAATGTAGAGGAAAGGGGAGGACACTTCACCAACATTGAGACAAACCATAATGTTGGAATCCCTTTGCAGTTGGCCTTAGCCGCACCCTAAACTGTCCCTACTCTATCTTCTAAGATGGGTCTCAAGTTCTCGTATTTCTCCAAGGGATCTTGCGGCAATAGCAATGGCATCATTCTCAGACGTATATTTCTCCTTCATCATCGGGGCCTCTGAGATCTGCATACATTGTTGTCACTGTCTCCTTCATGATGTGAGATATCATCTTCTTGATGCAAGGAATTATACAGCATGAAATTAGAGCCACTATGAATAGAACACAAAGGATTATTATACCTAGTTTGATAAGTGCTCTCTACCATCCATCCCACCACCCAAACCAAGTGTCCCATGGATCCTTAACACCAGAATTATGGGCTATTTCTTCTGACAGGTCTGTGAGTCCTTTTAGGGCTATGCTCCCATCTACCCTTGGTCAGGGTCATGTGGTCTGGCAGGCATCTACCCCATTTATCTTTGCGTTCCTTTGCTTGGACTAGTCTATATCCCCCATATTACCTATAGCTGTTGTAGATCTCGTGTTGTGTGCATCTGTTTACTATGGTGTAGAAGTCAAACTGATATGTGACCCTTGTAGCTGTTGTACCAACATGACCTCCCGTATGATCTCCCATATTCTCTCCCAAATGACCTTCCACCATCTTGTGACCTGCTCTCCTTTGCTTTATACCGAGTATGTATATCAAGATTAAGGAGCAAAACAACCATTTTTGGCTTCTGGATCTGGTGCCTTCTTGCAGTGGGATGCGTGCATCCATGTAGGTCTTCCTTCAACCTTCAGGAAGCTGGGAAAAGGTGTGTGACAGTCCGCGCCACCGGGTACCAAAGAAATCACCTGGGATGCAGGAAGTTATTTCAAGCTTTGTCTTTATTCTCCAACATGTTTCAGCGCTCCACCTGGCGCCTTCCTCAGGGATATTCCTGAATATCCCAGCTTCCTGAGAGTCTTCCCACGTGCGAGTGGTTGGTGGAGGTCCTGCAGCAGCCGGTATTGATTATATGCCTTCAAGCCAGTTGTGGGTCATCACAACTGGAATAGGTGAGTGGTTTTGACAATATACCTCTCATCTCTTAGTGTCTGAGTGATAGGGCACTATTGCGCCTCTTGTTCCCCCTTCCTATTTTATATTCCTTCAACCTTCACAGCCGTGGAGGTGACCAGCAGGACTTGGTAGGGGCCGTCATATCTGGGATCAAGAGTACGTCTACTGATGAGCATCCAATCTCCTGGCTGGATCTGATGGGTTCCTTCCAAGCTTTGAGGATCTGGGAGATAGGAAAAAACTCGAGAATATATTTTAGTCAAATGCTTTGTTAATTCGGTAACAAACTTAGTCAAACTGTCATACTGTAGGGTCAACTGTTGGGGGAAATACAACCCTAGTCTGGGGCACTTCTAAACAGAATTTCATAGAGTCTTAGCTTAGTTGCACTAGCTGGGGTGTGTCTGACACTGAACAATGCGAGGGGAAGACTTTCATGCCACGGCTTCCCCATTTCCGGTGCTGCTTTCAGCATTTTTTTTCCTTTAATACCCCGTTTCCTCTCTCGACCCTTCCAGAATTTTTTGGATGATACGGAGTATGGAGGGCTAACTCTGTCCTCAGGGCCTGCCATATCTCTTTGGTCAGATTGGCTGTGAATGCTGAATGCTGGCC
The DNA here is from genome assembly GCA_033576535.1 of Allobates femoralis. Taxonomy (NCBI): domain Eukaryota; kingdom Metazoa; phylum Chordata; class Amphibia; order Anura; family Aromobatidae; genus Allobates; species Allobates femoralis. The sequence goes on along the minus strand of JARQOC010000003.1, from coordinate 10,151,148 downwards.
CTTGGTCACTCTCTATGGTTTCTGGGACCCCATATCTGCACACTATCTCTGAGAAGAGTTTCTTTGCAGTGGTTTTACCAGATTGGTTCTTCACAGGGAAAGCTTATAGCCATCCAGTGCATATTTACATCCTCCTGAGGATGGCATCTGAATCTGGTCAATCTGTATGCGTTGGAAGGGGTAAAAGGGTCTAGGTGTAAACTTCTGTGGAGTTTTCTCTGTTTTTCCTGGGTTACATCGGGCACAGACTAGGCATCCTCTGGTGTGATTTGCTGCCATTGTTGAAAAGTCAGGTGCGTGGTAGTACTGTCTCACAAGATTGTGCATCTTCATTTTTGATTGATGGGTGGTACCATGGGCCCATCTGGCAATCATTGGGTAGAGGGCTCATGGGAGGCATGGTTTTCCTTTCAGTAGTATCAGATGCTTCTTATCTTGCACAGCTCCATCTTGGATCCATTTTTCCTTCTCTTCATTGGATGCTTGCTTCTGCATGGTCAGGATCATGTTCTCCGAGAATTGTTCATCCATCTTCTTCTTGTTCATCCGGGTCTTCTTCTTGTCCTAATCTTCTTCTGTCCTGAGTCTTCCACTTGTCCTGAGTCTGTCAAGAGATACAAGTTGGAGGGTTCTGTGATGAGTGGCTTCACTGCTGCTTCCTTAGCTGCCCTGTCAGTCAAGTCATTCCACACGGCTTCTCTTGAGGTCCCTCCAGTGTGTGCCTTTACCTTAAGTACCACGACTCTTTCTGGCATCAGCAAGGACTCAAGAAATTCCTTCACCGCTCTATGGTGTCGTATTGGAGTTTCATTGGTTGTAATGAAGTCTCTCGCCCTCCAGATAGGCCCGTAGTCATGCAAAATCCATAGCGGGAATCGGTTTACATGTTCGCTTTCTTCTGGGCTGCCATCTTGCAACCTTCGATCAATGCCGCCAATTCTGCTTCCTGTGCAGACATGGACGCGGGTAGTGGTTTGGCCATCAACACAGTATCTTCTGCGACCACCGCCATACCCGTGTGAAACCATCCTTATTGGTCCGCATATCTTGATCCATCCTCGAAGAGAGTCAAATCTGGGTCTTCCAGCGGCGTATCTGTGACTGTGTCAAATCCGGAGGTTTCTTGTCTCATAAGCGCAAGACAGTCATGCTGAGCCATTTCAAAGTCGGCTTCCTCTTCCACCGAAGTGTCAGAGACGTCACATTCCCCCCTTGGAAGAGGGAGGAGAGTTGCAGGGTTCAAGACATCACATCTGGATATTGGAGTATCGGAGTATCCAAGACTATGGCTTCATTCACTGCCCGTAGATCTTGCACCATGCGAAACTTGGGCGGTTGTCCCTTAGGTGTTTTCTTTTTGACTGGAAACAGTGAGGTGTTGCATGGTGACTTGGTCGGGATGACTGCTCCATTCTTGACGTAGGGCGTCAGTTGTTGTGTGATAGCATCCGATTAGGCAATGGAGAGAGGGTACTGGGGCTTACGGGGTAAGCAGGCTCCTGGTTTAAGCTTGACTTCCACTGGCTGGACTGGGAGCCTTCCAATGTCTTCAGGGCCTTGGGCCCACAGGATGTCGGGTATCTGTGAAAACCAGGCTGCATCCGTAGGTTGCATTGCCTCAGCAAAGTGAAAGAGGCCGAAAACACGTGAAACTTCTTCCTGGTCCAGAGCTGTAGTAAGGTTGACAGTACCATTTTCCTGAAAGGAGATGTTGGCGTGTAACTTCATCAGTAAGTCAGTTCCCAGTAGGTTCACTGGACAGGTGTTGGACACCACCAATCGAGATAACATGCTCTGTGTGGGTTGCAGGCTGACACGCAATGGGCAGGTCATAGGGGTATACTTGATGACTCCATCAACAACTACACATGGGATGGTTTCTTCTGTGAGGTAGTCTGAGTCAGGTAAGTTAGCAAATCTTATCACGCTTCTGGCTGCACCAGTATCCACTAAGAAGGGGATGGATCTTCCTTCTACCTCCATACATACAGTAGGAGTCGGGCCGCAAGCTTGTCTGTTGGCTTTACAGAGCATATTGTAATTGGTGGATCCGGCTTGCCTATGTTCTATAGCTGGGTGGAGGGGATGGGTGGTGGTGGAGGTAAATGCTGCGGCAGATGTTCTTGCAATGGTGCTCTGGGCTCAGCTGCCTGACTGCGTTGTTGAGAAAATCCGCAGTTCCTCTTTATGTGGCCTATCTTCCCACAATTGTAACAGGTGACTCCACTTCTTGGTCCTCCCCTGTTTCCTGGGTTCTGCGACTGCGACACCATAACATTACGGTTCCAGGGAGGTTTTGAAGGCCTGTTCATTTCTATGCCCCTTGCCACCTGAAATATAATATCTGGGTCCAATCGTCTGTATTCAGATCTCGTCATCTGGACCTGCTTCTGTACGGGTTCAAGAAGGCCTTGGACGAAGCCTTGTATCCATATCTGGCTATGGGACTTCTCATGGTGGTCAAATCCCAGATCTGTGAACATCTGATTCAGCCGGTAGTAAAACTTCTCTACACTTTCTCCTTTTTCTGCAGAGCCATCTTCTTCTTCCAGAGCCGGTCCCGCAGCTCGTTAACACGCTTGTCCATGGCGGCCACCTCGGAGTTGCGCTTGTTCAGGCTCTCCTGCTGCTGCTGCAGTTTGGCATTCTGCTCCTGATTCAGCTTGTTCCTCAACTGAAGCTCTTTGTAGAGACGGACGAGTTCAGCGACAGCAGACTGGTTGTCGTGATAGCCCTCGATACGTCCGTTCTTCAGCATTTCCAGCTGGCGACTCATTTCTTCCACTTTGGTCACGGCCACCATCAGTTCTTTCTGCTTCTATTGGAACATGTTATTCATCTGTTCGATTTCCTCAACTAGCCTGCCATTGCTGAGCCTCTTCTGCTCCACGTGGCCCTTCAGGGCCCACACTTTCTTCAGCCTTGCCTCCTGATTTTCTGCAATCTCCAGCAGACGTTTCAGTTTTTCCTGCTCACTGGCCTGCTGCTGCTGACGCTGGTCCTGCTGCTTCAGGTACTTCAAGCGCTGCTCCTTTGTAGCCAGCATTAGCTGCTGGGCCTCAATCTGCTGCTGTTGTCTCGCCGCCATCTCCTGCAGTTCAGCCAGAGTCATGTCCATACTGTGGCCGTTCACCCCATTTTCAATCCTCTGCTCAGCAGGTACTTTCACCCCATTTCGTTTCACATTGGGATCATGGGCTCTTTGTTGATTTCCGGACTCTCTGGAGGACGGGCGCTCGTGGCGCAGGTAGAAGACAATCCCATAAGATCTTCCCATGAGGCAGCATGAGTCTTCTGAATCTGGCTCATCTTCCGATGAAAGAGCATAGGTTGCTTGTCAGGGTCCGGTAAGGTGTTCACCAACGTGGCAGCTTCCTGAGGCTTTCAGGAGACATATCTGCCTCATCTAGGACGGGAAACATATGGTGGAGGGTCTTCATACTGTGCCAGTCGGTGTGATTGATCTGAGCCATGCGTAAAGCTGCCTGTTGTGGCCTGTTTACCCCCGTACATTGATAAGGTCTGTCTCTCACCTCCCCTATCCTGGGGAGTGTGCTGTGTCGGGGAAGTAGACTGTAGCCGGTGATGTGTCTGCTCGTCTCCCCCTGCTGCTCCCAATTGTGACAGTTCTGTCTTCATTAAAGGCATGCGTCCATGATTTCCTAGTGCTGAGAGGGGATCCACTGAGGCTGGGGAGGGATGTTGTGGAATTTTTGGCCTAGCTCCAGGCCCAACTGGGAAGTCCTCCTGTCCCCATGCCATCTGGTATTCTTCTTCGGCAGCCTCCTCCTTTCCATCTCTTGTTTCATTCCCCTTCCCTGTTCATGTATATTCCGGATACTGCTGCAGAGCGGGGTCTGGTCTGTGCTAAGACAGCAGCTTGAGATGAAGTGGGTGCACCCTGGTTCACTGGAGTGTAATGTGTGCCATCCATATTGAGAACTAGACACAGGGTGGTGGGTCTGTGTGGGTATCTGGAATATGTCAGCATAGGCACGGGTGCAGCAGCTTCTGCCAGTGTCATCTTGTCAGTATACGTGTATTCACCAGTAACAGGGTCACGGTGTTCAATCCACAATAACTTCCACCATAACTTCCTTGTATCCTTATACCATGCTTCTGCATCTTCCAAAACTTTGGCATCCTTCAAAAGCCCTCTTTTACTTGTTATCACTTCCTTCCACTCCTTCTCATCTAAGCGTCCTCCATGGGTTGTGGATCCCATCAGTTTTAAGAGGACCTTCATATTCTTCACATACTATACTTCTTCCATTTCACATACTTCTTTCATTTCACATACTTCTTCCCTTTCCTTCTCTGCCACCAGGTCTTTTGGGGGTAACTTGCTGAGGCTTTGACTGATTAACACCCATGTTATAGCTTAAACACAAGTCTCTGTAGTTCTATCTTTGATATGGCTGCTCACCCCTCAAGGTCACCCCTGTCAGCAGGGTTGTATAAAGGGGAGTCAACTGGGATACCTTCAGTGAGCCGGGCATTAATGTTTATTCTGAACACTCTAAACTTTGGGGGGGGAAAGAGAGGTGAAATGGGTCTGTAACCAAGTCAGCAGAAATGGCAAGCTTCATACCTTGCTTACACTGTGTGCACGTTATGGAAACTAGTCAGTGGTGTTAGGAAGGCAGTTAGTCAGAGGACTGGAACTGGTTGCGTCACTGGAGTCAGTCAGTCAGAGTCAGTCTGAGGACTGGAACTGGAATGGTTGTCACCAAACAGATAAAACAGATAAAACATCAAACTGTCGGCCCCCTCTACACCTCAGTGGGGCAACAACTGGCTCATATAGCTTTCTTACATATATGTCTTGCAACAAAACCCCTTGCTGATTGACTATCGTTAGCTGGGCATGTATATTTTGTCTGAACACCTTGAGTACTGGAGAAGTGCCAAGGATTGCTATATAACCAGTTTCTTCACGTGCGTAATTGCTAGCTCTATACCTTGTCTACACAAGGGACATGTTATCTGGAGAGACGGAACAATAGAACAATATCATCATTACGTACTCATCCACCACCGCAGCCAGGATCACTAACACTACACTCTGTCCTTAGCTTGTGCGCGCGGGGTGGGAAAACAATCAGCCGTATCAGAAGGTGGAACAACAGTAGTGAAATAAACCATCGGCCCCCCTCTCAGGGGCCAGAAAACCATCATCCCTATTAGGGGTCGGAAAACCATCAGCCCTATTCCCTGGGACTAGAGCTGGAAAACCAGGGAAACATAATCTCCCCACTCAGCCCCGTCTCTCCGTTCTCTGTGCCTTTCTCTCTCTTTCTCTGTACTGAAACTGCAGCAATGATAGCACTGACATAAACACAGATAAACTCAGGATCAGGTTGCAAGAGCACAAATAAGCACAAATAAGGCAGACAATTAAGGAATTCTCAGGACCGGGTTACAAGGGCTAGGACTTCTCAGATCCGGTCATCTATGTCCGAGTCTGACAGTCAGCTACCTCCATCCCTGCACGGAGACACAGGATGGTCTTAGGTAAGATAAATCATTTTTTACCTCTTTGTAGCCTGCAGGTCTACCCCTCGTGTATGGTCCGTCCTGGGAATTGAGGTTCAGGTGTGGCTGTCGTCCCCTGGACGTCTCTTCCTATCCCCACATTGGGCGCCATTTGTAATGGATGCCCTCCACACCTTTCGGGTGGGGTGTCATCTTAATTGTCTGTCGCCAAATTGGATGCTTTGTCTGAGTGTGTGCACGCCACCGTAAGAACCACGCTGACAAACAAGTCAAAGTGGAGCTTAATGACAAAGACCTTTATTAAGGGAGGGGTTAACAGTTTTATACGACTCCTTAAAGGGACATTAAAAGGGGTGTTACTAGAGATGATTGCATCATATTATGCTGAATCTACATTTTATTCTGAAAAACATTCAATTATATTCTGTGAGTTAGTATTCCAATTCATCCTTGGATTAGTACATTCGGTCCGTGAACATCTTGATAAGAACCTCCACACTGCTACATCTAACTCAAAACATTATATAGAATCTGAGACAGAGAAATTCTAGAGGAAAGTGCAAGAATTCATATAAACATGCTTTTGGAAGGTTTCTGAATGGCTTCAATAAACTTATGGCAATAAATAGTTAATAATTTATATAACAGAGACTGTGAGAATGGGGAGGCTGTGAGGATGGAGGAGGCTGTGAGGATGGGGAGGCTGAGGGGATGGAGGAGGCTGAGAGGATCGGGAGGCTGTGAGGATGGGGAGGCTGAGGGGATGGATGAGGCTGAGAGGATGGGGAGGCTGTGAGAATGGGGAGGCTGTGAGGATGGAGGAGGCTGTGAGGTTGGAGGAGGCTGAGGGGATGCAGGAGGCTGAGAGGAAGGGGAGGCTGTGAGGATGGGGAGGCAGTGAGGATGGGGAGGCTGAGGTGATGGAGGAGGCAGTGAGGAGCCCGCACGGTGCAGGTACACTCACCGGCGCTCCATTCCGTCGTCTGCCTGGAGGGGATGGAGGAGGCTGTGAGGATGGGGAGGCTGAGGGGATGGAGAGGCTGTGAGGATGGAGGAGGCTGTGAGGATGGAGGAAGCTGTGGGGATAAGAAGGCTGTGAGGATGGAGGAGGCTGAGGGGATGGAGGAGGCTTTGAGGATGTGGAGGCTGTGAGGATGAAGGAGGCTGTGAGGATGAAGGAGGCTGTGAGGATGGAGGAGGCTGTGAGGATGGATGAGGCTGTGAGGATGGGGAGGCTGAGTCGATGGAGGAGGCTGTGAGGATAGAGGAGGCTGAGGGGATGGAGGAGTCTGTGAGGATGGGGACTCTGTAAAAATGGGGAGGCTGTGAGGAAGGGGAGGCTGTGAGGATGAGGAGGCTGTGAGAATGGAGGAGGCTGTGTGGATGGGGAGGCTGTGAGGATGGGGAGGCTGTGAGGATGGGGAGGCTGTGAGGATGGGGAGGCTGAGGGGATTAAAGAGGCAGAGAGGATGGAGGAGGCTGTGAGGATGGGGAGGCTGAGGGGATGGAGTAGGCTGTGAAAATGGAGGAGGCTATGAGGATGGAGGAAGCTGTGACAATGGAGGAGGCTGTGAGGATGGGGAGGCTGAGGGGATGGAGGAGGCTGAGAGGATGGGGAAGCTGTGAGAATGGGGAGGCTGTGAGGATGGAGGAGGCTGTAAGGTTGGAGGAGGCTGAGGGGATGCAGGAGGCTGAGAGGAAGGGGAGGCTGTGAGGATGGGGAGGCAGTGAGGATGGGGAGGCTGAGGTGATGGAGGAGGCAGTGAGGAGCCCGCACGGTGCAGGTACACTCACCGGCGCTCCAGTCCGTCGTCTGCCTGGAGGGGATGGAGGAGGCTGTGAGGATGGGGAGGCTGAGGGGATGGAGAGGCTGTGAGGATGGAGGAGGCTGTGAGGATGGAGGAAGCTGTGGGGATAAGAAGGCTGTGAGGATGGAGGAGGCTGAGGGGATGGAGGAGGCTTTGAGGATGTGGAGGCTGTGAGGATGAAGGAGGCTGTGAGGATGAAGGAGGCTGTGAGGATGGAGGAGGCTGTGAGGATGGATGAGGCTGTGAGGATGGGGAGGCTGAGGAGATGGAGGAGGCTGTGAGGATGGAGGTGGCTGAGGGGATGGAGGAGTCTGTGTGGATGAGGACTCTGTAAAAATGGGGAGGCTGTGGGGATGGGGAGGCTGTGAGGATGAGGAGGCTGTGAGAATGGAGGAGGCTGTGTGGATGGGGAGGCTGTGAGGATGGGGAGGCTGTGAGGATGGGGAGGCTGAGGGGATTAAAGAGGCAGAGAGGATGGAGGAGGCAGTGAGGAGCCCGCAAGGTGCAGGTACACTCACCGGCGCTCCATTCCGTCGTCTGCCTGGAGGGGATGGAGGAGGCTGTGAGGATGGGGAGGCTGAGGGGATGGAGAGGCTGTGAGGATGGAGGAGGCTGTGAGGATGGAGGAAGCTGAGGGGATGGAGGAGGCTTTGAGGATGTGGAGGCTGTGAGGATGAAGGAGGCTGTGAGGATGAAGGAGGCTGTGAGGATGGAGGAGGCTGTGAGGATGGGGAGGCTGAGGAGATGGAGGAGGCTGTGAGTATGGAGGTGGCTGAGGGGATGGAGGAGTCTGTGTGGATGGGGACTTTGTAAAAATGGGGAGGCTGTGAGGATGGGGAGACTGTGAGGATGAGGAGGCTGTGAGAATGGAGGAGGCTGTGTGGATGGGGAGGCTGTGAGGATGGGGAGGCTGTGAGGATGGGGAGGCTGTGAGGATGGGGAGGCTGAGGGGATTAAAGAGGCAGAGAGGATGGAGGAGGCAGTGAGGAGCCCGCACGGTGCAGGTACACTCACCGGCGCTCCATTCCGTCGTCTGCCTGGAGGGGATGGAGGAGGCTGTGAGGATGGGGAGGCTGAGGGGATGGAGAGGCTGTGTGGATGGAGGAGGCTGTGAGGATGGAGGAAGCTGTGGGGATAAGAAGGCTGTGAGGATGGAGGAGGCTGAGGGGATGGAGGAGGCTTTGAGGATGTGGAGGCTGTGAGGATGAAGGAGGCTGTGAGGATGAAGGAGTCTGTGAGGATGGAGGAGGCTGTGAGGATGGATGAGGCTGTGAGGATGGGGAGGCTGAGGAGATGGAGGAGGCTGTGAGGATGGAGGTGGCTGAGGGGATGGAGGGGTCTGTGTGGATGGGGACTCTGTAAAAATGAGGAGGCTGTGAGGATGGGGAGGCTGAGGGGATTAAAGAGGCAGAGAGGATGGAGGAGGCTGTGAGGATGGAGGAAGCTGAGGGGATGGAGGAGGCTTTGAGGATGTGGAGGCTGTGAGGATGAAGGAGGCTGTGAGGATGAAGGAGGCTGTGAGGATGGAGGAGGCTGTGAGGATGGGGAGGCTGAGGAGATGGAGGAGGCTGTGAGTATGGAGGTGGCTGAGGGGATGGAGGAGTCTGTGTGGATGGGGACTTTGTAAAAATGGGAGGCTGTGAGGATGGGGAGACTGTGAGGATGAGGAGGCTGTGAGAATGGAGGAGGCTGTGTGGATGGGGAGGCTGTGAGGATGGGGAGGCTGTGAGGATGGGGAGGCTGTGAGGATGGGGAGGCTGAGGGGATTAAAGAGGCAGAGAGGATGGAGGAGGCAGTGAGGAGCCCGCACGGTGCAGGTACACTCACCGGCGCTCCATTCCGTCGTCTGCCTGGAGGGGATGGAGGAGGCTGTGAGGATGGGGAGGCTGAGGGGATGGAGAGGCTGTGTGGATGGAGGAGGCTGTGAGGATGGAGGAAGCTGTGGGGATAAGAAGGCTGTGAGGATGGAGGAGGCTGAGGGGATGGAGGAGGCTTTGAGGATGTGGAGGCTGTGAGGATGAAGGAGGCTGTGAGGATGAAGGAGTCTGTGAGGATGGAGGAGGCTGTGAGGATGGATGAGGCTGTGAGGATGGGGAGGCTGAGGAGATGGAGGAGGCTGTGAGGATGGAGGTGGCTGAGGGGATGGAGGGGTCTGTGTGGATGGGGACTCTGTAAAAATGAGGAGGCTGTGAGGATGGGGAGGCTAGGGGATTAAAGAGGCAGAGAGGATGGAGGAGGCTGTGAGGATGGAGGAGGCTGAGGGGATGGAGGAGGCTGTGAGGATGGGGATCCTGAGGGGATGGAGTAGGCTGTGAGGATGGAGGAGACTATGAGGATGGAGGAAGCTGTGACAATGGAGGAGGCTGTGAGGATGGGGAAGCTGAGGGGATGGAGGAGGCTGTGAGGATGGAGGAGGCTGAGGGAATGGAGGAGGCTGAGGGGATGGAGGATGCTCCAAGGATGGGGTTTTCATTCAAACCGTGCGCCAAGCCGCAGTACTCTTCTGATTGGTCACCGCGGCGACCAATCAGAGAAGTAGCGCGGCCTGGCGAGCAGTTTGAATTCCGCTCTTCTGCTTGGTTGACCGCGGCAACCAATCAGAGACGCGGAATTCAAACCGGGGGCCAAGCCACACTACTTGTCTGATTGGTCGCCGCTGCCGTGGCGACCAGTCAGGAGAATAATGCAGCTTGGCGCGCGGTTTGAATGCCGCAAAGGGCACCACCTCTGTGAGCAGCCGGGAGATGACCGGCTGACGCCGATTATCTCCCGGCTGGCTCGCCGCTGACCGGAGCTCAGCCGCGGCTACTGCTGCACAGAAGTCAGGGGCTCGCCAGCCGGGAGATGACCATCGGATGCCAGTCATCACCCGGCTGGCTCGTTGCGGACCTTTGTGCCACAGGTAGCCACGGCTGAGCTCCGGTCAGCAGCTCTCCTGCCGGAAGACGATCGGCTGACGCCAGTCATCTCCCGGCTTCCTCGTGTGCGCTGCGGCCACCGTCGGCCAGACCCGTGTATCCCGGCACCGCTGTCGCCGGGCTTCATATTGGCGCGAAATTCGAACTTTTAATTCACGCACCTATTTGCATAGTCTGCGGCGGGCACCAATGAGCAGCCTCTGTCTGCTACGCGATTTCTGTGACTGACAGATGCCTTAGACAATTCTATAGTAGATAACACAAAAAACTTTTTTCCTCTCGTGGTTAGTGGTTGGGTGAAGCCATTTATTGTTTATTTTTTAAATCTTAATGACAACCAAAATTATCCAAATGACCCTGATCAAAAGTTCACATCTTAAGTTCTTAATACCGTGCATTGCTCCCTCTAACATCAATGACATCTTGAAATGTTTTGTGGTAGTTGTGGATGAGGCTCTTTATTTCCTCAGATGGTAAAGCTGCCCATTTTTCTTGGTAAAAATCCTCCAGTTTCTGTATATTCCTGGGCTTTCTTGATTTGTCTCCATAGTGGCTCAATGATATTGAGGTCAGGAGACTGAGAGGCCACTCCAGATACTTTACTCGGTTCTGCTGTATACAATGACAGGTCAACTTGGGCTTATGTTTTGCATCGTTGTCATGTTTAAACATCCAAGTACATCTCATGTGCAGCTTCCGGGCTGATGAGTGCAAATTTCCCTCCATTATTTACTGATAATGTGATTCATTCATCTTTCCTTCAACTTTGACCAAATTTCCTGTGCCTTAGGGTGTGTGCTCACGGTCAGTATACGCAGCGTTTTGGACGCAGCATCTAGCTGCTGCGTCCAAAACGCTGCATAGTACAGTATAAGCATAGTGGATGGGATTGTAAGAAATCCCATCCTCACTATGCTTAACCCGCCCGCAGCGTGTTTGGAGCTGCGGTGCGGGTTGTCGGCAGTCCGCACCTCCGCAGCATGTTTATTTCATGCTGCGGAGTCGGAAGCGGCTCCCATCGGGTGACTGCAGGGAGAAGCCGCCCTTCACCCGCCGCACATGCTGAGTACAGGGCGGCTGCGGTCTCCCTGCGCAGCTGTCCAACACACAGCTCCCCTGGACTGTGAGCACATACCCGTAGAAGCTCACACATCCCCACATCATCAGCAATCCATCTCAATGCTTTACAGTAGGAATGGTGTTCCTTTCATCATAGGCCTTGTTGACACCTCTCAAACGTTTATGATTTTAGCTAAAAAGTTTGATTTTGGTCTCATCACTTCAAATTACCTTGTCACAGACGTTTGGGGGCTTGTCTCTGTGCTGTTTGGTGTATTGTAGGGAGATACTTCGTGGCATTTGTGCAGTAATGATTTTCTTCTGACGACTCCACCATGAAGCCCATTTTTCTTCAAGTGCCTCCTTATTTTGCATCTTGAAACAGCCACACCACTAGTGTTCAGTGAGTCTTGTATTTTAGCTGATGTTATTTGTGGGGGGTTTTTTCATCCCAAACAATTTTCCTGGCAGTTGTGGCCAAAATGTTTGTTGGTACCTTATCGTGGTTTGGTTTTTGCAGAGCCCCTGATTTTCCATTTATTAATCACAGTTTGAGCACTACTAGCTGGCATTATTAATACCTTGTATATCTTTCTGTATCCCTTTCCCTGTTTTATACAGTTCAACTATATTTTCCCATAGATCCGTTGACACTTCTTTTGCTTTCCCCATGACTCACAATCCAGAAACATCAGTGGCTAGATGAAAGATGCAAGAGTCTGTCTGGATCTCAGAAACTAACTCAACTTTTGTGTACACACTGATTACAAGCAAACAGGTCACAGGTGAGGATGTAACCTTTATTAGCCATTCAAACCCATTTTTGTCAGATTCTGCGCATGTTATCAGGCCAAAATCACCAGGGGATGTGAACTTTTGATCAGGGTCATTTGGATGTTTTTGGTTCTCATTATGATTTAAAAGAGAAAACACAGGGGCGGGCCTAGCGATGGCGCCGACTGGACGTGCACACTAACAGCTCCTGAGGACCCTGGCTTGCCCTGACCCGGGAATCGGCGCCTAACATAGAACTGCACCACAGACGTATTCCTTAAACACACCGGAGCACTGGGGAAGTGACTGGGGCTTCTACCTGCGTCTTGGCTGCCACCAGTGGAGCGGGAGTGGGGACCAAGAGGACACGCCGCCATATTGCACTGCCCTGGAGCCCCTGCTTGGCAGGAATCTTGTGCGCGGGGAGACCTTGCGGCTGGCGTGGAGCAATATCATTAACTGACTGCCCTTGTGAGCTATACCGCTGCCGGTGTAGCTAAGTACCTGGTCCCTGACCTCCTGTCCTGTTGCCATGTGACAAGGGAGCCCTGGAGGATCAGTGGCCGGTGGAGATTACAGGAGGGGAATCACCACACAACAGCGTTGCCGCCTCCCCAGCAACTTTATTGCCTCGTCTTGTTCCAGCTACACTATTCATCTGAAGATCACAGACTCGATCTCAGCGGTCTCCATCCCTGCTGCAAAGAACCAGATAAGTAAAGAAGCTTTGCAGCCACTATTACACCTTCACTGACTACCACATTAACCCTGCCATAATGGGACATTGCCCTGCAGTGCATTGAAGTGTCCCTACTAGCAGCTCCACTACTATCATCTGTGTTGACTGTTCTGTTTCTGGCGGAGGGTAGACTGTGTCTCAGGGGTATCCACCCTTGCTGCACCACGCCTGATAAATAGACAGGGTTTTGCAAATTCTATTACACCCACATTGATCAACTAGAGGCGATAAGATTTTTAGCTACTAATAGGATATGTAAGGCCAAGAATGTTTTACATTTTGGGAGATCACATAACCCAATCAACAATACAGCAGAGTCAAAAGTTAAGACCATGTCTAAGTCTAAAACTAAATTGATCAGGGACTGGATATCTAACCAAAAGGAACGTAACTTTGAGCATGACCAAAAAATATGACAGACAGATCCCACTAGTCCACATTTTCTCCAACATAAATTAGAAACAGTAGGGTCTATCTTATGCAGTTTTAAAGGTGTAAAATACCACTTGGAATGATACAAATATTAATTTTAACAAAGTCTACTGCTTCACTTTTTCTAATGGCATTTTGCATATACTCCAGAATGTCATAAAGAGTGATCAGCTTACCAGCAATTACTTGCAAAGTAAATATTTGCCTAGAAAATGAACTTTAACCCCCAAAACACATTTCAACATCATTGCAGTCCTGCCTTAAAAGGAGCAGCTAACATCGTTTTAGTGATTGTTCCATCAACACAGGTGTGGGTGTTGATGAGGACAGGGCTGGCCATCAATCAGTCATGATTAAGTAAGAATGACACCACTGGACACTTTAAAAGGAGGCTAGTGCTTGGTATCATTGTTTCTCTTCAGTTAACCATGGTTATCTCTAAAGAAACACGTGCAGCCATCATTGCACTACACAAAAATGGCCTAACAGGGAAGAGTATCGCAGCTAGAAAGATTGCACCTCAGTCAACAATCTATCGCATCATCAAGAACTTCAAGGAGAGAGCTTCTATTGTTGTCAGAAAGGCTCCAGGGCGCCCAAAAAAGACCAGCAAGCGCCAGGACCGTATCTTAAAACTGTTTCAGCTGCGGGATGGGACTACCAGCAGTGCGGAGCTTGCTCAGGAATGGCAGCAGGCTGGTGTGAGTGCTTCTGCACGCACTGTGAGGCGGAGACTCTTTGAGCAACGCCTGGTTTCAAGGAGGGCAGCAAAGAAGCCACTTCTCTCCAGAAGAAACATCAGGGACCGACTGATATTCTGCAAAAGGTACAGGGAGTGGACTGCTGAGGACTGGGGTAAAGTCATTTTCTCTGATGAATCCCCTTTTCTATTGTTTGGGACATCTGGAAAACAGCTTTTTCGGAGAAGAAGAGGTGAGCGCTACCACCAGTCTTGTCTCATGCCAACTGTAAAGCATCCTGAAACCATTCATGTGTGGGGTTGCTTCTCAGCCAAGGGAATTGGCTAACTCACAGTCTTGCCTAAAAACACAGCCATGAATAAAGAATGGTACCAGAATGTCCTCCAAGAGCAACTTCTCCCAACCGTCCAAGAGCAGTTTGGTGCCCAACAATGCCTTTTCCAGCATGATGGAGCACCTTGCCATAAAGCAAAGGGGATAACTAAATGGCTCAGAGAACAAAACATAGAGATTTTGGGTCCATGGCCTGGAAACTCCCCAGATCTTAATCCCATTGAGAACTTGGGGTCAATTATCAAGAGACGGGTGGACAAACAAAAACCACAAATTCTGCCAAAATGCAAGCATTGATTATGCAAGAATGGACGGCGATCAGTCAGGATTTGGTCCAGAAGTTGATTGAGAGCATGCCAGGGAGAATTGCAGAGGTCCTGAAGAAGAAGGGTCAACACTGCAAATATTTACTTGCCGCATTAACTCATTCTAACTGTCAATATAACCTTTTGGTATCATAATATGATTGCAATTATATTTCTGTATGTGATATAAACATCAGACAAACACGAATAAAACCCAGAGGGCAGCAGATCATGGGAAAATATCATTTTGGTGTCATTCTCAAAACTTTTGGCCATGACTGTACTTTATATTGAGTTTCCAGAAGTATTGAGCAGGGGACAGAGGAGTAAATATTTTTTAAAATGATGGGCAACTGGTTATGTAAAGTATGATTAAGTGTCAAGTTGGTGATCCCATACTATATAGAATCTAGAATTATTAAAAGTCACATCCTAATTAAAAGTTTTATAGATATTATTAGTTTTCCACACAAGTTGGCTTCCAGTGTGACGAAGTAGGAGGTCAATATTGTTAGGTAGTGTAAAATCTAGACGTGGGTTGTTTAAAGTCTCATGCAGTAAAGTCCAAGTAGGTCTGTCAGATTCAGGCAGACTGAAACAAGAAGAGACAACCTCAAAAGAGGCTAACCTCTCACCATCAAACACGTCAAACACATACCTAATACTCCTACTCTTCCAGATAGCCAAATTAAGAGATGGGCACAACCAGGAAAAAATATCTATTGGGAGCCAGACAGGAGAAAGTGGAGAGAAGATGGTTAAGTGGGGTTTCTAGGGGAAGTCTCTTTTTTGGACTAAGGAGGTATAAAGCAATAAACAATGCAGGATTCTGTTGCTTCATGATGGATCATTCTATATTTACCCAGGATGGTGAGTATTCAGTACTCCACCATCGTGAACTAATTTGAGTAATGATAGCTAGATAATAGGCCCTAAGATTGGGGATACCTAAACCTCCATGTAATTTACGTTTTTCTAGAGTGGTAGCTGCAATTCTAGTAAATTTCCCTCGACAAATAAATCAGCTAAGTTGTATCTGGAGATGTTTAAAATGTTTCTGAGGGATGACCACAGGGAGGGAACGGAAGAGGTATAGAATTTTGGGAAGTAGCAACATTTTATAGGCCGCATTAAGTCCCGTCCAGGAAACCTCTAAATTAGACAGATAAGACATATCTTTCGAAAGGGATTTAACAATATCTGATAAATTCTTATCAACCTTGTTAGATAGAGGTTTAGTGATTCCCAAATAGGGAATTTCTGACAGTGGCCAGGAGAAATTAAATTAAGTTTTTAGACTATCTAATAGGTGATGTTCAATATGATAGGGCAAAACCTGTGTCTTATTAGTATCTTATATATAAAACCCGAAGGCCACTTCCGGTCTATCCGCTCAACTTCCGTGACGGCCTGCGCCCTGTGACAAAGACCGGAATCGGAAGTAGCAGACCCACGAGCGGTGAGCGCGTAGCGCTCACCGCGAGCTGCTGTCAAAATTGCACAGCGCCTCGCAGTGGGCGCTAAAGCGCCACCACTCGCCGTTATCCCGCCACCGGCCCTGCACAGAGCCCTGTGTACGCCCACCCACATCCGGCCCACAGCCCCCGCTGCCCCATCACCCCCCTGCCTCTCACCATAGCCATCCTCCACTGCCTTCCCCCCGCTGCCCCATCAGCCCCCTGCCTGTCACCATAGCCGCCCTCCACTGTCCGGTCACCCCCAGCCTATCACCACTGCCCCTCTGCTCCCCGATCGCCCCCCTCCACTCTCCGGTCACCCCCCGCCTCTCAGCACAGACCCCCTCCACTGTCCGGTCACCCCCCCCCCTTACCACAGCTCCCTCCAGCCACCCGCCATCTCTCTTCATCCTGCTTGAGGACCTTTGATGACGTCACGATGATGGGTGGAGTCACAGATCACATGACCGTGACGTCATCAAAGGTCCTGTCCCGATCTAACCTCCTCTGCCTATTCATCCCCCTGCGCTGCACACTGACCCACGATCTGCTCCCTCACCCCCCGCTCTGCCCACTGACCCCCACTCTGACCCTGACCCTGCTCTGCCCACCCACCCCCACTCTGACCACTGACCCACACTCTGCCCCTGACCCTGCCCACCCACCCCCACTCTGACCACTGACCCACACTCTGCCCCTGACCCTGCCCACTCACCCCCACTCTGACCACTGACCCTCACTCTGCCCACTCACCCCCCAACTCTGCCCCCCTCACCCCCTCTCTGCCCCCCTCACCCCCACTCTGCACACTGACCCCCACTCTGTCCCTGCTCTGCCCACTGACCCCCACTCTGACCACTGACACCCACTCTGACCACTGACCCCCACTCTGCCCACTCACCCCCAAACTCTGCCCACTCACCCCCCTACTCTTCCCCCTGAACCCCTCTCTGCCCCCTCATCCCCACTCTGCACACTGACCCTCTCTCTGCCCCTGACCCTGCTCTGCCCACTCACCCCCACTCTGACCACTGACCCCCACTCTGCCCACTCACCCCCAAACTCTGCCCACTCACCCCCTCTCTGCCCCCTCACCCACTGTGCCCACTCACCCTGCTCTGCCCACTCATCCTGCTCTGCCCACTCACCCCCACTCTCTGCCCACTCACCCCCTCTCTGCCCACTCACCCCCTCTCTGCCCACTCACCCCCACTATGCCCACTGACCATGCTCTGCCCACTCACCCTGCTCGGCCCATTGACCCCTCACACTGGCCACTCATCCTGCTCTGCCCACTCACCCATAACTGCCCACTGACCCCTCACACTGACCCTGCTCTGCCCACTGACCATCCTCTCCCCACTGACCCCTCACTGACCCTGCTCTGCCCACTCGCCCTGCTCAGCCCACTGACCCCTCACACTGCCCACTGACCCTCCTCTGCCCACTGAACATGCTCTGCCCACTGACCCCTCAATGCCCACTCACCCTGCTCTGCCCACTGACCCTGCTCTGCTCACTGACCAATCACACTGCCCACTCACCCTGCTCTGCCCACTGACCCCTCACACGCCCCACTGACCCTGCTCTGCTCACTGACCACTCACACTGCCCACTCACCCTGCTCTGCCCACTGACCCCTCACATGCCCCACTGACCCTGCTCTGCCCTCTCACCCCTCACACTGACCCTGCTCTGCCCACTGACCCCTCACACTGCCCACTGACCCCTCACACTGCCCACTCACGCCTCACACTGCCCACTGAACATGCTATGCCCACTTACCCCTCACACTGCCCACTGACCATGCTTTGCCCACTGACCCCTCACACTGCCTACTGACCCAGCTCTGCTCATTTACTCCCGCTCTGCCCACTCACCCCCGCTCTGCCCACTCGCCCCTGCTTTTACCACTCACCCTGCCCTGCCCACTGACCACCCTCTGTTCACTCACCCCCCGCTCTGCCCTTTCACCATGCCCACTCACCCCTGCTCTGCCAACTGACCGTGCCCACTCACCCATGCTCTACCCACTGACCCTTCTCTGCCCACTCAGTGCCCACTGACCCCTGCTCTACCCACTGACTGTGCCCAATAACCCTTGCTATGCCCACTAAACCCTGCTCTGCCCACTCACCCCCGCTCTGCCCGCTGACCCCTGCTCTGCTCACTGACTGTGCCCACTCACCCCTGCTCTGCCCACTCACCCCTGCTCTGCCCACTGATTTTTCCCACTAACCCCTGCTGTGCCTACTGACTGTGCCCACTGACCCCTGCTCTGCCCAATCACTCTGCCCACTAACCCCTGCTCTGACCACTGACCCCCGCTATTACCCTGCTCTGACCACTGACGCCCCAATCCTGCTCACTGACCCTGCTCTGCCCATTCACCCACCACTCTGCCCACTCACCCCCGCTCTGCCCACTGACCCTGCTCTCCCCACTGACCTCAGCTCTGCCCACAGACCTCAGCTCTGCCTACTGACCCTGCTCTGACTACTGATTATGCCCACTGACCCCTGCTCTGCCCAATGACTCTGCCCACTAACCCCTGCTCTTCCCACTCATCCCCCACTCTGCCCACTGACCCCGCTTTGCCCACTCACCCCCAGCAGATCGGTTTCCCAGCCAACGACAGGTCCTGTCCTGCCACCTACAAGATGGGTGGAGCGAGCCGCCGCAGGGTAAGTATCCTCACTGAGGTTTTTTTTATTTTTATTATCACCATGAAGGAGCGGGGGAGGGGGGTGTGCAGCAGAGACTGGAGGCCCAGAGGGACGGGTGCCGCGCGGAGCGGAGGGGGTCAGGAGGAGCGCCTCCATCCTGCCCCCCTATCCATCCTGCCCCCCCTATCCATCCTGCCACCCCCTATCCATCCTGCCACCCCCTATCCATCCTGACACCCCCAACACCATCCTGACACCCCCAACACCATCCTGACACCCCCAATACCATCCTGCCCCCCCGACTCCATCCCGCACCCCCACCACCATTCTCACCCCCCGCCAACATCCTGCCCCGCCGCCTACATCCTCCCCCCTCCCCCACCACCATCCTGCCCTGCCGTCTCCATCCTGCCCTGCCGTCTCCATCCTGTCCCCCCTTCCCGCTACATCCTGACCCGCTCGCTCCATCCTGCCCCACTCGCTCCATTCTGCCCCCCCAACACAATCCTGCCCCCCCTCCTCAGCTGATCGCTTGCCCAGGCAACTACAGGTCCTAAATGCCTGTAGGACCTACAAGGCGGAGGTGGAGCGAGCCGCCGGACAGGTGAGTATCTTCACTGAGGATGTTTTTATTTTTACTGTGGACGACCGGGGGCCAGGAGGAGTGGGGGACCGCGGTCACCGCAGTATTGCCATATACCATAGTGCTGCTATACATGTGCTATAATGTACTGCCATATACCATAGTGCTGCTATACATGTACTGTAATGTACCGCCATATACTATAGTGCTGCTATACATTTACTATAATCTACCACCATATACTATAGTGCTGCTATACATGTACTGTAATGTACCGCCATATACCATAGTGCTGCTATACATGTGCTCTAATTACCACCATATACCATCGTACTGCTATATATATATATATATCTTATATATAAAACCCGAAGGCCACTTCCCGCCAATCCGCTCAACTTCCGTCATGGCCTGCGCCCTGTGTCAAAGACCGGAACCGGAAGTACCAGACTCACGAGCGGTGAGTGCATAGCGCTCACCGTGAGCCGCTGTCAAAATGGCACAGCGCCTCGCGGTGGGCGCTAAAGCGCCACAACTCCCCCTTATCCCGCCACCGTCCCTGCACAGAGCCCCGTCTGCGCCCACCCACATCCGGCCCACAGCCCTGCAGCTCACCGCCCACTCTCCATCAGGGACCGCCATCCCGGCTCTGGCTCCGCACACAGCCTGGTGTGCGCCCACCAACATGCGGGAACCGGCCCGGACCGGCCCACACTCCGGTGTGCAGCCTCCGCCGGCACCGCTCCCAGTCCTGCCGCTCTCTCCACACACCCGATGACTCTCCTCCATAACGGAGCTAGCCCCGCCCGCACTCCGGGGCCGGCCTCCGGAACCGCCGACAGCCCAGTGAGTGTTCAGCCCTCCAGCCTCCGTTCTCCTCTGCCCCCCAGCCTCCGCTCTCCTCTGCCCCCCAGCCTCCGCCCCCTCCCTCCTCTGACCCCTCCCTCCTCTAACCCCTCCAGTTTCTGCCTCCTCCGTCCTCTGCCTCCTGCCTCCTCTGCCCCCTCCAGCCTGTGCTGCACTCACTGCTGACCACTGAGCCACCGCACTTTCTGCTGACCACTGAGCCAACGCACTCTCTGCTGACCACTCAGCCACCGCACTCTCTGCTGACCATTGAGCCACCGCACTCACTGCTGACCACTGAGCCACCCCACTCACTGCTGACCACTGAGCCACCCCACTCACTGCTGACCACTGAGCCACCCCACTCACTGCTGACCACTGAGCCACCCCACTCACTGCTGACCACTGAGCCAGCCCACTCACTGCTGACCACTCAGCCACCGCACTTTCTGCTGACCACTGAGCCAACGCACTCTCTGCTGACCACTCAGCCACCGCACTCTCTGCTGACCATTGAGCCACCGCACTCACTGCTGACCACTGAGCCACCCCACTCACTGCTGACCACTGAGCCACCCCACTCACTGCTGACCACTGAGCCACCCCACTCACTGCTGACCACTGAGCCACCCCACTCACTGCTGACCACTGAGCCAGCCCACTCACTGCTGACCACTGAGCCACCCCACTCACTGCTGACCACTGAGCCACCGCACTCACTGCTGACCACTGAGCCACCGCACTCACTGCTAACCACTGAGCCACCGCACTCACTGCTGACCACTGAGCCAGCCCACCCACTGCTGACCACTGAGCCACCCCACTCACTGCTGACCACTGAGCCACCGCACTCACTGCTGACCACTGAGCCACCGCACTCACTGCTAACCACTGAGCCACCGCACTCACTGCTGACCACTGAGCCACCGTATACTCTGCTAACCACTGAGCCGCCTGTATACACACAATTAATTTCACAGCACTCCCCTATTACTAAATAAACTCTATATAGATTCTAGACTACCCGATTCTTTAGAATCGGGCCACCATCTAGTTCAATTTATAATGAGAGACTCCAGAGAATCTCTCAACAATGTCCATCAGATTCCTTAGAGACACCAGAGGATCTGATAGAATAATCAGTAAATCGTCTGCAAATAGAGATGCAACGTGTTGACGCCCATGTAATGGACATCCCCGGATCCCCTCATGTGACCGTATTGCCTCCACCAATGGTTCTAAAAAGAAATTAAATAAAGTAGGAGACAGAGGGCATCCCTGTCGAGTTCCATTGGTAATTCTAAAGGAGTCAGACACAACATTATTTGTTAGAATTTTGGCGATGGATGGGAATACAAAGCTCTAATAATATTAACTATGGGACCAGAAAAAACAAATTTTTTTAAGGGACTCAAATAAAAACAGCCAATTTACTCGGTCAAAAGCCTTTTTGGCATCTAGAGAAATCAGCAAAGTGGGAAGATTTGACCTTTCTACATATGATATAATATGGTATAATCTTCTCGTGGCATCCATAGTGCTTCTGCCACTGACAAAACCCGTTTGGTCAATAGGAATTAAGCGAGTTGTATACTTAGATAGTAGTTAATAGTAACAACAACTTTGGCTATAATTTTAGCATCAGTGTTTAAGAGCGAAATGGGCCTATAATCTCTGACATTTAGGGCATCCCCTTTATCCTTGGGAATGACTGTAATTAATGCTTCCTACATTTCTGCAGGAAGAAGAGATGACATGGAGGCCGAATTAAGACGTCTAGTTAAATAAGGTGTCAGGATGTCAGCAAACTTTTTGAAATATTCATTAGATAATCCATCAGGCCTATGCAATTTTCCAGTTTTGAGGGATTTCACTGGTTCTGTAATCTCAGAATTCTGAAAGGGACAATTAAGAAGATCCACCTCTTCAGTAGTCAGAGAGGGAAGGCTCAAGGAACCCAGAAAAGAGTTAATATCCAACAGAGAGGGTTGTACAGTCCCTGGACTTACATTTAAATTATAAAGGTTTTTATAAAACTGCAGGAATTCACTTGAAATATCCTCTGGGTGTCTGTAAGTCAACCCCTGCTTGCTTTTGATTAATAGAATCCTCCTCTTTTGTCTCATCAGTTTTATTCGATGGGCGAAAAATTTATTAGGTTTATTGTGACAAATATAGTAATTTAGTTTAGAAGACTGAATCATTTTGTTATAGTCAGAAATTAAAAGGGACCTTAATTCTATTCTAAGCTTTAAGATTTTAAGCTGGGTAGACGGAGAAGGAGATGCTATTTGTGATTTTTCTAGGGTACGAATGTCAGCTACCAGAGATGAAAGTTTGGCATTAGATTGTTTTTTGAGACGTGAATTTAGTTCAATCAACTTGCCCCTAACTACTGTTTTATGGGCTAACCACAATGTCTCAATACTAACTGCATCACCATCGTTCTCATTAAAGTACTAATTTAGAGTGTCTATCAATTCCTTTCTTGAGTTGGGATAAGAATAAAGAAAGGTATTGGCCCTCCAAATCCTAGTGGATGAAGCACCCCCTCTAGGGACCAACTCAAAAACTATCGGGGAATGATCAGACCAAGTCTTTGGCAGGATATTGATCTTTTTAATTTCATATATAGAGACACTATCAGCTAGAACTAGATCTATTCTAGATAAGGAAAGCTGGGAATCCGAGTAGTATGTGTATTCTCTAGAATTGGAATGAATACATCGAAATACGTCATATAAGCTCTCTCTATTAGGGCCACTTTACACACACCAACTTATCTGTCCAACTTCTGAACAACTTACTGGTTGCAGTGAAATCATGGACACATTGCTCCATTTTGTGGCTGTGTACAAATGGAACAATGTGTCCATGATTTCACTGCAACCAGTAAGTTGTTCAGAAGTTGGACAGATAAATTGGTGTGTGTAAAGTGGCCATTAATCCGAGGATTCAAGGTCAAATTAGAAACTCTGAGTTCCAGAGGAATCCAAAAATGCATCAGGTATTACATTAAAATCCCCAAAGAAAATCAAAGAACCCTTTCGATTTTCCGAAATTAAAATCATTAACTCTTTCAAAAATCTAATCTGACCCTTATTAGGGGCATACAGAGTAACCAAGGTATAATAGACACCACTAAGCCTACAGATTAAAATTATATATCTTTCCTCTGTATCTGCAATAACAGTCTCCTGTTCAAATTGGATGTTATTTCTAATCAAAAAGGCGACACCCGCCTTCTTTTTTTTCTGAGAGGCTAAGATAATAGAGGAAAATAACTTATTTTCACATTTCGGAGGATTATCATTAGAAAACTTAGTCTCCTGCAACCCCGCAATATCTACTTTAAATCTAAATATGTCTCTCCACAGTACATACCTCTTATGAGGGGAATTTAGGCCATGTACATTCAGGGACATGAAATTAATGGCCATAAAAGCAAATAAACCAAGTAACGTCAGTAGAGAAAAGACTTACCAAACCAAGAAGCCAAGAGATTTGTGGAATGAAATATAAAACATTTATCCTGTCAATAAGTAATAAAAGAAAAAAAAAAAGAATAAAACAAGAACAGAATAATATCAAGAAATATATACAATAACGGACTAACGGACTATATGGAGCAGTTACAACTAACTGATGGAAAAAGCTCCTTGGGAGAAAAAAGGCCTCTCACCCTCAACAATTAATAATGTATTATATACATCTAAGGGTAATCACCTCAGTGTTTCAAAATGAAGTTCTGTTTAACCCAATATAAGTATTCAGGTTACTGGCCGGTCAGCAATGCCAAGCTCTCTTAAAAGTTGAAGACCCTCCTCCAATCTGTCTATCACATGAGAAGTAGGACCCCGCTTAAACTTAAGTCTGGTCTGGGAGAGCCATCTATACATAATACCATTAGCCCTCAATATCTTGGTTTTCCAGATTTGTTTATTAAGTTTTAAAAGGTATGGGGGAAAGGGGGAAGGTACAGAAATAGGAAATAAGGGTAGGGGAAGGGGGGGGGGGGGAACATACATTTACAAACATTCAAGACACGCGAGTTATAAACACAGATATAGTTGAGGTTACAAAAAAAAAAAAAACTAACTACATCTATAAAGTAGTTAGGAAAGCAAGTATCTTTATACTTCTAAGCTAGTATAATCATCATAATAAAAGCGAAGACATTTAAATCAGGAAGATACAAGAAACTCTAGTTATGTCACGTCATTAAGTCAAGTCAACAAGCCTAAGTTAGAAGAGAGGGAGAGAAAGCCGTCCACCAGGCTTCCCATCTCCGTTTGAGTTTCGGAAAGTTATTATTCCTTATGGCGGAGTTATACTCAAAGGTGCTATGTTACGATACTCTTTGTTCCACCTGGCAGCGATTAAAACCTTAGCAGTGAGTAGAATGTGTGAATTCAAAAACTTCATGTCGTGTCGGAGGTCCTCAACACCTATTGAGATACGTGCGAGTTCTGTGGAGAATTTGATAATCAGTCCGGTGGTATCTACTATTAAAGATTTAATATCCAACCAAAATTTAGATAAGATGGGGCAATCATAGAATGTATGCGACAGAATACCCGGGAAACCACAACCCCTCCAACATAAGGGTGAGACTAGAGGATTTATCCGTTGCATTTTAATAGGTGTGAAATACCACCTTGAAAGGATCTTAAAATAAGATTCATGTAGAGTTGCACAAGTTGAATTAGAGTATGTGGCACAAACAGTTTGTGCCATTTTTTGCAGGTCTATACGGATATTTAACTCCTCCTCCCAGGCAATGAAGAAAGAGAGACGCGACAACTCCAACACTTCGTTAAGTATTTTGTAAAAATTGTTCGTTTTCCATAGAGTTTTTCCCAGGGGAAGATATGAGATCTGTTATTAATTTTGAAAGAACAAATTTGGGTTTGAGGGTGGTAAAATAGTTGGACATAATTCTCCATTGGGATCGGTCATCCCTGGAAAGAGAAAATTGATCTTGGAGCAAGTGGAAAGGTTTAATGGAGTCCCCAAGGAGCAAGTCCTCAACGTGGAGAGCTCCTTTAATCTTCCAAGAGGATAGATTCAGATTCAGGATCATTATCTCCAACGTGTCCAAGGGCGTTTCTTTAAAGTTGGAGGAAGTAGAGTATTTAGCAGCCTTAGTCGCCAAATATTTCCAAGCTGAGATAGTGGCCTTTATAACGGGGTGGTTTGGGCGAGGCTTGGAAGGGGTAACTAAATGGGCGATAACTAAAGCCTTCAAGTTGCTGCTGGCAAGTGTTTCTTCAATCTCCAGCCAAGGCAAATCTTCGGAGGGTTGAAACCATTTCTGAGATAATTTTGAGATGGACGCCATGTAATAGTTGTAGAGGTTGGGGACCCCCAAACCCCCTGCTCATTTATGTCTTTCCAGAGATGCTCAAGCGACTCTTGGCCTCTAGTTGTTCCAAATAAATGAGCGGAGCCGTGATTGAAATTTGCAAAACCAACTTTTAAGGATATACAGGGGATTGCCCTGATGACATAAAGAAACTTCGGAAGTAGGGACATCTTAAAGGCCTCAATCCTGCTAAGCCAAGATAGTTCAATTTTTGAACGGCATAGATAATCCGAGTGGAAAGTTTGGAACAAAGATGTTAAGTTTATATGGACAGTAGCTGCCAAAGGTTTGGTTAAGATAATACTCAGATAAGAAATTTCTCTCTCAACCCAGATGTAGTCGAATTCTTCCTTTAGGTACTCCAAAAATGTTACTTCTATATTAAAATCTAAAATTTGCGATTTTGAACTGTTGATTTTATAAAGGGAGTACCGGGAATACTGTTCGGTGCTTGTCCGTATATGTTTAAGAGATTTGAGGGGATTAGTGAAAGTCAGCAAGATGTCATCTGCAAAGAGGGAAATCTTATGATGGTGATGGCCTAGGAGAATTCCTTTAATATTTTCATTTTGCCTAATGCTGGACGCAAGGGGGATATCTTGGTGACAGGTGTCAGAATTCTACGTTTGAACAATGTTTCCTTAGAGAGGTCTGAAAAAATTTTAATATCATGAAATGGTCTAGGTAACGTCTCATGCTTCTGCATGTAGGTGGTGAGGAGATTTTTTGTGTTTTCAAAGCTAAAAGTAACCAGAGTGTCTCTAGGCAACTTCTCCAGGACAGATGTGGGTTTAGGAAGGTGAAACGCTTTATCCAACAAACACTCTACATCCGACAGTGAGGGCAACACTGTTTTAATCATTTTTTTAAGGTAAGGCTGTAATTCAGACCTCGTGACTGTCTCAGGAATTCCCCTCAATTTTAAATTGGACTGTCTATTAGTATTGTCAAAATAATCCAGTTTACTGGACAATGTTTTATAATCCTGTTTAGTTTTGTCCAATTCTTTTCTAAGAGAGCGATTCATTTTAGACAGATGTAGTATCTCAGCCTCCATATCGTCAGCTCTGGTAGTTAGGGTGGAGAGCGCTTCTTTAATATCAGAGAACTCCATTTTCATCTGATCAGCGAAGCTGTGGAAGAGGTCATGCAAAAAGTCCCTATCTACTGGCCCAGCCTGACCCCTCATTTTAATAGATAAGGGAGAGGAAGTGACCCTGGCTCTTTGTTTAACAGGGGGGGGACCAGAACTGTCACCCCCTCCCGAGTTTAATTCCTCCAAAGTAGATCCAACCAAAGCAGACCTCCCAGGGGGGCTTATGTCCTTACGTTTTGAGGTCTGCTTCAAGCTGTCACCACCCCTATTATGTAGGGTGTCCATATCTGAGCCCCGTATATGAGAATCTATTTTATCCACCTTCTCTTTGTGTTCGCTATCCAAAATCAGCCTAGCTGTAGATGGAGTGCATTTAAGATGGGGTTTAGTGGACCTACCCGTAGGATTCATAGTGACCTTATGAAGATCTGTCTGCCTACGAGACATAGTAAATAAAAGGAAGGTGTCTAAACAGTATCAGGATTATAAAGCTTAATATAAAAATATTAGTGTGGCTATATATTCAACCTAAATGTTATAATCTGGTCACCATCAAAGCTAATTAAAACAATGCCTAAATCCCAGCAGCACCAGTACACTGTAACGCCACCCACACAGATAAGAAAACAGTTAACTTAAATAAACATATATATATTCTTGAGATCTGCTCCACACTCCGGAAACCCCAGGGTCTGCGAAGCTTGCGATCGTCGGAGGCCCTCCGACCTCACTTGCCCACGCAGAATCCTCAGATGTTATGAGTCTTGAATATTGCAGAAAAGTCACCAGTAATATGTATATATCACATATACTGGACCAATACAATGGCTTAATATCGTGAATGAACTAGTAACAAATCCAAATGTGTCCAATCTACTATATAATTGCTGTAGGCACTTCCGTGTCGGACCCCGCAAAAGACCGTGGCTTTGTCACTCTGTGACGTCACCACGTGCGAAGCATTGCCCGCGTAGCGGGCATTGCGACCCCTCGCCGCTGTCACCACACACCCCCAACCCCTGTCACCACACACCCTCCATATGTCCTCACCCCCCCCATATGTCCGCACACCCCCGCTCCGATCCCGCTCCGGAGCCACTGCTGTCAGCACATGCTGACACAGTGCTCCGGAGCCTGCCCCTACCCCCTAAGCCCGCCTCCTAACCCCGCCGCCGCTATCCCGTAAACCCCGCAGCCCCTAAGCCCCTACCCCCGCCGCCCCTACCCCCTAAGCCCGCCTCCTACCCCGCCGCCCCTAAGCCCCTACCCCTTAAGCCTGCAGCCCCTAAGCTCCTACCCCGCCACCCCTACCCCCCTGTAAACCCCGCAGCCCCTACCCCCTGTAAACCCCGCAGCCCCTAAGCCCCTACCCCGCCGCCCCTACCCCCTAAGCCCCCTCTATGAAGCGGAGGCTGCAGGCCCCCCCAGGGACCATGGCCCTGCAGCCTCCGCTCCAGCCCGCGGGGGATCAGGGACCGGAGGCGGAGAAGCCACCTCCGATCCCCGCATGTCCGCACACCACGCCCATATGTCAGCACCCCCCCCGCCATATTTCCGCACAGCCCCCCACCCCAATGTCCGCACAGCCCCCCCACCACAATGTCCGCATAGCCTCCCCCCACAATGTCCGCACAGCCCCCCCCCCACAATGTCCAAACAGCCCCCCCTCCTACAATGTCCACACAGCCCCCCCCACAATGTCCACACAGCTCCCCCTCCTACAATGTCCACACAGCCCCCCCCTACAATGTCCACACAGCCCCCCCCACAATGTCCACACAGCCCCCCCCACAATGTCCACACAGCCCCCCCTACAATGTCCAAACAGCCCCTCCCAACAATGTCCACACAGCCCCCCCCCTCCCCACAATGTCCACACAGCCCCCCCCCACAATGTCAACACAGCCCCCCCCACAATGTCCAAACAGCCCCCCCCTACAATGTCAACACAGCCGCCCCCACAATGTCCAAACAGCCCCCCCCACAATGTCCAAACAGCCCCCCCCTACAATGTCCAAACAGCCCCACCCACAATGTCCAAACAGCCTCCCCTACAATGTCCACACAGCCCCCCCCCACAATGTCCCACACAGCCTCCCCCCACAATGTCCACACAGCCCCCCCCCACAATGTCCACACACTCCCCCCCTACAATGTCCAAACAGCCCCTCCCAACAATGTCCACACAGCCCCCCCCATCCCCACAATGTCCACACAGCCCCCCCCCACAATGTCAACACAGCCCCCCCCACAATGTCCAAACAGCCCCCCCTACAATGTCAACACAGCCCCCCCACAATGTCCAAACAGCCCCCCCCACAATGTCCAAACAGCCCCCCCTACAATGTCCAACACAGCCCCCCCACAATGTCCACACAGCCCCCCCCTACAATGTCCACACAGCCCCCCCCCCACAATGTCCACAACAGCCCCCCCTACAATGTCCAAACAGCCCCCCCCACAATGTCCAACACAGCCCCCCCCCCAATGTCCACACAGCCCCCCCACAATGTCCACAACAGCCCCCCCCCCACAATGTCCACACAAGCCCCCCCACAATGTCCAACACAGCCCCCCCATGTCCACCCCCCACAATGTCCACACAGCCCCCCCCACACATGTCCACAACAGCCCCCCCCAAATGTCCAAACAGCCCCCCCCAACATGTCCAAACAGCCCCCCCCCAAATGTCCAAACAGCCCCCCCCACCATGTCCAAACAGCCCCCCCCCATGTCCAACACCCCCCCCCAATGTCCAAACACACTGCCCCCCCCCACCATGTCCAAACAGCCCCCCACAATGTCGCACAGCCCCCCCCACAATGTCCACACAGCCCCCCCACAGCCCCACACCCCCCCCCAATGTCAAACAGCCCCCCCACAATGTCCACACAGCCCCCCCACAATGTCCAAACAGCCCCCCCCCCACAATGTCCAAACAGCCCCCCCCACATGTCCAAACAGCCCCCACAATGTTCAAACAACCCCCACAATGTCCAAACAGCCCCCCCCCACAATGTCCAAACAGCCCCCCCCTACAATGTCCACACAGCCCTCCCCCCACAATCTCCACACAGCCCCCCCTACATGTCCAAACAGCCCCCCCACAATGTCCAAACAGCCCCCCCACAATGTCCACACACGCCCCCCCACAATGTCCACACAGCCCCTCCCCCCACATGTCCACACAGCCCCCCCCACAATGTCCAAACACCCCCCCCCACAATGTCCAAACAGGCCCCTCACAATGTCCACGCAGCCCCCCCCCCACAATGTCACACAGCCCCCCCCACAATGTCAACACAGCCCCCCCCCACAATGTCCAAACAGCCCCCCCAACATGTCCAAACAGCCCCCCCCCCAACATGTCCAAACAGCCCCCCCCCCATGTCCAAACAGCCCCCCCCCACCATGTCCAAACAGCCCCCCCCCACAATGTCCGCACAGCCCCCCCACAATGTCCGCACAGCCCACGCCGTCGATCACTTACCTGTCTTCATGACATCTGATTCGTCAGGTCCAGTCTTCCATCCGGCCCAGGCGTCCTCTTCCTTCAGCCCGGGCCACGAGTCTTCCATCCGGCCCAGGCGTCCTCTTCCTTCAGCCCGGGCCACGAGTCTTCCATCCGGCCCAGGCATCCTCTTCCTCCGACCTCGGGGGTCTTCTTTCTTCCTTCAGCGAGCTCCAGGTCCTGCATGTTTTCTCTTCGGTCCGCACCGCTGACTGACGATTAAAGGTGGCCGCCGCGAGTTTCTGGAAGCCCCGCCCACGGATCCAAAATGCACCAATCACATTCACATACACACTAACCAATCACATTCAAGGCTCATTCATACATTTTTATTAATGGGAAAAATCAATTCTACTATTTTACTACGGCCAATCACATTGCAGCTTCATTCAGACATCTTTCTCAATGATAAAAATTCTCTCACTTACTATCACATTAATATACAATCATACACATCACAATAATTACACTATAAAATAAAAATGCTAATAATAATGATATTAATGCTATTAATACTGCTATTAATGCTATTAATACTGCTATTAATGCTACCAATAATGCTATTCATGCTATTAATAATGTTATTAATGCTATTATTAATGATATTAATGCTAATAATAATGCTGTTAATGCTAATAATAATGCTAATAATGCTATTAATACTGCTATTAATGCTACTACTAATGCTATTAATCATGTTATTAATGCTATTATTAATGCTATTAATGCTAATAATGCTATTAATGCTAATAATTATGCTATTAATGCTAATAATGCTAATAATAATGCTATTTGTGCTATTATTAATGCTATTAATGCTAATAATATTGCTATTAATGCTCTTTATGCTAATACTAATGCTATTAATGCAATTATTTATGCAATTAATTCTATTATGTATGCTATTAATGCTATTAATAATGCTATTAATGCTAATATTAATGCTATTAAGGCTAATAATCATGCTATTAATGCTATTCTTAATGCTATTAATGCTAATAATATTGCTATTAATTTTATTAATGCTATTATTTATGCTATGAATGCTATTATTTATGCTATGAATGCTATTAATAATGCTATTAATGCTATTAATAATGCTATTCTTGCAATTAATAATGCTATTAATGCTATTAATAATGCTATTAATGCTATTAATTATGCTATTAATACTATTAATGCTAATATTAATGGTATTAATGGTAATATTAATGCTATTAATGCTATTACTGCTAATAATAATTCTATAAATGCTACTAATTATGCTATTAATGCTAATATTAATGCTAATAATGCTAATAATAATGCTATTAATGATATTATTAATACTATTAAGGCTAATAATCATGCTATTAAGGCTATTAATAATGCTATTAATGCTATTATTAATGCTAATACTGCTAATAATAATGCTATTAGTGCTAATAATAATGCTATTAATGCTAATAATTATGCTATTAATGGTAATATTAATGCTAATAATGCTAATAATAATGCTAATAATGCTATTATTAATGCTATTAAGGCTAATAATCATGCTATTCATGCTATTAATAATGCTATATTAATGTTATTAATGCTAATATTAATGCTATTAATTCTATTATTAATGCTATTAATGCTATTAATAATGCTATTAATGCTAATAATAATGCTATTACTGCTAAAAATAATGCTATTAATGCTAATAATTATGCTATTAATGCTAATATTAATGCTAATAATGCTATTAATAATGCTATTAAGGCTAATAATCATGCTATTTATGCTATTCAAAATGCTATTAATGCTAATAATATTGCTATTAATGCTCTTTATGCTAATACTAATGCTATTAATGCGATTATTTATGCTATTAATTCTATTATGTATGCTATTAATGCTATTAATAATGCTATTAATGTTATTAATAATGTTATTAATGCTATTAATGCTAATATTAATGCTATTAATGCTATTA
Source organism: Allobates femoralis (assembly GCA_033576535.1). NCBI lineage: Eukaryota > Metazoa > Chordata > Amphibia > Anura > Aromobatidae > Allobates > Allobates femoralis. Next base: position 10,119,099 of record JARQOC010000003.1, on the reverse strand, counting down.
AGGCTAATAATCATGCTTATTAATGCTATTAATAATGCTATTAATGCTATTTTTAATTCTATTAATGCTATTAATAATGTTATTAATGTTAATAATGCTATTACTCCTCATAATAATGCTATTAACGCTATTATTAATGCTATTTATGGTAATAATGCTATTAATACTAATAATAATACTATTAGTACTATTATTGCTATTAATAATGCTATTAATGCTAATAATGCTGTTAATGCTAATAATTATGCTATTAATGGTAATAATAATGCTATTAATGCAAATAATATTGCTATTAATGCTATTATTAATGCTATTAATGCTAATACTAATGCTATTAATGCTATTATTTATGCTATTAATGCTATCATTTATGCTATTAATGCTATTATTAATGCTATTAATGCACATACTAATGCTATTAATGCTATTCATAATGCTATTACTCCTATTAATACTGCTCTTAATGCTATTAATACAGCTATTAATGCTAGTAATACTGTTATTAATGCTCATAATACTGCTAATAATGCTATTAATACTGCTATTACTGCTAATAATAATGCTATTGCTAATATTATTGCTATTGATGATGCGATTATTATTTAAAAATCTTTAAAAAAACAATAAACATATTCTAGACACCCGATGCATTTGTATCAGGCTAACAGCTATAACTACTATAATCAAATTAATGCACGTTCTAGAATCCCGATGCATTTGCATCGGGCTCACAGCTAGTGTAGTATAATCAGCACTAGTAGATGAAAATAGGATCCAGGTGAAAAGAGAAAGACAATATAATCTTCAAAAAGTAGACTGTGAAGAGTAATAGAAGTGTTTATTTGTAACTTCCGCAGAAAATCCTCAAAAAAAAAAATAAATAAATTTTAAAAAATTTTAAAAATTAAAATAAAAAAAAAAATTGTATGAGTATAACAATAGCACGATAGCTGCTACACTTCTCCTTAGGTGACAATGCAGGACAAAGGTGCAGTAGGAAATTGTGGGATATATAGAGAAAAGCAGGTCTACTTTATTTAAAATGGACCAAGAATTGCAATCCATGTGTATAGTGCTGTGAGGAGCCAGCACTACAGTGAGAGAAGCAAAGTCAGAGTGGTAAGCAGCAATTACTATGTGAGCTGCACAGCATCATATCAACTCCGGCATAAGTACCAATAGATGTAATAGATGCTACGCAATATGCGTGAGGAAAGTTCTTAAGTATCGGTTTTATCCACAGAAGCACTGAGGCTGTAGGTTTCTGTTAATAAAAACCACAAAACAAACAATACTAGTCCAAAAATAGTTCAGGGGGTCTGGGGAGACCCAGGACAACTCTCCAAAGGGTTTTGAGAAAAAATTAGGGTGGCACAGCAAAGCACAAAGCTCTAAAAGAAATGCTGAATCTTGGATTGTTTGACAGGAAAAGTCCAAAATCATAGGTGCCAATCCAAAAATAGGTTAGGAGGGTTCAGACTATCCCAGGGTAACCTCCTGTAGAAGAACACCCTAGAAATTAAGAGGTACAATATTGCTGCCAATGGAAGCCTGTCAGATGCCTGTCAGATGTCTGTCAGATGTCCCCAAATCATAGAAATCAATGGAAAAGTCACACAGGCTGTCTCTCAAAGTTTCTTTCAGTATACTGAGAGATTTGATGTCTAATTATATAAAATTTGGGGAGTATTAGGCAATGAAGATATTATGAGGTGACTAGGCAGCCATTATTCATGAGGTGACAGCACAATCCTTTACCTCAGGCAAATTTGATGACTGGACTCAGGAGAATTCTTCTTAAAAGTGACCACTGACCCAAACAAACGTTCCCAAGGTGATCACCAGCTTGATAGTAGATCGTTTTCAGTTGTCATAGTCTTTTTGAGGGCATTTAGCCCAGTTGTGGGGAGAGCACAGGTAAAACCCTACACCATTACCATTAGGCCATGCCCCTCAATCTTGTTATGTATTATGTTCTCATGCTTTACTGTTGCATATGATTGGTTCATACCTCATTAAGGGGATAGGCGCTGACATCTTTTGGCTGCTCACCTTGTTATAGTAAGAAGCCATTTATGCTTTTTGATCAGTGTCAACCAGGTTCCCTATACATGCACTACTACTATTAACCTATCTACTTATTATAGCGTATATGCTCATTTTGTGTTTTCCTCTTGGGTTTTGTCTGTGAAATGGTCACAGTGTGAACGTGTTCTTACCACTGCACATATATCAACGTTTGATCTGACTCATTTATTTTTTTTGGTGCCTTTGTCCTAGTTCACATCTAAGCCTAGTCTGTGTTTTGCTTCATTTGTGTTTCTATGTATTTTTAGCGGTAAAAACGCATCCAAACGCAAGTGTTTTTGGCCCCGTAGGATTTAATGGAAACGCATGCAAAAACGCATGTCATTTTCAGCAAATGCAAAAACGCATGCATTTTTGCAAACGCAGCCCAAAATGTTGCAGAACATGTTTTGGGCTACATTTGCAAAAACGCATGCGTTTTTGCGTTTGCTGAAAATGACATGCATTTTTGCATGCGTTTCCATTAAACTCTATGGGCCAAAAACACTTGCGTTTCGATGCGTTTTTACCACTAAAAATGCATATAAATGCAAATGAAGCAAAACGCAGACCAGGCTTAGATGTGAAAAGGGACTTTCTTCCAGCTAGGCATTTCACCTGTATACCTTTCCAGGACAGATGGCTGCAGTTGGGGCCTTTCCTTCTCTGCCCTTATTCACATTGATGTCACTGACACAGGGTAGGGTTTTAATACAAAATTGGACTATTACAAACAAATTTACAGTTCTCCTCTTTCAGGATTATCAGCTCACTGACTGCTGGGAGATGAAAGGTGACGGTGTTTGTAATCACACTCAGCTGTGCTCTATACTACACAAAAGGGGCAGAGATCAAGCTTGACAGTTGTTTCCTCTTTTATTACATTTATAGGGACGCTGTCAGGTCAATTTTCTATATGATACTAATAGTACCCATGAATAGTGCCTGGGCAGACCTTTTAAGAACATGTAAAATCATTATTGTATAGTTTGTAGTTTCCTTACTATAAGCATTTTCTCGCCCTGCAGGCAGCTACTGCATTATTCCAGTCCATTACTTTCACAGCTGATTAGTCTGGCTGTGTAAGAGTGCATTTCTAATTCACTCCTTCTCAGGCAGCTCTTCCCTCCTTCCCCCCCCTGCTCTGACTGTCAGGTTTCAGTTTCATGTAGGAGCTTCTGAGGAGGAGACAGAGGAGGGGAGTGATTGCAGGCACACATCTGCCTCACCTGATCTAGATAAGGAATCTACTCTGTTTCACTAAGCAGTTATCCCTGCTGTCCTGTGACAGATTCTGTGTTTTATTTGATTTCTTGAGTTGCTGCAAACGAATAGAACAAAGAGGATGATACAGTTCCTCCCTTTCCACAATGTGAGTGATTTCTACTGATCTCCTCTACAGTGATGTGAATTTGTGACATGAATATTCATCCTATGGGGAGTGGACAGCAGAGAAGAAAATGATCACTCACTGTGACAGATGAAAGGAATCTCTTTATTTGCAGTTTACACAGGATAGGAGGGAAATATAAATAAAGGAAATTCATTACTAGAGAGAGCTTAGAGGGAGGAATTAGGAAATGATAGCAGTTATATATGGATTGTTGACCTTCTTCTCACCTTCTGGAGACTTATTTTGCACTTTTTTTCTCCACATGTGGAAACTGGTGAAAGATCCTCTAAGGAGGAAGAAGATAATTTACTGACATCACAGAGAGATTCTACATGTCACAAACTGTAATATAAATATGAGATGTCCTGATAAATGCTCCAATTACTGGAGATAATGAGGAGGAATCCTAGATTTCTATGTTCCTTTCATACAAGCTGATAGAGACGCTTCTATCTTACTGTAACATGGGGTGTAATGTACAGAATCAGTTATTATAGTCACAGGTGGATAATATCTCACACTCATTCCTTTCTTTTTCCGAGCAGCTCAGTTTTTCTATTCATTTCAGATTGAAACAAAATAATAAAACATTTTGGGAAAAAACACACAAGCTAAGAGTCCAGCACTGGAAGCCATCACTGCAAATATCTCCACGGCCACCATGTTCTTCCCTCTGGTGCTCAGATAAGCCGGGATCATGGAGATCCAGACACTGATGAACACCAGCATGCTGAAGGTGATGTACTTGGCCTCATTGAAACTGTCCGGTAATGTCCTCACCATGAAAGCCAGAACAAAGCTCACAGCGGCCAGGAGCCCCAGATAACCCAACATGGAGTAGAAGCAGAGATCTGAGCCTTCATTACACTGAATGATGATCTTCCCAGGATAAGACTCAGTGTCCAGGTCCTGGAATGGGGGAGAAATAGACAACCAGATAACACAGAGTACAACTTGGAGGGAAGAACACAACAACATGATGGTATAGGGCAGCTTCACACTCAGCCATTTTCTCCAGGGACTTCCAGGCTTGGTGGACTTAAAAGCTACACAAACCATGACCGTCTTGGCGAGAAGTGAAGAGACGGCGACTGAGAAGAAAATCCTAAAACTGGTTTCACGTAATCTACAAGTTATGTCATTGGGACGACCAAGAAACAAGAAGACCGAGAGGAAGCTGAGGAGGATGGAGACCAGGAGGAGGTAACTCAGGCTCCGGTTATTGGCTCTAACAATAGGAGTGTCCCGGTAGAAAAGAAATATTCCAAATATGAAGCCGGTGACAAGACATCCGAAGACCGAGACAGAAGACAACACAGAAGCCATGGTGTCATTCTGGTAAGAGATGAAGTCCATCACTTTGGGCAGACATCGGTCCCTCTTCTCATTTGGCCATTCATCACTTTGGCATTTCATGCAGCTCTCACTGTCTGTAGGAAGATTTCATATCATATTACATTTATTATGGTGGAAATATCTATCTACAGTGTCTGTCTGTCTATCTTAATACAAATAAGCTTTATTGGAATGACTAAATCCACGTGACGTCAGGTCTCCCTCAGTATAATTCTATGCTCCGATCATTTATTCTCTGCAGAATTTGGCCATATATCATTGAGAGTCAAAAAGATTATGTCCATACATCATTCCCCTATGTAGAGACCAAACCACCCATCACACCCTCAGACGTGGGCCTGCAATAACAAAGACATCAAAATGAAAGAGTTTGTCAATTACCGTATATACTCGCGTATAAGCCGAGTTTTTCAGCCCAAAAATTGGGCTGAAAAGTCCCCCCCTCGGCTTATACGCGAGTCATATGGTCCCCCTCAAAGTTTGGCGCCCCCACCTCAGTTTCTGGGCCCCCCCGCATGCAGCGCTGCGCATATACATTACCTGTCTAGCAGCTGTCACCCTCCGGTGGTGGATCGCGGCTCCCGGCTCCGGGCTCCATCTTCCTCGCTGACTTCCTTCTTGTCAGGTGACCGGCCGGCGTCGCGATGACGTCATCGCGCTGAGCCCCGGTCACAAAGCAGGAAGTCAGCGAGGAAGATGGAGCCCGGAGCCGGGAGCCGCGATCCGCCACCGGAGGGTGACAGCTGCTAGACAGGTAATGTATATGCGCAGCGCTGCATGCGGGGGGCCCAGAAACTGAGGTGGGGGCGCCAAATTATGAGGGGGGCCCTGCTGGGGCCCTGTATACTACCACTGGGGCTATATACTACCACTACTGGGGCTGTCTGTATACTACCACTGGGGCTATATACTACCACTGGGGCTGTATACTACCACTACTGGGGCTGTCTGTATACTACCACTGGGGCTATATACTACCACTGGGGCTATATACTACCACTGTGGCTATATACTACCACTGGGGCTATATACTACCACTGGGGCTGTATACTACCACTGGGGCTGTATACTACTACTGGGGCTGTATGTATACTACCACTGGGGCTATATACTACCACTGGGGCTGTATACTACTACTGGGGCTGAATATACCACTGGGGCTGCTGTATACTACCACTGGGGCTGTATACTACTACTGGGGCTGAATATACCACTGGGGCTGCTGTATACTACCACTGGGGCTGTATACTACCACTGGGGCTGAATATACCACTGGGGCTGCTGTATACTACCACTGGGGCTGTATACTACCACTGGGGCTGTATACTACTACTGGGGCTGTATGTATACTACCACTGGGGCTGTATATACTACTGGGGCTGCGTGTATACTACCACTGGGGCTGCTGCTGTATACTACCACTGGGGCTGCTGTATATACCTCTGGGGCTGCTGTATACTACCACTGGGGCTATATACTACCACTACTGGGGCTGTCTGTATACTACCACTGGGGCTATATACTACCACTGGGGCTGTATACTACCACTACTGGGGCTGTCTGTATACTACCACTGGGGCTATATACTACCACTGGGGCTATATACTACCACTGGGGCTATATACTACCACTGGGGCTGTATACTACCACTGGGGCTGTATACTACTACTGGGGCTGTATGTATACTACCACTGGGTTATATACTACCACTGGGGCTGTATACTACTACTGGGGCTGAATATACCACTGGGGCTGCTGTATACTACCACTGGGGCTGTATACTACTACTGGGGCTGAATATACCACTGGGGCTGCTGTATACTACCACTGGGGCTGTATACTACCACTGGGGCTGAATATACCACTGGGGCTGCTGTATACTACCACTGGGGCTGTATACTACCACTGGGGCTGTATACTACTACTGGGGCTGTATGTATACTACCACTGGGGCTGTATATACTACTGGGGCTGCGTGTATACTACCACTTGGGCTGCTGCTGTATACTACCACTGGGGCTGCTGTATATACCTCTGGGGCTGCTGTATACTACCACTGGGGCTGCTGCTGTATATACCACTGGGGCTGCTGCTGTAACACTGCTGGGGCCTGTATATACCACTGGGGAGGCTGCTGTATACCACACTGCTGGGGGCTGTATACCTGTGCTGGAGTCCACCCTCGGCTTATACGCGAGTCAATACGTTTTCCCAGTTTTTGGGGGCAAAAGTAGGGGGGTCGGCTTATACACGGGTCGGCTTATACACGAGTATATACGGTAATTTAATATGCAAATGTCTTTATATAAAGGAAATTGACTTAAAATCTGGGGCCACCTATTGGAAATAACATGTACACAAGGCTCGTTAAAGGGTCACTTTCGACTTTTAGGACTGCTACTTCCAATAGGTGGCACTAGAGTTCAAGTCTACATCCTTTCTGATGAGATATTTGCATATTTAATTTCCCAGAGGATCATTGCAGCTCTAAGTCTCCTCATTATTGACTGCCAGATTGGTGTGTCACTCTCCATAAGGAGAAAAACTGACCCTTTAGTTTCTGTTAATTAAAACATTATTGGGCAGCAACGATAAACCACAAATAACACAACTTCAGTGCACATCACCGCTGCAGCTCAGTGGTTTGTGCCATCTACATTGGCAGCGCTGCTGAGCTCAATGATTGGCTGCAGCGGTGAGGCGCGCTGTAGCTGTGGCGCCCCTGCTGACCAGTCGCAACTAGAAGGTGCAGCAACCAGGATCTGGACTCTATTCCCAGCAACGGGATGGCGGGAGGAGACAAGTGGAGGGTGGGCAAGTTAGACCGAACACGGTTAAAGGAGGAAACAAAACTAGAAAACACCTTAGTGAGTTGATCGTTCGAGTTAGGAAAGTCAAGTTGAGGAGTCAAGTTCAGTCAGGAGGAGAGGAGAGAGCACCATCTCTACACAAGACTAAAAGGACATGGACCCGGCAGCCTGTAACACCATGAGACTTGTCCGGGGTCCAGGCTGCAGATGGTAGAGAGAGACAGAAGGTGTCCTAGGGATATGGATAGTGAGCAATACATCTGTGTATCCGAATTGGCAGGCAAGCTGAAGGCCTGGGGCAGAAACCAGGGTGACGCGCTTCTGAAGTGGTCAGGACACTCAATGCTCCAACCAAGAAAACTGGCGGGGTTCAAGTCTTTATGTCCCGTGACCCAACCAGCGACACAGCAAAGAGAAGGCCGCCATACTAGGGCTAAGGGGACCAGGCAGGTCACCCACCGAATGCCCGTGGCAGCTGGATTGTAGCTTGCATGCGGAAGATACAGAGAGAGAGGCCCAAGAAAGAAACACCAAAGGGGATGATATGTACGAGCCAACCCGGCTGCTATGAAACTACCGGAGCCGCCACTGCACTGCTGTAAATTGAACATCTGCTAAGAAAGCAAGTAAGCCGGGTTGAAGCCCAGCACTGTGTGAGACTGTCATTTCTGCACCTGAGGAGAGGTAGACTGATTCACCGAACCAACAGCCGGAGCCTGCCTGAGCGTGACTCTGATGTATGTCACCAGCCAGTACAGCCCTGCTGGCCTCCCAACCCCCAAATCACCTCCACAGACTACTCGGTTTCCCTGGGACCCGCTCTTCCAGTGGAGAGCTAATTCTTCAAAGCTGCTACCCTCTTCATTCCCAAATGTCCTGACTGCAGCAGCGGCTATACCAGCCGCGTCCCACGGGTGTCGTCACGACAAAAACTTTTATTTTTGATCTTATTTTGTTTTCATCCATTTCTCGATTCCTCTTTTTAACTGACTGCCCGATGAGGGGACCACGGACCGGGTCACACCACCATGACATCCCGCAGCCTCAGACAATGAGATGGCCAAGTTAAGTGTACCCCACTGTCCTCGCCCGGGGCGAGTCATAGCTGTGAGGTCGCCACTGTAGACAGATCAAAGAGCAGTGGTGGAGAGCCGGCGCTGGAACCGGGGAGGGAGAACCTGCTCTGGTTGTGATTTTACAGGTCTACAAACATTTGGGGACAACTTTTCTTATAGAATAAAATCACTTTACATCAATAACTGCAGATTCCTGTAATTGTTTAGAAATGTAGAGATATCAGTCATGAGGTCGGAGGTTCACACTTTCATCGTCTTTAGGGTTGAAAGCCTTTAAGTCCCTCTAGTTCCCCCGAGCCTGACATGTTATACAGAGCTCAGGAATGTGTAGAAGGAAATATCACTTTCTCTCTATCTCAGTAGATAAACTGGAAGCTGTGACATCTTCTGACTATCCAGAGTCACCAAACATGGCTGCTGCATTCCCTGCTTCTGCTTTTATACTGGATATGATGCTCCATCTGGATCGGCTGTACTATATCAAGTGATGAAAACTGCAAGTTGTTAACATTTTCCAGATTCAGCGAATTCCTAAAAATTCAACCCAAGTTCAGTTTGTGTCACTTCAGTTTGCTCATTACTAGATTCTCCCCCTGCACAAAGTGAGGGGCGAAATACATGATCAATTGATGGAAATTATTGCTGGACATTTGCTGGAGTTTGTGGTTGGAGTTGTGTGTTAAAGCCACGTCAGACGCTTCAATATCGTCAGCGATATCGCTGAAACCTCACTGTTTTTCAATTGCTTAAGCGATATCGTTTGTGCGTCGTTGCGTGTAACTGAACAAGTTTTAGATGAAAAATCCTTTGATCGCTCGTCGCAGATTTGTGATCCTGACTGCAAATCCGTTGTGAGTCGTTCAATTAACCAGCGTTCAACCTGCTGCATCGTTGTGTGTGACACCGAACAATCGATCTCTTTGATGATTTCACCTATTCTTGACACTGGCTGCTCTCGATCGCAGAGTAGTGGGAACGATCGCCGGTGCGTTGCCAAATTTAAAATCACTCACGAGATCTATGACACCGCACAAACGATATCACTAAATTGTTGGAACGATCTTGATCACGTGACTTTTCAGGCAATATCGTGATCGATACTGAAGCGTGTGATGTCGCCTTTATGTTGTATAATAAGGTTGGGAATGTCTAGATCTACCGCGCTGTGCTGCACTGGATTACAACATCATTGGACCTGCTGGACGCTCATTGTCTGGGATCGTGCTCCAAACATGGGTGGGAATGAGATGTGGGTGCAGAGATCTGACAACAATGGTTTAATGTTATCATGTGTAATACTGTGCTTCTGAGCTGTGTATCTAATCCTATCATGTGTGATACTGTGCTTCTGATCTGTGTATCTAATCCTATCATGTGTGATACTGTGCTTCTGATCTGTGTATCTAATCCTATCATGTGTGATACTGTGCTTCTGATCTGTGTATCTAATCCTATCCTGTGTGATACTGTGCTTCTGATCTGTGTATCTAATCCTATCATGTGTGATACTGTGCTTCTGAGCTGTGTATCTAATCCTATCATGTGTGATACTGTGCTTCTGATCTGTGTATCTAATCCTATCATGTGTGATACTATAGGCTGATGTGTGTATCTAATCCTATCCTGTGTGATACTGTGCTTCTGAGCTGTGTATCTAGTCCTATCATGTGTGATACTGTGCTTCTGAGCTGTGTATCTAATCTTATCATGTGTGATACTGTGCTTCTGATCTGTGTATCTAATCCTATCATGTGTGATACTATAGGCTGATGTGTGTATCTAATCCTATCATGTGTGATACTGTGCTTCTGATCTGTGTATCTAATCCTATCATGTGTGATACTATAGGCTGATGTGTGTATCTAATCCTATCATGTGTGATACTGTGCTTCTGATCTGTGTATCTAATCCAATCATGTGTGATACTATAGGCTGATCTGTGTATCTAATCCTATCATGTGTGATACTGTGCTTCTGAGCTGTGTATCTAATCCTATCATGTGTGATACCTTCTTGCTGAACCCTGTATTCTGAGAATAAATGCTCTTGCCCTTCCTCCATGATGATAATCTGCAGATTCTCTGTATATCGGCGTCTGTGTAACAGAAGGGAGAATGTGACGTTGTCTCCTCCGTGTAACCGCTCAGCAGTGCCGGCGGCAGTCACCGCTCCACACAGCGCTAGTGCTGAAATCACCGATCCCGGAGTGACGTCCTGCTCTGCAGCCGGTGAATGTGGCTGATGCCGGGTCTGAGTGTTTTATTAGAGGGTGACGGAGGCCATTTACAATCCTCTTTCTGTACATACCGGTTACATTAGAGATCTCTCCTTCTGAACATGGGACGCAGTCATAGCAGCAGGTGTGAATTGTCTCTCTCGCCTTTTTCCGGCTTCCAGGTGAACATTGATCTGAGCATCGAGATACCGGGATCTGAAAAATAGATGAGGAACTTTACTGGGATGAAGAAATTTGCAGATCAGGGGGAAGACGAACAATGTGTGATTTGATCCATTCAACAAAACATGCTGACAAACACTTTAGACATTGTTATAGATTGCATTATCCACAGAAGACTCATATGGCTTCAGGTACAACTATGTGACTGTCACTGTAATGCCCTGCAGCTATCACATCACATGGGGATCAGGAGGGACTATCACAGCCAGTGCAGCCAGTATAAAAGCTGAGGTTGGGAGGGCAGCTGATATAGATAAGTGATGTAGAATAGTGAGAGAACAGCAGTGCTCACACCTCAGCAATAGAGACTGGAAGATAAAGTCCTAAACATTGCATTACTACACAGTAACATGTTACACAACTGCAGCACTGAAGGAAGAAGATGATAGTAGAAGTCTGGAAAATACCGAGATTCATATGATAGGTGGGAGAGATAAGAGATGTGCCAGCTGAAGCAGGGCCATACTCAGTGGGATTGATCAATCAGAGGGTTTAGGTTACAATTACAGTTAGAAATCAGCTGCAAGTCACCACAGAAACTATATCTGCAATCAGCGTCAGTCAGAGAAGGTGTGATTGCTGAAATTCACCATCCGTATACACCCAAACACCAATACTGCACACTGTTTTAAGTGCTGGATTTTTCTTATTTAGCAATTCTTGAGAATGGGGTTAAATTTTCTTGAAAAAGTAGAAAATAAAAAAATAAAAACATGTAGATATTTACCTGTGCCTGTCTATTCTGCCCACCGGTATTACTAGTCTGACAACCATGCATGTCTCAACTATGCTGCTGCCATGTTTTTCAGGCAAAGAGGACATAGTTTGGGTGGAAAAGATTGTCAGAAGTTATTATAGTTCTGTACAAAGTGTATGGTAAAAGAAAGAGTGACAATAGACAATAAAGCAATGTAGATGGGAAATATCTCCCCCCATGGCTGATAATATGGGAGTCACTAAAAGCAGCAGATCCCCCACCACTAGCACCAGTCATCTGGACAGTAGTATTCCACATGCAGGTTACAATTAGGACTAATGCCTCCGGTAAGTATATAAGTGTGGAGGAAGCAGAGGACATTACACAATATACGGCACATCACTCATCTCATCACAGCCGGAGGTTACCTCTGACAGTGACTCCGGCAGTGTGAGCCAGGGTTCAGCACAGAACAGTTTACCTGATCACAGATTGCTACAAAGGATACATTATAATTAGTTTTAAAATTACAAAACATGAAAAGTCTTTGTGTTTGTGTTTTGTTAGTAAATGGGTGATTGGAAGCTTTGCTGTAAAGCAATTTGTGGCTAATCGATTTGCTGGAAATGAAGTTATTTGGAATAATTCATCAAACCTGGTAAATTTCAGAAGATCTGATAATCTTTAGTAATGGAAGTGTTGGGTGAAATCTCTCTGAACAGGTTCACCAATTTCACCACAAACCTGGAATTCAGATTCAGGATCGGGAACCAAATATTTTGCTAATAAGTCACCAAACTCGGCTTTGTTTAGTAACTGTTCAGATGAAAAACATTAGTGCTTCTGCAGTGATGATCTTCTTCTTCTTCTTCTACCTTATGACTTTCTAGGAGAGCAGGGGGGACATGTTTGATGAGGGGCAGCAGGTGGAGAAAGGACAGAGGAGGGTCGGACTTGATTTTTTTTCTAGCAATTACTGTGTGGATGTTCCTGCAGCCAATCAAGGTGCAGAAACCCTCCACAATGTTGAGACACAAGGGTTCGCGTCATTGGCTACCTAAGTCACATGTCCCTCGGCATATAAGGAGCAGACATGCCATGTCGGAAACATTTTGAGAGTGTTACTGCTTAGAGACAGCGCTGCTGCCGCTGCTCCATACTGCGGCGTGCTACATAGAATGATAGCTAACTACTATCTATTATTCAATAAATAAGAGGGCGAGAGGGTCTATCCAGAAATAGGAATTGTTTGCTTACAACAACAGATTGCCAAATCTCTGTGCATTCCTCAAACAGGTCTTATTGTGCCTTAAACAAGTCAACTGCGTCTGTTCTCAAATAACCTTTTTTATTTGTCCCCAAACAAGTTACTGTCAAATCTCAGTTCTCAAATAGCCTCTTTTTTACCTCAAATAAGTCATAGCCAAATCTCTCTGTTGTTAAATGACCTCTTTTTTTTTTTTTTATTTACATTTTTCAAACATACAAAGTTGGTAAAGTCAATAAGCAGCAGGTTGTGGAGACCCCGGTCTCCTGATAAGTACAGTTATACTTGCAAGTTTATGCAAAAAAAACAAAAAATATGTAAACAGTAAAAATAAGGAGGAAAAGAGGTCAAATATGTATCAGGTGTATCCACATAGTTTCATAGTTACTGACGGCCTAGATTCAGCAAGGGCACAATGAGTTGTGATTAGCTAGCTAAAGAGGAAAATGTATTGCGTCTGTAAAAATATCATGGTGAAATTTCAGACGTAAGTGAACTGCAGATGCTACAGCCAAAACAATGTATCCCCTCAAGTGAACCCTGCTATCAAGTGAGCTTGACCACCGTGGCACCCACAAAGATTCTAATGACCCAACCCTTTCCATACAAGCTAGTTCAAGGTGCCCAGATCTGGATAAAGCGGTCATGGGAATAGGTCTCCCCAGCTCGAAAGTTCCTCCAATCTATAAATATCATTAATTTTAACTAACCATTACTCCAAACACGGGGAGTTTGTCCATTTTAAAGCAATTAGATGTTGTGCAGCTCCCAGCATTATAGGAGTTAGGTGACGGTCCTGTTTTTTAGGTTTGAAGTTAGATGTAGGGAGGGATAAAAGCACTCCTGGAGCTGTAAGTTCCACATCTATCACATCCAGGGTTTTTAAGGTTACATTAACGTTAGACCAGAACTTTTGAAGTCTCCGGCAGGACCAAAAAATGTGGGTTAAAGTTCCTCTCAGTGTCTCACATCTCCAGCATAAAGGGGACTTAGGTAATCCCAGGAGAAAGAGCTTCTCTGGGGTATAATACCACCGTGAAAATATTTTATCCTGAAGCAGGAGGCATCTAGAGAAGCCATGTGAGTTACAGCACACCATATGTTTATCTTGCGGAGATAGGGAGACGTCAAGTTCCACCTCCCACGAATGTAAGTATAGAGGAAGGGTAGTCGATTTATAATTAAGGAGGTTAATGTAGATTTTCTAAATAATTTTCAGAGTAGTTGGGTGCACCTTCGTGAGGATTTTCAACCAAAGCCACTGAGGAGGTGGAGTGGTCAATTGTTTGATCTACGCCATAAATTGTGATACATATATCTGTTGGGGATAGGTAATTGGGTGTCTTTAAGCTCCTAAGGGCCATACGTTTGTGCATGGTATTATGTCACTTAATAGATGGGAAATTGGCTTAATCAGAATCTTATCCATGAAATATCACGCAAGTGGGTGGATTGGTATTAACAAACGCCTAATTAATAAAGTTTTAGAAAGAATGTTATCAAATCCAGTTCCCACTGGAGGGCACGCTGTCCATAGTAGTTTTTTTTTTTGCCTCTTTACCCAAAAGTTGCATTTCGATATGATTATAATTGCCTTGATACGCTAGATGAGACTGTTTTAACCATCTGGCTAGGTGTAATAGGAGGACAAATCAGGAAGACCTAAGCCTCCCGCGCGTTTCAAGAGTAGCAAAGTCTTAAAAGGAAGCCGAGCTTGTTTGCATTTCCAGACAAACTTGGCAATGATTCGATTAAAGGAATGAAAGAAGGATTTTGATAAAGAGATTGGGACCATGTTCATTACAAAAAATAATTTTTGGAATAATGTGCAATTTAATTATATTAAATCCACCTAGCCAGGACAAAAAAGGAAGGTCAAAGGATTTTTAGAGGCTCTTAATTTTTTCCAGGAAGAGGGTAGAATTATGTTAGAAAAGGGGGCATGGGTCGTCTGTGATGTATATCTCTAAATATTAAATTTACTCGCTAGGCCACTTGAAGGGGGTAGAGACTTGAGTGCCCGAATGTCCACCCTGGCAACCAAAATGTTAAGAGCCTTGGACTTGTCAAGTTTCATCTTAAAATTGGAGAGTTCTCCAAATAGGGAAAAAAGTTCCAACAGCTTTGGGATGGCGGTCCTCTGATTGGAGATCATTAGCAAGAAGTCATCCGCAAAAGCATCAGTTTTCAGCTCTAATTTATTCATTCTGATCCTCTTGATCTCTTTAGTTTGTGTAATAGCTTGTATCAGGGTTTCCATCACCAACACAAATAAGGCTGGGGAAAGAGGGCAACCTGTCTGGTACCGTTGCAAATCTTGGAGGGATCCGAAAGGATCCCATTTACCCTGACCCTAGCTGTAGGATAGGCATACGATAACAGAATAGCTTCAGTGAAAGGGGGAGGGAAGGCATTATATATTTACCTCGTCCTTTGTGAGTTCTCTGTTTCTCAAAAAGTCTCCAAAGGCGGGCCTGTCTGCTGCTCCCTCCGCCCGCTTTGTAATTATGCACGCCCCCTCTTGGCTTGCTGCAGTGCTGAGAGCCTGGCAGCGTCATGAAAGGGGCGGCGCTAAAATCGTGTCATACAGGTAGCCCCACCCCTTTCATGACGCGGCCAGGCTCTCGGCACTGCAGCAAGCCGAGAGGGGACGTGCATAATTACAAAGCTGGCGGAGGGAGCAGCAGACAGGCCCGCCTTTGGAGACTTTTTCAGAAACAGAGAACTCACACAGGACGAGGTAAATATAACCACTTTTCTCTACTTTACACAATCATTTTGTTCTGCAAAAGGGATTGCTAGAAATGATAAGAGGGGGTGCAGGGACAGGTATAAAGATGCGGGGGGGTCAGTTTGTGGGTGTACAACAGCTGAAAGGAGTCAGCTGTTGTACATAACACATTATAGCAGTATAAGCCCACCTGAGTGGGTGTAAGGTCTCTAGGGGACTGGGCACCCCCTAGAGACATTGAACAAACATTTATTTATTAAATTTTAAGTTTTCCAGAACACAGAACAGTTTGCTCATCCCTGCGGCAGCAGGGATGAGCAAACTATCCGGTAACCGGATTGCTCAGGATTACACATCCTGAGCAATCCGGTTACCAGATTGCGGCTTCAGCAATCTGGTTCCCAGATTGCTGAATGTATGAAGACAATTGCGTTCACCACATCCCGATCTGGATGTGGTGAACGCAATTCAGGTTTAAAGTCTGACCCTAGCCAAAGCTGCTTTTTTCTTGTAATAATATAAATTCTAACTGTCTATTCAGTAGGACGATCAGCTGTGTATCCACCAGACTTCTGCACAACACAACTGATGGTGCCAACCCCATTTCTAAGGCAAGAAATCCCACTTATTAAACCTGACAGGGCACACCTGTGAAGTGAAGACCATTTCCGGTGACTACCTCTTGAAGCTTATCAAGAGAATGCCAAGAGTCTGCAAAGCAGTAATCACAGCAAAAGGAAGAACCTAGAATATAAGACATATTTTCAGTTGTTTCACACTTTTTTGTTAAGTATATAATTCCATATGTGTAAATTCATAGTTTTGATGCCTTCAGTGTGAATCTACAATTTTCATAGTCATGAAAATAAAGAAAACTCTTTGAATCAGAAGGTGTGTCCAAACGTTTGGTCTGTACTGTACGTCGAGCAGCAGTAGTGAGATCTTTCACGGATTTGGGCGAATCTGAGTTATACAGGGAGTGATAGCATCGTCGGAAGGTTTCAGCTATATCCTTCGACTTGACCCCACCGTCACCGCCATCTGTACTGACCTGTTGAAAAAAACATTTCTCTTTTTTCTTTTTGTGACATTCGGGAGGTACATTTACTTCTCCTGTTGCCATGCATGTTTAAACGATCTTTTTTGGCATCAAACAAATCATTCTCAAATGCATTAAACATGATTGGGAAATTCTGAGGTTGTGATGGAAAGGGGAACAGGTTTGGTGTTGGAGGTGTACTTTGGGTAGTTTTGAGATTAGAAGAAAATCTGTGACACTCCAGGTCCATAAAATCCACGTTTATTTAGAAAATAATAAAACATGTTTGGGGAGGATCATACGCTGCTGCAATGGATGACAGCTTGTTTCGCGCTGACTAGCTCTGACCTGCACTGTGTGGTTCCTGAATTTACCAGGGCTCTCTGAGCACCATGCATACACCTGTCACTTATCCCCTGTTCCTGATCAATGATTAAGCTTGAATCCTGGGCCAAGCCTTTTCCCAGGCATCCATAGTGTGCCATGATGAAAATTTTAACTCTGTGGAATAGATGTCACTTTTCTGGGTGTGTGCCCATAATTTGAGCTGTTTTTGCAGATTTTGGGCCGCCTCAAGTTTTTTTTATGCTTTTGATTTTGCCTTCTATTGAATTCAATCAGGTTCTGGAGGTTCGTTAAACTTTTCACCAAACTATTTGTTAAACGTCTGGAGGTACGGCAAACCGAACGGAACTTTAAAAGGTTACACATCTCTAGTAATGAGCCATTCCATAGGAAGTATAACATCCCGACATCACAATGGACAAGGTATAAACTAAAAGTGACACCACAAACAAGAGAAGCCAAATAAATTCAATAAAACATGCAGAATATATGCACAATGAATGGATAAATAAACAAAACTAAGGTTCTTACGTTCTCAATCTTAACTTTAATATTATTTTCTATTTTTCTTTGTGTTTATAACTTTCATTTTATATTATGACAAACCAGAGTTTTATGGCTGTGCAGCCATCACATATGTGTATTTTTTTATTTTTATAATGTGACAGACCCTGGTGCACCAGCCTGACAAAAGTACTGAGGCGGGATTTCTGGGTTATTCCAATGAGCATTTCATCACTTAGGGTGCATGTGACGCACCCCGGGGCAGGGGTACTCGAAACAGGTTCCTCTCGTCAGTCTGCAGATGGGAAGTCATGGCGACGTGACCCGTCTCTGTATGCCCAGGTGCGGGAATGAAAAGGGGCAAAAGAAAAGGGGAAAAGAGTTTATGTGGATTGTTCATGACGCAACCCATGGTTTGTGGCTAGGGATGGCCACCGCTGCTGCAAAACCTCCGGGGATGATGGATAGCAGCTGGGATGGGACGGCTCTCCACGGGTAAAGCCAATCCCCGGGGCAGTGTAGATAGTCTATGTGTAGGATGCAGTATGGAGGTTGCACAGAAATAACTGGAGTCCACAGCAATAAACATTTCCTTTACCATTACTTGTCTGTTACGTGTACAGTCCGGGGCACCAATTTAGATGTTACTGGGGAGATGGTGGCCTGGAAGCAATCGGATAATCCACCTAGCCAGGTGGGTTTGAGTCCTCCCTTCTGCACTTTTCTGCTGCTTGAAGCTAAGCTGCTTGCCCTCTCTCTCCTGCGTGTGCTGTATGACAGGCATCTCGAGTCCTGTTTCAGGGGTCGCTCCTCGGTGGAGACCCCGGGCTCTAGTATGCTGTTTTGCCTCCTGACACTGTGTGGCTGGGAAACCAGGAATTCCACACCTTCCGTTATTGACTGCCAGGACATCAGACCCTGCACAGCCTCGGACCCGGTGTCTGTTCTCTGCACTTTCCTCTGAAGGGAGCACCATGCTCCTCGGCTCCCCCAGGCTTTCCTCTCCTTCCTCCTCAGACTCACTTCATGGTTGTTCTAACTAACCCTACCTCCAGACCAGACCTTTATACAGGGAAGCTCCACTTAAACCTGGTTCTAGAGCTCCCCCTTCTGGTCTGGAGACAGGAGAGTGTTGGATGCTGTGCCACCTGAATAGAGAACCCCCTTTTTGCTTCCATACGTACCACCGGGACCCTGGGGTGCTACATATGCTCACGATCTGGAGGTGCTGTGAGCTGGATTCAGTACCTCTGGACCTGCAGGAACCCGAGGGTGCATGTAGGGTGACAGCGGCAGCCCTGTACTCACCATCTGCAGTGTGTGCAGGGCGGTTTTCCCCTGCATGCACCCAATGGTTATCTCTTCCCACTATGCAGCATGAAATTAACATGCTACGGAGGAAGTCCAGAAACTTGGGGAGAAGTGTAGTGGACATGGGATTTCTTGAAATCCCTTTCACTATGCTGGTACTGTCTAACTCAGCGATTTGGATGCAGTACAAACACGCTGCATCCAAAATGCTCCAAATCCTGACCGTGAGCACACACCCTTATACACAGGCCTTCAACAATTTCAAATCCACAATAATGGCTGCAAAATATACCTACTCCCCATACCTCCTATCCTCACCCCCTATCTGTAGGTGTCCTCCAAGGTTCAGTTCAGTTCTAGGACCCCTGCTCTTCTCCTTTGGCCTGGGGCAGGTCATAGAGTCCTACAGCTTACAGTATTACCTTTATGCTGATAACACGAAGATCTGCCTCTCTGGACTTGATATCACTTCCTTCTAACCAAAATCCCACAATATCTGTCTGCTATTTCATCCTTTATTATGCTCAGTTTTTAGAACATGGAAAAACAGAATTTATTATCTATCCCCATCTCACTCTACCCCTCCACTCATATCTATTACACATGATGGCTGAATAACCCAGCTATCATCTGCCAACAAAGATACGGGCTCAGCTCCTGAGCCCACATCAAAGACAGTGAGCCATCTTGACACACCATTATGTCATATTTCATTAAGGGGTTAACACAGAAATGTTTTTATAAGAGGATCCTGGATGCTGTATTTCTACTTTACTGTGACACTTTCTTCACATGTGGTGGAAGTGTAGGAAGACATACTACCTCTGGCCTGATTTTGACTCTCCTGTCCTTGGGTCACTCGTTTCCAACCCTCTTTTGGACAATAATCTTTCATATGTGCGTAGGATTGTGGGTTTGTGGATGGAGGGAGGTAAGACTTCTATAGACGTTCTGTTGGGAGATCTCAATTTAAGTTTATGGCTTCAAGGGCACTAAGCAAGAAAGTCTCTTTTTATACCTGATAGTATTTATGGTTGACAAGCAATATCAAGCCCTCGATGGACTCATTAGTGGCTGGAAAGATCTGGATTCAAACGTAGACATTGTATTATTCGTTCACCTCAGGGAATTCTGTGCATCAAATGTTATTTTTACAGTTTAACAAACTGTTCAGATAAAAAATTAACAATAAAAAAGATAAACTCCCCTGAGCGTTACACTGTAAACTCTTTCATAATCTTGGGACTCATTTTTGGCCACCCAGATAAGGTAACATTTGTTGAAAGTAAAATCTTGTCCCGAAGCCAACAATGGCGCAGTGCAAGGAAGAGCCGGACAGGATTCTGGAACCGACTCCTGGAATGACCTGACTATCTGATAACAGTTCTGCCTTGGACTTTCTCACTTGTTGCTCCAATGTCTATAACCTACTTCAATGTATTCAGCTTCATCTCTGGTGAAACATTTGGATTAACATTTGTACAAAAAAATACAAGAATAGTCATCTGTATCCACATCTCTTCCCAAGGCTACTCTGCCACATTCACCATCGAGGAACAAATGTGAATTGGAGAGACTTAGCTCCATCATGAGAAAAAAAGGTCACGTGACAGTAACTGGGTCTGTAATTATTGTACAGAGTCTGGACATGAGATACAAGCCCTCTCACAATGGCTCCATCTCTAATCTCTACAATTTATACAATATATTACCATGTGTCATTTTTATGAAGATGCCTAACCTGTTGGGAATATGAGATGTGATGCGTTATATATTGGGTCAAGTTGTTAGTTCCATTAAAACATCCTTATCTTCTCCCCTTACTATTTCTCCCATATCAGTCATGTATGTACTATAGTATATTATAACAACAAAACTAGAAGGAAAAATGCATATTTTATGTCCGAGAAGCTAATTTTATTGGTCACATTTTGTTTGACAAAGGTTTTCACATGGATCTTTACAAGATCAAACTCCTCTTATCACCATTGTGCGCTGAAACCAAGAGCCTCATCCCGGCGGCGATGTCGTGACATCAAAACATGAGCTGATACCATTCAATGGGACTTTTATACCAGAACTGAGGACCATATGGGGGCAAAAGTGAGCAGGAGAGGTAAGTGGTCAGGAGAGCATCGGTTATATGTATTTGTTCTACATTTTACGATCTTTATAGTCTGAGATCTCCTAAGACATAATCAGGGATATTGCCTGGTAATAGTGGAAGCCGATCACCAGTGACGGAGGGTCAGAGCCTGAGGTTGGAGCCAGAACACGAGTGAAACATCATCTTCCTAATAAAGGGGCTTTCTACATCTGTCCTCTTGTTCTGGATAATATCGGATGAGAAACAAAATATTATTTTTCTAATCAAGTCTGTGAGAATTCTAAGAATTTCAGAAAAACTTTCATTAAGTTTCTAAAAGCACTTAGCGAAACCCAAGAAACACTTCAAAGCCTTAAAGGTGCTAGTTTATACATATCCTATATGGGATTGTATAGGTCACCAGTCACACAGGTACGTGTGGTGCACAGTGTCTGGCTTACAACCTATTGATGACGCCCATACTATTAGATCAGTGGGGCTGCCCAGAACTATATAAGTACACGCCACAGGACAGACACCCCAATTCACCCACCAACACTAAAGGGCCTGGCTGCATCCTGCATGATATAATAAAATGTACAATAAAAAAGATGAAAAATGATATATAAAATACATGAGACAACATGTCTATTCTAGGGATGAGCGAGTACCACATAATTCGTGCTCGCTATACTCGCAACAAGTAGGCAGCGGTACTCACTACTGGTTGCGAGTATTGTGAGTACGAATACTTTCGTAGTGTATCTATAGATACACTGCAAAAGTAGTCTAAAAGTTAATAAAAGTTGTTAAAAAATAATAAATTTACATACTCACCTTCTGACGCCTGCACCGGGACCGCCAGAGAA
Source organism: Allobates femoralis (assembly GCA_033576535.1). Lineage (NCBI taxonomy): Eukaryota > Metazoa > Chordata > Amphibia > Anura > Aromobatidae > Allobates > Allobates femoralis. The sequence goes on along the minus strand of JARQOC010000003.1, from coordinate 10,097,090 downwards.
GCCATCCGATTGCTGGAAAAGGACCTTTCACTACCAGCCAATCAGATGGCGCCAAGTCACAACTATGTCATCACTAGCGGCCACCTGATTGGCCAGTTTGCAAGGTCCTGATAGTACATCTAGGACCTTGCAAATTGGCCAATCAGGTGGCCGCTAGCAATCACGTGGTTGTGACATGGCGCCATTTGATTGGCCAGATCGCTACCGACCATCTGATTGGCTGGTAGTGACAGGTCCTTTTCCAGCAATCGGATGGCTTCTCTGGCGGTCCCGATGCAGGCGTCGGAAGCTGAGTATGTAAGTTTATTATTTTTTAACAACTTTTATTAACTTTTAGACTACTTTTGCATTGTATCTATAGATAAACTGCGAAAGTATTAAGACTACTCGCTACTCCCGAGTACTCATAAGTACTCGGAGAGTAGCAAGTAGCCCGAATACCGCTACTATTCGGCGAATACCGAATAGTAGCGAGTATACTCGCTCATCCCTAGTCTATTAACAACTGTCCTCCCACCTCTCCTCCTACTCCCTTTTTGACCGCCTACAATCTGGTTTCTGACCCCAGCACTCCACCGAAACAGCCCTGACCAAAGTCATCAACAACCTACTGACCACCAAGAGCAAGCGACACTACTTCATCCTCCTCCTTCTCGACCTTTTGCTGCCTATGACACAGGCGACCACTCCATCCTACTTCAAATTCTAGAATCTATTGGCATCACTGACCTAGCTTCTCCTGGATATCTTCTTACCTAACAGACCAGACTTTCAGCATCACCCACTCCCACACCACCTCCTCGCTCTACCACCTATCTGTTTGAGTTCCCCAAGACTCGGTCCTTGGACCATTACCTTTCTCCATTTACACCCTCAATTGAGGGTGTAAACTCATTGAGTCCCACGGCCTTCAATTGACAACGCCCTCATCATCTCTCGTCTCAACTACTGCAACCTCCTGCTCACCGGCCTCCCGCTTCCTCCCTCGCACCTCTTCGAACCATCCTCAATTCCGCTGCCCAACTCATCCACCTGTCGCCCCACTACGCTCCGTCCTCCCCCCTCTGCCAAGCCCTTCACTGGCTCCCCACTTCCCAGAGATCCCAGTTCAAAACCCCAACCTTGACATACAAAGCATCCACAACCTGTCCCCTCCATACATCTCTGACCTGGTCTCCCGATACCTCCCCTTTGGCAATCTGCTCTCCTCTCAAGAGCTCCTCCTCTTCTCCCCGTGCATTTCCACCTCCCACCACCGCATACAAGATTTCTCTAGTGCATCTGCCATAATTTTGAACTCACTCCCTAACACATCAGACAATCCCCTACCCTGAGAACCTTCAAGAAAAACCTGAAGACCCACCTCTTTCTTCAAGCCTACAACCCACACTGAGACCTAATCCGCTGCACCATCTCACCTTCACCTCTCCCCCTCCTATTATCTATCCACCCATGCCCTATAGACTGTGAGTCCTCGAAGACAGGATCCTCTGCCCTACTGTACCTGAATGATCTAATTGTCGTTATTTTACGCTCTTGTTATTGTCAGCCCCTACACATGTAAAGAGCCATGGGACCAATGGCGCTATATAAATATAATAATAATAAGGTGGTAACCCTGCAATTATCACATCCTCATACTTTACTGCAGGACATTATTATCATTACTTGGCTTTCTACATTCTCCATCTTGTTTTTATTATTATTATTTTCTGTGCTTTTTTATTCCTGTTATTTTGTATTTTAGTTTTTGTTGTCAGAGACATAAACAGATATACAGGTAATGAATTACAAAGTGACTCAAGAGCTTATACATGTAGAATATATCAGATTACCTATCTACTATATAATTGTCTAAGGCGTCTGTCGGTCACACAAATCGTGCGCCAGACAGAGGCCGCTAATTGGTGCCCGCCGGAGGGCAGATTATGCAAATAGGTGCGCAAACTCAAAGTTCGAATTTCATGCCAATTTGCAGCCCAGCGACAGCGGCGCGTTAGTGCCGCTGTCGCTGAAGCCCGGCGACAGCGGTGCGTTAGCACCGCTGTCGCCGGGATACACAGGGAACCCGCCGCCCTCACCTTGCCTCTCCCCCCACGCTCCCACCTCGCCTCCCGCTATTCTCACCCATCTTCTCCCTCTGTACACAGGGCGGGCTGATGTGACTCGCTCCATCCTTCCCCCCCGCCACCATCCTGCCCTGCCGGCTCCATCCTGCCCCACCTCCATCCTGCCCCGCTCGCTCCATCCTGCCCCTCCCGGCTCCATCGTGCCCCCCCGACTCCATCCTGCCCCACCTCCATCCTGCCCCCCCGGCTCCATCCTGCCCCGCTTGCTCCATCCTGCCCCCCCGACTCCATCCTGCCCCGCTCGCTCCATCCTGACCCCTGATCGCTCCATCCTGCCCCGCTCGCTCCAACCTGCCCCCCCTGGCTCCATCCTGCCTCCCGCTCGCTCCATCCTGCCCCGCTCACTCCATCCTGCCCCGCTCACTCCATCCTGCCCCCCCAGCTCCATCCTGCCCCCCCCAGACTCCATCCTGCCCCGCTTGCTCCATTTTGCCCCCCGGCTCCATCCTGCCCCGCTCGCTCCATCCTGACCCCTGATCGCACCATCCTGCCCCGCTCGCTCCAACCTGCCCCCCCTGGCGCCATCCTGCCCCGCTCGCTCCAACCTGCCCCCCGATCGCTCCATCCTGCCCCGCTCGCTGCATCCTGCCCTGCTCGCTCCATCCTGCCCCCCCTGCCTCCATCCTGCCCCGTTCGCTCCATCTTGCCTCGCTCACTCCATCCTGCCCCACTCGCTCCATCTTGCCCCCTGCCACCATCCTGCCCTCTGGCTCCATCCTGCTCCTCCGGCTCCATCCAGCCCCGCTCGCTCCATCCTGCCCCCCGCCTCCATCCTGCCCCACGCTGTTCTTGCTCCCCCGGCTCCATCCTGGCCCCCCAGCTCCATCTTGCCCCCCCTTTACCTCCATCCTGTTCCCCCACCGACTCGAGCCTGTGCCCCCGCCGCCTCCATCCTGCCACCCCGCTGCCTCGATCTTGCTGCCCCACTCGCTCCATCCTGCCCCCGCCTCCATCCTGCCCCCCGCTGTTCTTGCTCCCCCAGCTCCATCCTGCCCCCCAGGCTCCATCCTGCCCCTCCTCTGCCTCCATCCTGCCTCCCCTCCACCTCCACCCTGCCCCCCCTGCCGCCTCCATCCTTCCCCCCTGCCACGATCCTGCCCCGCCGGCTCCATCCTGCCCCACCTCCATCCTGCCCCCCCGGCTCCATCCAGCCCCCCTGACTCCATCCTGCCCCCCCCGCTCCATCCTGCCCCCCCGGCTCCAACCTGCCCCCTCCCTCCATCCTGCATCCCCCCTGCTCCATCCTGCCCCGCTAGCTCCATCCTGCCCCCCACTTGCTCCATCCTGCCCCGGTCGCTCCATCCTGCCCTGCTCGCTCCATCCTGCCCCCCCCCCGGCTCTATTCTGCCCCACTCGCTCCATCCTGCACCCCGCTCGCTCCTTCCTACCCCGCTCTCTCCATCCTGCCCCGCTTGCTCCATCCTGCCCCCTGGCTCCATCCTGCCCCGCTCGCTCCAACCTGCCCCGCTCGCACCATCCTGCCCCCCCCGACTCCATCCTGCCCCCCCCGACTCCATCCTGCCCCCCCGGCTCCATCCTGCCCCCTCCCGGCTCCATCCTGCCCCCACAGCTCCATCCTGCCTCGCTTGCTACAACCTGCCCGCTCGCTCCTCATCCTGCTCCGCTCACACCATCCTGCCCTGCCGGCTCCATGCAGCCCTGACAGCTCCATCCTGCCCCGCCAGCTCCATCCTGCCCCCGGCTCAATCCTGCCCCCCGCTCGCTCCATCCTGCCCCTCGGCTCCATCCTGCCCTGCTTGCTCCATCCTGCCCCCCAGGCTCCATCCTGCCCCGCTCGCTCCATCCTGCCCCCCCCACCACCATCCTGCTCCCCGTCACCATCCTGCCCCACTCGCTCCATCCTGCCCCGCTCGTCACCATCCTGCCCCCCCATCCTTCCCTGCTCACTACCATCCTGACCCCCCATCCTGCCCCCCCGCCACCATCCTGCTCCTCCCGCTCCATCCTGTCCCCCGCTGTTGTTGCTCCCCCGGCTCCATCCTGCCCCCCTCCGCCTTCATCCTGCCCCCATCTGCCTCCATCATCCTGCTGCCCCACTGCCTCCATCCTGCCGCCCCGCTGGCTCCATCCTGCCACCACACCGGCTCCATCCTGCCCCGCTCCCTCTATCCTGCCCTTCTGCCGCCTCCATCCTGCCTCCCCGCCACCATCCTGCCCCTCCGCCTCCATCCTGCCCCCTGGCTCCATCCTGACCCCCCCACCCCGTCATCATCCTGCCCCCCTGCTCTATCCTGCCCCCCGGCAGTTAGCGGTCACGTGATCGGTTTCCCATGCAACGACATGTCCTAAAGGCCTGTAGGACCCAGAAGACGGAGGTGGAGCGTGCCGGCAGACAGGTGAGTATCCTCACTGAGGATTTTTTTATTTTTACTTTTACTGTGGAGGAGTAGGGGCCAGGAGGAGTGGGGGGCCACGGGGAACAGAGTATCGCCATATACCATAGTGCTGCTATACATGGACTGTAATGTATTTCCATATACTATAGTGTTTCTATACATGTGCTGTAATGTACCGCCATATACAATAGTGCTGCTATACATTTGCTATAATGTACCGCCATATACTATAGTGCTGCTATACATGTGCTGTGATGTACCACCATATACCATAGCGCTGCTATATATATATATATATATATATATGTAGTTCACTCACGTTGACTGACCAAGTTCTATCAGTCACAGTATGTCAACTACATACATATTCTAGAACACCCGATGCGTTAGAATCGGGCCACCATCTAGTAGAATCCATAATGATGATTAAGAGCAGACGGAGTGACGCACCCCAGGGCCGGGTACTCAGCTCTCAGGCGGTTAAAGTCTGAGATGTCACGGGTGGCTAATGAAATAAGGGAAAAATAAAGTATATGCAGATTTGTCATGACGCCACCTGCAGTGTCTGGTGATGCTCACCAGCGCCACTACAGTCGTCCGGTGGTCGTTGGTATTGCGGCAATGATGGTGTAGTCCCCCGCAGGCGAGACTGGACTGTCGGGGCAGCGATTCTGTAAGAAAACAGTTTATGCAAGAAAGGATGCAGCAGAGTCGATAACTCACTTCACCGGGTACTTTACTGGAAAACTTTCATTTATCATCACAGTCTTTCAGTGCAGTAGATGTTATAATGACAAATGCTACGGGTTCTGCAAATGTAGTTTTTGGCTGATAGATGGATCCCTCATTGTGTACCGTTCCTGTTCCTACTTTCCCTTGCATCCCAGTGGCGGTGAAGTCTGACTTCTTAAACACGAGTCCGACCTCCTACTGTTCCTTATTCTCCTCTCCCTTATGCCCATTGGGTGAACCTTCTTTTGGGCTCCTTGCAGCTTCCTGCTACTCCTGGCTCCCCTCATTCTGGGATCTTTAGGCGTACCTGAAGAGGCGTACATGAAGATACCCCTGTTCTTCGGATTGTCTGTGAGCCTTAAAGAACTGACAGGTGCGGGCTCCGGTACCTGGTCCCTTTCCTGGGGCAAACTCTTGGTTACTCTATTCCCCATTAGAGTGAACTCCTGCCTTTGAGTTCCTTCCTCTCTTGCTTTCTTCTGTTTCTGGGATCTCTTCTGTCCTGGGGTCCCTCCCACCTACTGATCTAGTGTGTGGGTGTTTGCTCTAGGGTTCCACCTACTGACCATAGTTCCACTTGCAGTGGGGTGACTACACCGCTTTTATGGGTGCAGTACCCCTTTTGTGGCACCTACATAGTGGGGCGCCACATACCCCCTTGATGAAATATGCTCGTCCGCGAGCATCACATTTGCCAATTGGGAAGTGAAAAATAATTTTTATATATTAAATACCAAAGGGTAACTATATACAATTTAAGAATATTTGGATATCTTCCCGTTTCCGGGAGGCGCATTTCTTATAAGGTTACACATATAAAACAATATTACACAAGACATTATTTCTGTGGCCCAACAGGACCGGTACTAAGCATGTGGGCCCAGCGGTAATCTCTAGTCCAGCACAGTCCAATATGGGTTATCATGGTTATTATGGGCCGCTATTCATCACTCATCATCAAAACAAAAAGGGGACAGTTTAAATAAAGGTCTTTAGGGTCATCGAGACTCATTCTTCATTCAGGCGGCAAAAGAGGATATAAAACAACGGGGCTATATACAGGGGAAACAATGTCTCTCTATGGGAGTCTATTGATGATTTTGTCATTGTCAATAAATACGGGCTATGCGGATCGCAAACCATCCTAGTGGGGCAGGATATCATTCGTATGTTACCTGCTCTCCACAGTACAAGTCATGCGGGGGGTGTCCTTTACTTAGAAATGATTCAACATCCCGCCGGGAAAAGAAAATGTCATCCATCACTCCAGGCTCTCCTAGAAAGCCCCAACCGTCCTCGTGATACACCGAGACTACAGTCCCGGACTTCCGCAGCTCCATGGGTAGTAGGGGCTGAGCACGGGCCTCTTCTCTCAATCTCCTCGTGGCCTGCTCTCTGGCACCAGTTCTCCCGCCTCTGCTGCCTCGCAACCTCTTCTCTGTTGCTCTGGGTCAGCCGGGTCTTGGTAGCGACTGGTACTGTGGGGGCTGTGAAGTGCTGCTGCAAGAAAGTCTGGGTGCTGCTTGTGCCTCCGCGGCACCAAGGATGGCTGGAACTCCCAGTCAGTGCTGCTGCCATGCAGTACACCACGCGGCCTCCGGGGTACTCCCTCCAGAGGCTTCATTCAACTCCTCGTCGTCATCGTTGAAGTCCTCATAGATCTCCTCCACCTCGACATCTGGCGCTGTGGGTGTTGGTGCAGCCTCCAGCCAGAAGCCAGAGACAGCTGCTGGCCCGGGATGGTGGTGGTGTCGGGGGCTCCGTATGAGTCTCTGAGTCCCGGGTCTAAGCAGGTGGTGGGAGGGAGGCGCAGTACTCCTCTACCGCTTTCGCTGCGACTGCTGCCTCCCGCACCTCGCGGGCCGTCCTCCTAGCCGACAACTCAAAAGGCCCCCCGAGCTCCACCACCGGCACACCCACGTGTGCGTCTGCTCCATTTCCTGCTGGAGCCGAGTGAATGCATCCCGCCAGTAGTCGGCATCGCCCTCCATTGTGAGTAGGGACGCTGCTGCTGGGTTGCCTCGCTCGGCACGGGTCTGCTCCTTCAGCTCGCGGACTACGTCTCTCCAGCGGGGTGCTGCCATGCTGCCGGGTACAAAGGAGTCTGATGGCGTTTGTCCTTTTTTTCTGGTTTGTACAGCCATGGGGGGGCACTCCCTGGGAATTTCCTGTGGGCCGCCCCCCTGATTGATTGATGGCAATTGGGGCGGCCACACTTTTTGGCGCCTCTGTCCAGGCCCTCCTTCTTCTAGGGGCTGAGGCACTCCCTCGGGCCTGCACATGGTGTCTAGTTCATGGCGATGGAGCCATCTTGGGTCTCCATGCGATAATGGCGGGAACTCATTTTTGGCACCGTGCAAGGGCACAAAAAGTCAGTTCTAAGTCCACATTTAAAGTTGCACAGTACCCGGTGGTACCGGGCATGTTATCCTGTTCGTGACGCCAGAATTGACGCACCCCAGGGACGGGTACTCAGCTCTCAGGCGGTTGCAGTCTGGGATGTCACGGGTGGCTGCCCGAGGCCGTGGCCCTGGTGGTCAATGAAATAAGGCAAGAAATGAAATATGCACAGATTTGTCGTGACACCGCCTGCAGTGTCTGGTGATGCTCACCAGCGCCGCTACAGTCCCCCGGTGGTCGTTGGCATTGCGGCAATGATGGTGTAGTCCATCCGCAGGCGGTACTGGACCGCCAGGGTAGCGATTCTGTAAGGAAACAGTTTATGCAGGAAAGGATGCTGCAGAGTCGATAACTCACTTCACTGGGTACTTTACTGGAAAACTTTCAATTATCATCACAGTCTTTCAGTGCAGTAGATGTTATAATGACAAATGCTACGGGTTCTGCAAATGGAATTTTTGGCTGTTAGATGGATCCCTCATTGTGTGCCATTCCTGTTCCTTTCTTTCCCTTGCATCCCAGTGGCGGTGAAGTCTGACTTCTTAAACACGAGTCAGACCTCCTGCTGTTCCTTATTCTCCTCTCCCTTATGCCCGTCGGGTGAACCTTCTTTTGGGCTCCTTGCAGCTTCCTGCTACTCCTGGCTCCCCTCTTTCTGGGATCTTTGGGAGTCAGAGGCGTACATGAAGATACCCCTTTTCTTCGGATTGTCTGTGAGCCTTAAAGATCTCACAGGTGCGGGCTGCGGTACCCGGTTCCTTTCCTGGGGCAAACTCTTGGTCACTCTATTCCCCATTAGAGTGAACTCCTGCCTTTGAGTTCCTTCCTCTCTTGCTTTCTTTTGTTTCTGGGATCTCTTCTGTCTTTCCTGGGCCCCTCAGCCAAGGAGGCCCTTCTTTCTCCCTCCCATGCCGGCTGTCCGATTACAACTCTCTCCAACCCTCTCTTCTCTGGCTAACTAGTTCCCCCTAGAGGTCACTATATACCTTCCCAGGGTCCCTCCCACCTACTGATCTAGTGTGTGGGTGTTAGCTCTAGGGCTCCACCTACTGACAATAGTTCCACTTGCAGTGGGATGACTACACCTCTTTTATGGGTGCAGTACCCCTTTTGTGGCACCTACATAGTGGGGCACCACAGGAGCTTTCTATAATCACATGTATATATAACACTTCTTACCTCCCCTGGGGGTTTCCATGTTATAGACTGGGTATTCATGTAAAGCTCTTGACCACTGGCAGCCCATGGTGTAAAATGTCCTACTTCAATATTTTGTATAACCCTAAGACCGGTATTATATGTGAATCTCCAGTTGGTTATCTTATATGAATGTACGGATTCTCCTTGGTCATTAAAGTAATATGTTGGCTTCATTGGATCCGGTGGATTCTTCATCATTTGTATGTAGCGCTGTAACTTCCGTGTGTATTGTAGAAATCCGGTTGTGGAATTCTCTTGATATTTGTCTTTTATAAATAAGAACATTTCATGTAGAGCTTTTGCCAGGACCTCTACTGCGTAATACAGTCTCGGAGAGACCCCTGATGACAGGTAATTCATTATACTTGGCACTGTATACTCATCTGAATTATTATAACCTCCATGTGTCCAATTGAATGTAATGAAGGAATCTTTATCTGCATTTTCTGCTCTTGAATCTAGTATTCTCCAGAACTCCTTATCTTCGTAATCAATGAAAGGTTTGCTGTAGTTTTTCACAAGATCTTCTACACCTGGAAAAGGTTGTGATGAAATCTCCACTACTAGACTCCCATTCAATAATGGAAAGACTTCATTACCAGTGCTGATACTGGAGACCCAGGATGGTGGAAAGATGAAAGTTTTGTCAATAAATAGAGATTTTAGATAGTGTACTTTCCTAATTCCAAAAGAGAAGACCCCACATATTATAATGATATTGACTTTTGGATGCTTCAAAATTGATAAAATATCATCAAAAGTAATAATATCATCTGTAAGTTTCATGATGAAGGCGGCACAGATCCCGTGTTCTCTCATGTATTTTGTTAGTATTTGCAGTTCATTCTTTCCAGTCTCATCATCTGATACACAAATCCCAACCCAGGTCCAGCCGAAATGCTCCAACAGTTTGGTGATTACCATATTGTGGATGTGGTGATTTTGGACTGTTCGGAAAACATGTGGATAGAGGCGTCTATCAGACACTGAGAGGTCGGTGGCTCCATAACTGATCTGCAAAACATTAAGAATAAACAGTGGTAAACTAAGAATCTGAAGAAACACCTTAAAGGGATCCTGTCACCCCCAAATCACCTCCTAAGCTATCCAAAAATGTCCCTGCAGCATAGTATCACTAATCCCACACTCCTTTTGGCACAGAAAAGCATCCAGTGAAAGTGTAGAAAAATGTTTTATAAATTACTCATTAGTGATGATAATGAGCTGTGGCTATATTCTTTAGTCACCAAGCCTGGCCATCTTCTCCTAATATCACGCCTTATTAGGTGTGATCTTCTATGCATATTGTAATCAGTCTCCCTGCTCTCCTCAGCGCTGTAAAGGCTGTAATGCGCAGTGCGGGGCTTGAAGCATACAGAGCGGCGCAGGTGTACTGACGTCACCTGATGCCAGAAATGACGCAATTCGCGTCATTACAGCCCCTATTACAGGCCTGCCACCGGCCCCATGCTCACACATACAATCCAGCCCCTGATATACCATCCTATGTGACAGGGGGTCCAGGCTTGAGATAGCAATCATGTCACCAAGCAGATAGCAATACATGCTTTGAACCTCTGCTGTATGATGATGCATAATGTGTAGTGTTATTGTGAGGATACAAGCAGAGGAAAATCATTACATTGATCAATTCCATGTACATTGATACATTGCTGTATGGTCTCTCCTCCCCTATAGGAACATGTTATCTTCCAATCCCTCCAAATTTCCATGGACCATCCACCCATAAATTTATCTATCTATCTATCTATCTCAGGGGTCTCAAACTCCAGGCCTCGAGGGCCACACACAGTCCAGGTTTTCAGGATTTCCTTAGAATTTGACAGTTGGTAATTTGATTACAAACTGTCAAATTCTATGGAAATCCTGAAAACCTGCACTGTGTGCGGCCCTCGAGGCCTGGAGTTTGAGACTCCTGATCTATCTAGAAAACAGAAAAAAGGAAACAACACAAACTTCATATAAAATTTGGGTGCAATACTTCCTGGTCAATGCCGTGTTCAGCTACACAACAAATCTACTTATATAATCCACAGTTGGGAATTCGGGCACTGTAGCCGAATCCCAACATGCTTTGCGGGACTGCGAGTGATGACGCGCAGCGTCATCACGAGCCGCAGACCCGCACTACTGTAAAAAAAAAAAAAAAAAAGTTAATGCTCACCTCTCCCCGAGCCCCCGCCGTCTCCTGCCGTCTTCCTCCAAGCTTCCGGTGGCTGCCGCAGGCTCCCAGTGTCTGCAGAGCTCTTCTACTGCAGTTCAAGGACCTGTGGTGATGTCACAGTCACGTGACTCCAGGTTACTCCATGGTAACCTGGTGTCACGTGACTGTGACATCACCACAGGTCCTGAACTGAACTAGAACAGCTCTGCACACACTGGAGCCTGCGGCAGCCACCGGAAGCTTGGAGGAAGACGGCAGGAGACGGCGGGGGCTCGGGAGAGGTGAGCATTAACTTTTTTTTTTTTTAACCCCTGCCTTCCTGTTTGGAGACCTTTTACTGTACTGAGCATGCTCAGTACAGTAAATGTCTCCTCCAGCCTCACAGCCTCCCCATCCTCACTGCCTCCTCCAGCCTCAGTCTCCTCCAGCCTCACAGTCTCCCCATCCTCACAACCTCCTACAGCCTCCCCATCCTCACAGCCTCCTACAGCCTCACACCCTCCTCCAGCCTCACAGCCTCCCCATCCTCACAGCCTCCTCCTGCCTCACAGCCTCCTCCAGCCTCACAGCCTCCCCATCCTCACAGCCTCCTCCAGCCTCACAGCCTCCTCCAGCCTCACAGCCTCCCCATCCTCACAGCCTCCCCATCCTCACAGCCTCCTCCAGCCTCACACCCTCCTCCAGCCTCACAGCCTCCTCCAGCCTCACAGCCTCCCCATCCTCACTGCCTCCTCCAGCCTCACTGTCTCCTCCAGCCTCACATCCTCCTCCAGCCTCACAGCCTCCCCATCCTCACAGCCTCCTCCAGCCTCACAGCCTCCCCATCCTCACTGCCTCCTCCAGCCTCACAGCCTCCCCATCCTCACAGCCTCCTCCAGCCTCACAGCCTCCCCATCCTCACAGCCTCCTCCAGCCTCACACCCTCCTCCAGCCTCACAGCCTCCCCATCCTCACTGCCTCCTCCAGCCTCACAGTCTCCTCCAGCCTCACATCCTCCTCCAGCCTCACAGCCTCCCCATCCTCACAGCCTCCTCCAGCCTCACAGCCTCCTCCAGCCTCACAGCCTCCCCATCCTTACAGCCTCCTACAGCCTCACAGCCTCCCCATCCTCACAGCCTCCCCATCCTCACAGCCTCCTCCAGCCTCACAGCCTCCCCATCCTCACAGCCTCCTCCAGCCTCACACCCTCCTCCAGCCTCACAGCCTCCTCCAGCCTTACAGCCTCCCCATCCTCACTGCCTCCTCCAGCCTCACAGTCTCCTCCAGCCTCACAGTCTCCTCCAGCCTCACATCCTCCTCCAGCCTCACAGCCTCCCCATCCTCACAGCCTCCTCCAGCCTCACAGCCTCCTCCAGCCTCACAGCCTCCTCCAGCCTCACACCCTCCTCCAGCCTCACTGCCTCCTCCAGCCTCACAGCCTCCCCATCCTCACAGCCTCCTCCAGCCTCACATCCTCCTCCAGCCTCACAGCCTCCTCCAGCCTCACAGCCTCCCCATCCTCACAGCCTCCTCCAGCCTCACAGCCTCCCCATCCTCACAGCCTCCTCCAGCCTCACAGCTTCACAGCCTCCCCATCCTCACAGCCTCCTCCAGCCTCACAGCCTCCTCCAGCCTCACATCCTCCTCCAGCCTCACAGCCTCCTCCAGCCTCACAGCCTCCCCATCCTCACAGCCTTCTCCAGCCTCACATCCTCCTCCAGCCTCACAGCCTCCTCCAGCCTCACAGCCTCCTCCAGCCTCACAGCCTCCCCATCCTCACAGCCTCCTCCAGCCTCACAGCCTCCTCCAGCCTCACAGCCTCCCCATCCTCACTGCCTCCTCCAGCCTCACAGTCTCCTCCAGCCTCACATCCTCCTCCAGCCTCATAGCCTCCCCATCCTCACAGCCTCCTCCAGCCTCACAGCCTCCTCCAGCCTCACAGCCTCCCCATCCTCACAGCCTCCTCCAGCCTCACAGCCCCCTCCAGCCTCACAGCCTCCCCATCCTCACAGCCTCCTACAGCCTCCTCCAGCCTCACAGCCTCCCCATTCTCACAGCCTCCTCCAGCTTCACATCCTCCTCCAGCCTCACATCCTCCTCCAGCCTCACACCCTCCTCCAGCCTCACAGCCTCCCCATCCTCATAGCCTCCTCCAGCCTCTCACCCTCCTCCATCCTCAGCCGCACTACCTGACACCGCTGCCATCCTGCCAACCGTCGGCCCCGCACCATCGCCACCCGCCCTCGCGCGCCCTCAGCGAGGTCCATGCTGCCCGGATGCCGCCGGAGCCTTCCGCCCCTCGCCACTCTCTCACCGCTGGGCTCTCAATGTCGCCATGCTGCTGGAGTAGCGGTCTACGGGCTGTGGCTGGGTGCCGGGAGCCAGGGACGTCGTCCTGTGGCCGCCAACAGCCAATGGGAGTGAGCGGACCGTGTCAGCCTGCAAAGCCTGACACGCCCCGCTCACTCCCATTGCCTGCCCCTGCAAGCGGATTGGGCGCTGTGTTGTACACACAGGACGCCCATCCCATTGCCCAGGACTTGGCGTCCTAGACCAATCGGATGACCGTCCTGTCTTTACCACACACCGCCCAATCCGCTCTTTCCGCTCAGGTCACATGTGTGACCTGAGGGCAAGAACTGATCCCTCTCTGCATCACCCAACCCGCCGCAGAGGACAATGCCGTGTGACTGGGGCTGCGATCAGCCCCAGCACGCAGCCACGTCCTGCCGCCGAGCGGTGATGTCACCCCTCCTGCCGCATCTCTCCTCACCCCTCCAGCCAGACCTCTCCTCACCCCTCCATCTGGACCTCTCCTCACCACTCCAGCCTCTGCTCTCCTCACCCCTCCAGCCTCTGCTCCCCTCACTCCTCCAGCCTCCCGCCACATCATACTCTGCTATCCACAGAGCCCCCTCTATACTCTGACACCCACAGAGCCGCCTGTATACTCTCCTACCCACACAGCCGCCTGTATACTCTGCTACCCACAGAGCTGCCTCTATACTCTGCTACCCACAGAGCCGCCTCTATACTCTGCTACCCACAGAGCCGCCTGTATACTCTCCTACCCACAGACCTGCCTGTATTCTCTGCTACCCACAGAGCCGTTTCTATATTCTGCTACCCACACAGCCGCCTCTATACTCTGCTACCCACAGAGCCTTCTCTATACTCTGCTACACACAGAGCCGCCTGTATAATCTGCTAACCACAAACCCGCCTGTATACTCTGCTACCCACAGAGCCGCCTGTATACTTTTCTACACAGAGAGCCGCCTGTATAATCTGCTACCCTCAGAGCAGTCTGTATACTCTGCTACCCACAGACCCGCCTGTATAGTCTGCTACCCACAGAGCCCCATATATACTCTGCTAGCCACTCACCCGCCTGTATACACACAATTCATTTCACCGCGCTCCCGATGCAATTGCATCGGGCCTTTTTACTAGTATTTAGATAAAGGAAGGATTTAATGCAGCCCTTTGAGGCGCATGTTTGAACCGCACAGGGTCTTTCTCAAGCACAGTGTTACTACAAAAAAAGTGGAGTTTTATGCTAAGATGTCACAATTGCCAATTAAAACCATTATACCAAATAGTCATATTATACAGTCATCATAATTACACCATTAAGTGACATTGTGTTACAGTGTCATACACAGAATATGACATTTTATAAAGAGCTCAACTCATACAGCATAAAAACACTGATTAGTGATACTGATAATGCATTATAAAAAGCTTCTGTATACCTTATAAAATGCAGGGACGTCTGGTGTCCGCCCATTCCACAATACTGTATGGCTTCCATGAGCGCCATATACAGCGGCGTCTTCCGGGTTGTCAATGCACATACCCAGAACTCGCAGATATTACTGCGCATGCGCGACTCGCGCATCATCACTGACGTCATTCCGCTTACACGCTGACAACAGCTCCACCATGTTTTAGATGGGCAAACACATAAAAAACTGCCCACACTGCTCTTACTTCACTGCTACATCCATTTGAGCTCATAAAAGCTCTATAATTACTAATCTATTATATAATCGCGAATCGGAAAAGCGCCCCTCCGCGCGCACTTTCCGATGTCGTCATGTGGATACGAATTTAACATTGGGCGCGAAGCGCCCAATGCTGCGCGAGCAATGGCCGCGAGGCCATTGCGAGTCGCTGGCCCAAAATCGATCCACAGGCTCGGCCATAACCTTAGCGATTTACCGCTCAGGTAGCGCGAGCAATGGCCGCGAGGCCATTGCGAGTCGCTGCCTGAGCCGCAACTCGCTCCCCGGGGACCATGGAGCGGAGGCGGCACAGCCGCCTCCGCTCCCCGCTAACCACAATGATTCCCTATGCCCGCTCATCGCCCATTACCACCCCCGGGACCATGGAGACATTCCCAGGCGCCATGGACCGGTGCCGGCACAGCCGCGTACACAAATGCACGCTCAGCGCCCATTCCGACCCTCGGGACCATGGAGCCACTCGGAGGCGGCATGGAGCGGTGCCGGCACAGCCGCCTCCACTAATGCCCGCTCACCGCCCCTTGCGACCCCCGGGACCATGGAGCCAGTCAGAGGCGGCATGGAGCGGTGCCGGCACAGCCGCCTCCACTAATGCCCGCTCACCGCCCATTGCGACCCCCGGGACCATGGAGCCAGTCGGAGGCCGCATGGACCGCTGCCGGCACAGCCGCCTCCACTAATGCCCGCTCACCGCCACCCCAGGAACTATAGAGCGGAGCCGCCATAGCCGACTCCGCTCCCCGATAAAACCAACTCCCACCCCGGGGACTATGGAACGGAGGCGTCCCAGCCGCCTCCACTCCCCAGGGACCATCAACCCACTCGCCCTCAGACCATGGACCGGAGGCACCACACCCGCCTCCGCTCCCCGCTAAACCCAACTCCCACCCCCGGTGACTATGGAGCGGAAGCGGCACAGCATCCTCCGCTCCCCGCTAAACCAAACTCCCACCCCCCGCTACTATACAACGGAGGCCGCACAGCCGACTCCGGTCCCCGCTAAACACAACTCCCACCCCGGGAACCATGGACCGAGTCCTTACCTGTCTTCATGACATCTGCTTCCTCACGTCCACGTCCACTCCTCCCTACGGCCCCGACATCCTCTTCCTTCACGACTCTTCCATCCGCCGCTCTTCTCTATTCCTCCACCGACCTCCGGCTCGCAGTCTCCATTCTGCTCCGCTCTACAGCCTCATTAACTTACATCGCTCATAATCCTGCACACTGATTGGTCCTTTTTTCCCATAGACAAACATGCCCATGTTTCTCTATGGGAAGACGCGACCAATCAGCGTCCAGTATTATCCGCCATGTATCTCTATGAGGAGTTAGGGCGGACCTAAATGAGAACTGTGTCACTTAAAATAAATAATAAATTTAATAATAAAAAAATAATTAAAAAATAATAAAAAAATAATAAAAAAATAATTTAAAAATAATAAAAAATTCAATAAAAATAATATTAAAAAAAATATAATATGCTAATAACATGAGCCCCTTCGCGGACCTGAAGGAGAACTGTGTCACTTAAAATAAATAATAAATTTAATAATTAAAAAAATATTTAAAAAATAATTAAAAAATAATAAAAAAAATTATTTAAAAATAATAAAAAATTCAATAAAAAATAATTAAAAAAAATAAATAAATAAATAATTCATAAAAAATACGATTAAAAAAATATATGCTAATACTAATAATATTACTGCAAATAATAATGCTATTAATTATGCTATTAATCCTAATATTTGTTATTAATACTAATAATTATGCTATTAATGCTAATATTTATGCTATTAATGCTAATAATTATGCTATTAATGTTAATAATTATGCTATTAATGGTAATAATAATGCTATTAATGCAAATAATATTGCTATTAATTCTATTAATTATGCTATTAATCCTAATATTTGTTAGTAATACTAATAATTATGCTAATAATGCTAATATTTATGCTATTAATGCTAATAATTATGCTATTAATGCTAATAATTATGCTATTAATGGTAATAATAATGCTATTAATGCAAATAATATTGCTATTAATTCTATTATTAATGCTATTAATGCTAATAATTATTCTATTAATGGTAATCATAATGGTACTAAGGCAAATAATATTGCTATTAATACTATTATTAATGCTAATAATTATGCTATTAATGCTAATAATTATGCTATTAATGGTAATAATTATGCTATTAATGCAAGTAATATTGCTATTAATTCTATTATTAATGCTATTAATGCTAATAATTATGCTATTAATGCTAATATTTATGCTATTAATGCTAATAATAATGTTATTAATGCAAATAATATTGACATTAATGCTAATAATTATGTTATCAATGCTAATATTTAAGCTATTAATGCTAATGATTATGCTATTAATGCTAATATTTATGCTATTAATGCTAATAATTATGCTATTAATGGTAATAATTATGCTATTAATGGTAATCATAATGGTATTAATGCTAATATTTATGCTATTAATGCTAATAATTATGCTATTAATGCTAATAATAATGCTATTAATGCTATTAATTATGCTATTAATGCTATTAATGCTAATATTTATCCTATTCATGGTATTATTAATGCTATTAATGCTAATAATAATGCTATTAATGCTAATAATAATGCTATTAATGCTATTAATAATGTTATTAATGCTATTATTAATGCTAATAATGCTATTATTAATGCTAATAATAATGCTATTAATGCTATTAATAATGCTATTAATGCTATTAATTATGTTATTAATGCTATTAATGCTAATATTTATCCTATTAATGCTATTAATATTGCTATTAATGCTAATAATAATGCTATTAATGCTATTAATAATGTTATTAATGCTATTATTAATGCTAATAATGCTATTATTAATGCTATTAATGCTAATAATAATGCTATTAATGCTATTAATAATGTTATTAATCCTATTATTAATGCTAATAATGCTATTATTAATGCTATTAATGCTAATAATAATACTATTAATGCTATTAATAATGCTATTAATGCTATTAATTATGCTATTAATGCTATCAATGCTAATATTTATACTATTAATGGCATTATTAATGCTATTAATGCTAATAATAATGCTATTAATGCTATTATTAATGCTATTAATTCTAATAATAATGCTATTAATGCTATTAATAATGCTATTAATGCTATTAATTATGCTATTAATGCTAATATTTATCCTATTAATGCTATTAATATTGCTATTAATGCTAATAATAATGCTATTAATGCTATTAATAATGGTATTTATGCTATTATTAATGCTAATAATGCTATTATTAATGCTATTAATGCTAATAATAATGCTATTAATGCTATTAATAATGTTATTAACCCTATTATTATTGCTAATAATGCTATTATTAATGCTATTAATGCTAATAATAATACTATTAATGCTATTAATAATGTTATTAATGCTATTATTAATGTTAATAATGTTATTATTAATGCTATTAATGCTAATAATAATGCTATTAATGCTATTAATAATGTTATTAATGCTATTATTAATGCTAATAATGCTATTATTAATGCTATTAATGCTAATAATAATGCTATTAATGCTATTAATAATGTTATTAATGCTATTATTAATGCTAATAATGCTATTAATAATGCTATTAATGCTAATAATAATGCTATTAATGCTATTAATACTGTTATTAATGCTCATAATACTGCTAATAATGCTATTAATACTGCTATTACTGCTAATAATAATGCTATGGCTTATATTATTGCTATTGATGATGCGATTATTATTTAAAAATCTTTAAAAAAACAATAAACATATTTTAGATACCCGATGCATTTGCATCAGGCTAACAGCTATAACTACTATAATCAAATTAATGCACGTTCTAGAATCCCGATGCATTTGCATCGGGCTCACAGCTAGTCTATTATATAATCGCGAATCGGAAAAGCGCCCCTCCGCGCGCTACTTCCGGCGTGGTTATGCGGATACGAATTTAACATTGGGCACGAAGCGCCCAATGCTGCGTGAGCAATGGCCGCGAGGCCATTGCGAGTCGCTGGCTCAGCGCGAGCAATGGCCGCGAAGCGGCCATTGCGAGTCGCTGGCCCAAATTCGAACCACAGGCTCGGCCACAACCTTAGCGATTTACCGCTCAGGTAGCGCGAGCAATGGCCGCGAGGCCATTGCGAGTTGCTGCCTGAGCCGCAACTCGCTCCCCGGGGACCATGAAGCGGAGGCGGCACAGCTGCCTCTGCTCCCCGCTACCCACAATTCGCCCCCTCCCCATGTCCGCACAGCCCCCCCATGTCCACACAGCCCCCACCCCATGTCCACACAGCCCTACCATGTCCGCACAGCCACCCCCATGTCCGCACAGCCACCCCCATGTCCGCACAGCCACCCCCATGTCCGCACAGCCACCCCCATGTCCGCACAGCCACCCCCATGTCCGCACAGCCACCCCCATGTCCGCACAGCCACCCCTATGTCGTCCACACAGCCCCCCCATGTCCGCACACCCACCCCGCAATGTCCGCACAGCCACCCCGCACCTAAGCTCCTACCCCCTAACTCCGCCGCCCCTAAGTCCCTACCCCCTAAGCCCCGCCGCACCTAAGCCCCCACCCGCCGCACCTAAGCCCCTACCCCCTAAGCCCCCGCCGCACCTAAGCCCCCACCTGCCGCACCTAAGCCCCTACCCCCTAAGTCCGCCGCACCCCTACACCCTAAGCCCCGACCAGCCGCACCTATGCCCCTACCCCCTAAGTCCGCCGCACCCCTACACCCTAAGCCCCGACCCGCCGCACCTATGCCCCTACCCCCTAAGCCCCGCCGCCTCCTAAGCTCCCGCCGCTTTCCCCCGCCGCTGTCGCTAACACCTAAAGCCCTACACCCGAAGCCCCCGCTGTCCCCTAACCTAACGTCCCCGTCGATCACTTACATGCCTTCTTAGTCATCTGATCGTCGGTCCGATCCACAAGTCCTCCGTCCGGCCAGGCGTCCTCTTCCTCCGGCCCCGAGGGTCTTCTCTCTTCTTTCCGCCATCTCCACCTCTTCGTCCGACCCCGGGGATCTTCTGTCTTCTTTCCGCCAACTTCCAGCTCCGACGTCCTCTTCAGTTATCATTAACATAGAATGGACGACAAATCCGCCATTCTATCTTAATGAGATGTGAGGGGCTCTTCTGATTGGTTGCTGTCTACTGCCCTCAGCCAATCAGAAGAGCCCCTCATTTCCCATTGAAATACATTAGCGGTGTGTCGGCCATTTTATGGCCGGCCACCTGGTTCTATTTGTCGGCCCTAAAATCGCGGACACACCGCTAATGCATCTCTATGGGCAGTCAGCCCGATTTCGGATTGGTCGCCGACCAATCAGAATTCGAGCTCACTGCCCATAGACATGCATTAGCGGTGTGTCCGCGACTTTAGGGCCGACAAATAGAACCAGGTGGCCGGCCATAAAATCGCCGACACACCGCTAATGTATTTCAATGGGAACAAATAAATTTAATAATAAAAAAAATAATTAAAAAATAATTAAAAAATATTAAAAAAATAAATAAAAAATAATAAATAATTAAATAAAAATAATAATAAAAAAATTAAATATATGCTAATAATATCAGCCCTTTCAGCGGACCTGAAAGAGAACTGGGTCTCAGCCTCAGGCTCACTTTAAATAAATAATAAATTTAATAATAAAAAAAAAAATTAAAAAATAATTAAAAAATAATAAAAAAATAAATAAAAAATAATAAATAATTAAATAAAAAATAATAATTAAAAAAAAAATGCTAATAATAATGATATTACTGCTAATAATAATGCTATTAATGCTAATAATTATGCTATTAATGCTAATAATAATGATATTAATGCTAATAATTATGCTATTCATGCTAATATTAATGCTAATAATGCTAATAATAATCATATTAATGCGATTAATAATGCTATTAAGCCTAATAATCATGCTATTTATGCTATTCAAAATGCTATTCATGCTAATAATATTGCTATTCATGCTAATAATAATGCTATTAATGCTATTAATAATGTTATTAATGCTATTATTAATGCTAATAATGCTATTATTAATGCTATTTATGCTAATAATAATGCTATTAATGCTATTAATAATGCTATTAATGCTATTATTTATGCTATTAATGCTATTAATGCTAATATTTATCCTATTAATGGTATTATTAATGCTATTAATGCTAATAATAATGCTATTAATGCTATTAATGCTAATAATAATGCTATTAATAATGTTATTAATGCTATTATTAATGCTAATAATGCTATTATTAATGCTATTAATGCTAATAATAATGCTATTAATGCTATTAATAATGCTATTAATGCTATTAATTATGCTATTAATGCTAACATTTATCCTATTAATGCTATTAATAATGCTATTAATGCTATTAATTATGCTATTATTGCTATTAATGCTAATATTTATCCTATTCATGATATTATTAATGCTATTAATGCTATTAATAATGTTATTAATGTTATTATTAATGCTAATAATGCTATTATTAATGCTATTAATGCTAATAATAATGTTATTAATGCTATTAATAATGCTATTAATGCTATTAATTATGCTATTAATGCTAATATTTATTCTATTAATGCTATTAATGCTAATAATAATGCTATTAATGCTATTAATAATGCTATTAATGCTATTAATTATGCTATTAATGCTATTAATGCTAATATTTATCCTATTCATGGTATTATTAATGCTATTAATGGTAATAATAATGCTATTAATGCTATTAATGGTAATAATAATGCTATTAATGCTGTTAATAATGTTATTAATGCTATTATTAATGCTAATAATGCTATTATTAATGCTATTAATGCTAATAATAATGCGATTAATGCTATTAATAATGCTATTAATGCTATTAATTATGCTATTAATGCTAATATTTATCCTATTAATGCTATTAATGCTAATAATATATGCTATTAATGCTATTAATAATGCTATTAATGCTATTAATTATGCTATTAATGCTAATATTTATCCTATTCATGGTATTATTAATGCTATTAATGCTAATAATAATGCTATTAATGCTATTAATAATGTTATTAATGCTATTATTAATGCTAATAATGCTATTATTAATGCTACTAATGCTAATAATAATGCGATTAATGCTATTAATAATGCTATTAATGCTAATATTTATCCTATTAATACTATTAATGCTAATAATAATGCTATTAATAATGCTATTAATGCTATTAATTATGCTATTTAATGCTATTAATGCTAATATTTATCCGATTAATGGCATTATTAATGCTTTTAATGCTAATAATAATGCTATTAATGCTTTAATAATGTTATTAATGCTATTATTAATGCTAATAATGCTATTATTAATGCTATTAATGCTAATAATAATGCTATTAATGCTATTAATAATGCTATTAATGCTATATATTATGCTATTAATGCTATTAATGCTAATATATTATCCTAATTATTAATGCTATTAATAATGCTATTAATGCTAATAATAATGCTATTAATGCTATTAATAATGTTTAATTAATGCTATTAATTAATGCTATTAATGCTAATAATAATGCTATTAATGCTATTAATAATGTTATTAATGCTATTATTAATGCTAATAATGCTATTATTTAATGCTATTAATGCTATATAATAATGCTATTAATGCTATTAATAATGTTATTTATGCTATTATTAATGCTAATAATGCTATTAAATAATGCTATTTAATGCTAATTATAATAATGCTATTTAATGCTATCAATACTGTTATTAATGCTCATAATACTGCTAATAATGCTATTAATACTGCTATTACTGCTAATATAAATGCTATGGCTTATATTATTGCTATTGATGATGCGATTATTATTTAAAACTCTTTAAAAAAACAATAAACATATTTTAGATACCCGATGCATTTGCATCAGGCTAACAGCTATAACTACTATAATCAAATTAATGCACGTTCTAGAATCCCGATGCATTTGCATCGGGCTCACAGCTAGTATATAAATAATGGGAGAGAAGGGCCTGAACACTTATAAGAGATGTAAAGGGTCCCAGAGACCACCCCACAAATATCCAATTGGATATAGTGAAGTTGTCAGTTAGCATGAGAAGGAAACCAATGAGGGTAATCAGTGGTCCCAATTCACACACACATACACTGGAAACGCCACACCTCTTCAAACATGTCACACATACATACCAGGTCCAACACATCTCCATATAACAAGAGCAGATAAAAAATGTCAGACAGTAAATGCAAGAAAATGGAGCCACTTATCTAATATATAAAACCTGAAGGCTCACTTCCTTCACTTTGGCCAGGACTTCCGGCACTTTGTCATGGCTAAAGTGACGTGAACACATCACTACACCCGTCCAGGGTGGACCAACATGGCGGGTGGACCAACGCTTACGGCCGCCCCTACACTGCACAAAACACACACACATCACGGACTGAAGACGATCGGCTTTAGCCGGTCCTCTCCCGCCCGCCACACACCACTTTGGGAGATGACCGGCTAATGCCGGTTGTCTCCCGGGTGCCTCGCACTCGCTCTGGACGGTTTCACAGGGGCAGGCTCCTCCCCCTCACTTCCGGCGCCCGGGGCTGCTGACAGCTCGCAGCGGAATGGAACGGACCGGCCTCCGCTCCTGGACAGGCCTGAGCCTCCTGGGTCAGCCCTGTGCCAGACGGCGAGCAGGAGGCCAAGAGGCACCGGGTATACGGAGCCAGCTGGTGTGCAGCCTTGAGGGAGGGAGAGAGGTGTTCAGCCTGTAGGAGGAGGAGAGGTGTGCCGAGCAGTGATGTCGCCGCTCTAGACTCCTCTCTCATCACCCCTTCAGCCGGACCTCACCTCACCTGTCCAGCGCCACCTCTCCTCATCCCTCCAGCAGGACCTCTTCTCACATCTCCAGCACCACCTCTCCTCACCCCTCCAGCGCCACCTCTCCTCACCCCTCCAGCGCCACCTCTCCTCACCCCTCCAGCGCCACCTCTCCTCACCCCTCCAGCCGGACCTCTCCTCACCCATCCAGCCGGACCTCTCCTCACCCCTCCAGCGCCACCTCTCCTCACCCCTTCAGCGCCACCTCTCCTCACCCCTCCAGCAGGACCTCTCCTCACCCCTTTCAGCGCCACCTCTCCTCACCACTCCAGCGCCACCTCTCCTCACCCCTCCATCCACACCTCTCCTCACCCCTCCAGCGCCACCTCTCCTCATCCCTCTAGCGCCACCTCTCCTCACCCCTCTATCCTCACCTCTCCTCACCCCTCCATCCGCACCTCTCCACACCCCTCCATTGCACCTCTCCTCACCCCTCCAGCCACACCTCTCCTCACCCCTCCATCCACACCTCTCCTCACCCCTCCATTGCACCTCTCCTCACCACTCCAGCCACACCTCTCCTCACCCCTCCAGCGCCACCTCTGCTCACCCCTCCAGCCGCACCTCTCCTCACCCCTCCAGCCGTACCTTTCCTCGTCCCTCCAGCCACACCTCTCCTCACCCCTCCAGCGCCACCTCTCCTCACCCCTCCATCACTAACTCTCCTCACCCCTTCAGCACCACCTCTCCTCATGCTTCCAGCGCCACCTCTCCTCACCCCTCTAGCCGGACCTCTCCTCACCCCTCCAGCCAAACCTCTCCTCACCCCTCCAGTGTCACCTCTCCTCACCCCTCCAGTGTCACCTCTCCTCACCCCTCCAGCGCCACCTCACCTCACCCCTCCAGCGTCACCTCACCTCACCCCTCCAGCCGGACCTCTCTTCACCCCTCCAGCCGGACCTCTCCTCACCCCTCCAGCGCCACCTCTCCTCACCCCTCCAGCCGGACCTCTCCTCACCCCTCCAGTGCCACCTCTCCTCACCCCTCCAGCCACACCTCTCCTCACCCCTCCAGCGCCACCTCTCCTCACCCCTACAGCGTCACCTCTCCTCACCCCTCCAGCCAGACCTCTCTTCACCCTACCATCCGGACCTCTCCTCACCCCTCCAGCGCCACCTCTCCTCACCCCTCCAGCCGGACCTCTCCTCACCCCTCCAGCGCCACCTCTCCTCACCCCTCCAGCCGGACCTCTCCTCACCCCTCCAGCTCCACCTCTCCTCACCCCTCCAGCCGGACCTCTCCTCACCCCTCCAGCCGGACCTCTTCTCACCCCTCCAGCGCGACTACTTCTCACCCCTCCAGCGCTACCTCTCCTCACCCCTCCAGCGCTACCTCCCCTCACCCCTCCAGCAGGACCTCTCCTCACCCCTCCAACCGCACCTCTCCTCACCCCTCCATCCGTACCTTTCCTCACCCCTCCAGCCGCACTTCTCCTCACCCCTCCAGCGCCACCTCTCCTCACCCCTCCAGCGCCACCTCCCCTCACCCCTCCAGCGCCACCTCTCCTCACCCATCCAGCCGGACCTCTCCTCACCCCTCCAGCACCACCTCTCCTCACCCCTCCAGCGCCACCTCTCCTCACCCCACCTGCCGGACCTTTCCTCACCCCTCCAGCCAGACCTCTCCTCACCCCTCCAGCGTCACCTCTCCTCACCCCTCCAGCACCACCTCTCCTCACCCCTCCAGCCTCCCGACACATCATACTCTGCTATCCACAGAGCCGCCTCTACTCTCTGCTACCCACAGAGCCGCCTGTATACTCTGCTACTCACAGACCTGCCTCTATATTCTGCTACCCACAGAGCCGCCTCTATACTCTGCTACCCACAGAGCCGCCTGTATACTCTGCTACCCACAGAGCCGCCGGTATGCTCTGCTACCCACAGAGGCGCCTGTATACTCTGCTACCCACAGAGCCGCCTCTATACTCTGCTACCCACAGTGCCGCCTGTATACTCTGTAACCCACAGAGCCGCCTGTATACTCTGCTACCCACAGAGCTGCCTGTATACTCTCCTACCCACAGACCGGCCTGTATACTCTGCTACCCACAGAGCCTTCTGTATACTCTGCTACCCACAGAGCCGCCAGTATAATCTGCTACCCACAGAGCCGCCTATATACTCTGCTACCCACAGAGCCGCCTCTATACTCTGCTATCCACAGAGCCGCCTCTATACTCTGCTACCCACAGAGCCGCCTGTATGTTCTGCTACCCACAGAGCCGCCTCTATACTCTGCTACCCACAGAACCGCCTGTATACTCTGCTACCCACAGAGCCGCCTCTATACTCTGCTACCCACAGACCTGTCTGTATACTCTGCTACCCACAGAGCCGCCTGTATACTCTTCTACCCACAGACCTGCCTGTATACTCTGCTACCCACAGACCTGTCTGTATACTCTGCTACCCACAGAGCCGCCTGTATACTCTTCTACCCACAGACCTGCCTGTATACTCTGCTACCCACAGACCCGCCTGTTATATTCTGATACCTACAGAGCCCCCTGTATACTCTGCTACCCACAGAGCCGCCTGTATACACTGCTACACACAGAGCCGCCTCTATACTATGTTACCCACAGAGCCGCCTCTATACTCTGCTACCCACAGAGCCGCCTGTATACTCTGCTACCCATAGAGCCGCCTGTATACTCTGCTACCCACAGAGCCGCCTGTATACTCTGCTACCCACAGAGCCACCTGTATACTCTGCTACCCACAGAACCGCCTGTATACTCTGCTACTCACAGACCTGCCTCTATATTCTGCTACCCACAGAGCCGCCTCTATACTCTGCTACCCACAGAGCCGCCTGTATACTCTGCTACCCACAGAGCCGCCGGTATACTCTGCTACCCACAGAGCCGCCTCTATACTCTGCTACCCACAGAGCCGCCTGTATACTCTGCTAAGCACAGAGCCGCCTCTATACTCTGCTACCCACAGACCTGTCTGTATACTCTGCTACCCACAGAGCCGCCTGTATACTCTTCTACCCACAGACCTGCCTGTATACTCTGATACCCACAGACCTGTCTGTATACTCTGCTAGCCACAGACCCGCCTGTATATTCTGATACCGACAGAGCCCCCTGTATACTCTGCTACCCACAGAGCCGCCTGCATACACTGCTACACACAGAGCCGCCTCTATACTCTGTTACCCACAGAGCCGCCTCTATACTCTGCTACCCACAGAGCCGCCTGTATACTCTGCTACCCATAGAGCCGCCTGTATACTCTGCTACCCACAGAGCCGCCTGTATACTCTGCTACCCACAGAGCCACCTGTATACTCTGCTACCCACAGAGCCGCCTCTATACTCTGCTACCCACAGAGCCACTGGTATACTCTGCTACCCACAGAACCGCCTGTATACTCTGCTACTGTGGCACCTTATGGGTTAATGTGCCACAATAAGATCACATGGGTTCCCTCCCCACAACACACTGACTTACACTAGCACCTCTGGGCCAGGAAGGGGAGCACAACCTGCTCTCTTAAATACTCCAGGTCCACAGGAAGTAGCTCAGTGCAGCACGGAGCAGTGCTGTGAAGAGCAAAGTTTAGTGCAGAGTTTCAGTTCCTGGGAGAACTGAGAGAGTCTGCAGTGTCAAAGAAGCTGTGCTAAGCTTCTCTGCAGACTGCTCACTGATTCCAGGCCTAGCTAAGGTCTGAGGAAAGGAGAACTACAAGCAGAGAGACACTCCTGGGAGTTTGAGTGCAACCACCACTCGCCCCCAGAGAAGCGCACAGAACGGACACCGGATTCGGCACTGTGACTGACACACAGCACGGTGAATCCAGGAGTAGTGGAGTTTCTAGACTACCACAATATCAGAGCAAAGCAACACGGCGGGGTCAGTACAGCACACAGAGGACTCAAGTTGCCTAGCCAAGTGGTACCAGCAGCAGAACAGAGAGAGAGTGAGACAGTCCCAGCAGCTCAGCTAAAAGCAGCAGCCAGGACACACACACAGCGCGACATGAGGAAGCTGAGGACCCGGACAGGGTGGGAGGAATACCTGGCCCCAGTACAGACTCCGTGGACTATAATCTGCAACAACATCTGCAGTAAAGCTTTGGAAAACAGCTGTGAGTCTGTGTGTTGATTGCAACCTTTGCCCTACATCCAACAGCAGAGAGGTCCCACCTGAAGAGCTACAAGCCTGTCAGCTCTGCACACGGGCTGGAAGAAAGCTGCAGCATCAGGAGAGAAGGAGAATTGCACCTTTTACTACAAAACGTGAGTGTGTGTTCCTTAACCCTGTCTCCATTATCCACATCCATTATAGACTTTACCATCACTGCCCCGGGGAATACAGTTCTGCCCATGGGAACTATTCCATCCCTGCTGCCATCACATCATCCCCGGAGGTTCTGCGGCAGTGGCGGCCCCACTACTGTCCGCATACAGTGGGTGGCGTCACGATAAACTATTCTCCCCTGTAAATACCCCCTTTTATTTGCAAGGGCCCGGGACACGGTCCGGACCAGGACCCCGTGACATCCCCAGCAGCAGACCCGGTCTGGTACCGAGTACCCTCATCCCAGTGTGCTCGACACTACCCACAGAGCCCCCTATATACTCTGCTACCCACTGACCCGCCTGTATACACTCAATTGATTTCACCGCGCTCCCGATGCTATTGCATCGGGCCCCTGACCACTGCACTCTGCCCCTGACCACTGCCCTCTACCCCGACCACTGCACTCTGCCCCTGACCTCTGCACTCTGCCCCTGACCACTGCACTCTGCCCCTGACCACTGCACTCTGCCCCTGACCACTACACTCTGCCCCTGACCACTGCACCCTGCCCCTGACCAATACACTCTACCCCTGACCACTGCACTCTGCCTCTGACCACTGCACTCTGCCCCTGACCACTGCACTCTGCCCTGAGGCAGACTACGAGCCACTGAGCCTCCGTATACTCTGCTAACCACTGAGCCCCCATATACCCTGCTATCCATAGGCTAGAATACCCGATTCTTTAGAATCTGGTCTATTATATAATTGTCTAAGAGTTTTTTGAGTGTGTCTGTCATCGAAATCGCGCGCCACACAGAGGCCGCTCATTGGTTGCCGCCGAAGGCGGCGACCAATGAGCGCAGACTATGCAAATAGGTGCGAGAATTCAAAGTTAGAATTTCACGCCTATTTGCAGGCTGGCAACACGCCGCTGTCTTTGGGATACACGGCGGCTGCAGCGGCGGCACTCCTCACAGCCCCCCCACTCCTCCTGCCCCCGCTCCCCGTGGCACCCCTGCTATTCCTGCCCCCCTCCGCTCCTCCTGCCTCACCAGCCCCCCTCCGCTCTTCACAGCATCCGCCCCGCGGCCTCCCTCTACTCCCCCACTCCCTAAGGCACCCCCGCTCCTCCAGCCCCCCCTGTTCCTCATGCCTCCCCGCGGCCTCCCCGCTCCTCCTGCCCCCCCCGTTCCTCATGCCTCTCTGAGGCCCCCCTGCTCCTCCTGCCCCACCCCGTTCCTCATGCCCCCCGCTCTCCGCGGCCACCCGCTCTCCCTCCACGGTGATAAAAATTAAAAAAATCCCATAAGGATACTTACCCTCCACCGGCTTGCTGCTCCACCTCCGTCTTCCAGCTTCTAGAGGGCTTGAGGACCTGTCGTTGCCTAGGAAACCGATCAGCTGATCGGTTTCCCAGGCAACGACAGGTCCTGCCATGGGAGCTTCAAGACGGAGGTGGACGGGTGAGTATCCTCACATTCTGCCCCCCCCCCGCCACCACCATCCTGTTCCCCCCGCTGCCACCATCCTGTTCCCCCGCCGGCTCCCTCCTGCCCCACCCATGCTGGCTCTATCCTGCCCCCCCCCGCCGCCACCATCCTGCCCCCCCCGCCGGCTTCATCCTGCCCCCCCCCCGCCGGCTCCATCCTGCCCCGCTCGCCACCATCCTGCCCTCCCCCTATCCTGCCCCCCACCACCATCCTGCTCTTCCGGCTCCATCTTGCCCCGCTCACTCCATCCTGCCCCGCTCGCTCCATCCTGCCCCGCTCGCCACCATCCTGCCCCGCTCACCACCATCCTGCCCCGCTCGATCCATCCTGCCCCTCTCGCCACCATCCGGCACCCCCAGTTCCATCCTGCTCCTCTGGCTCCATCCTGCCCTGCTCCCACCATCCTTCCCCGCCGGCTCCATCCTGCCCCGCTTGCCACCATCCTGCCCTCCCCCATCCTGCTTCCCCCCACCACCATCCTGTTCCTCCGGCTCCCTCTTGCCCCGCTCGCTGCATCCTGCCCCGCTCCCACCATCCTGCCCCACTGGCTCCATGCTGCCCCACCGGCTCCATCCTGCCCCGCTCGCTCCATCCTGCCCCGCTCACTCCATCCTGCCCCGCTCGTTCCATCCTGCCCCGCTCGCCACCATCCTGCACTTCCGGTTACATCCTGCTCCTCCAGCTCCATCCTGCACTGCTCCCACCATCCTTCCCCGCCGGCTCCATCCTGCCCCGCCACCACCATCCTGCCCTGCTCGCTCCATCCTGCCCCGCTCGCTCCATCCTGCGGGGGGGTGGCAGGATGGGCATGGCAAGATGGAGGCGGGGGGCAGGATGGAGCAAGCGGGGCAGGATGGAGCTGGCGGGGAAGGATGGATTGAGCGGGACAGGATGGAGCGAGCGGAGCAGAATGGTGGCGGGGAGCAGGATGGAGCGAGCGGGGCAAGATGGAGCCGGAGGAGCAGGATAGTTGCGGGGGGGGGGGCGGCAGGATGGGGGTGGCAAGATGGTGGCGGGGGGGCAGGATGGAGCGAGCGGGGCAGGACGGAGCAGGCGGGGCAGGATGGAGCTGGCGGGGCAGGATGGAGAGAGCGGGACAGTATGGAGCGAGTGGAGCAGGATGGAGCCAAGGGGGCAGGATGGAGCGAGCGGGGCAGGATGGAGCCGGCTGGGTAGGATGGAGCGAGCAGAGCCAGTGGGGGCAGGATGGAGCTGGGGGGGGCGGGATGGAGCCGGCAGGGCAGGATGGAGCGAGTGGGGCAGGATGGAGCCTGGGGGGCAGGATGGAGCGAGCGGGACAGGATAGAGTGAACGGGGCAGGATGGAGGCGGGGAGGCAGGATGGAGCGAGCGGGGCAGGATAGAGTGAAGGGGGCAGGATGGAGCGAGCCGGGCAGGATGGAGCCGGCGGGGCAGGATGGAGCCGGCGGGGCAGGATGGAGTGAGCGGGACAGGATTGAGCGAGTGGAGCAGAATGGTGATGGGGAGCAGGATGGAGCGAGCGGGGCAGGATGGAGCCGGAGGAGCAGGAAGGTGGCGGGGGGGGCGGCAGGATGGGGGGGCAAGATGGTGGCGGGGAGCAGGATGGAGCGAGCGAGGCAGGATGTAGCCAGGGGGGCGGGCAGGATGGAGCTGGGGGGGCAGGATGGAGCCGGGGGGGCCGGGTTAGGATGGCGGCGGGGGGGTAAGAAAGGATGCAAGGGGGGGCAGGATGGAGCCGGGGGGGCAAGCTGGGTGCGGGGGCAGGTTGGAGCTGGGGGGGCAGCATGGAGCCAAGGGGGAAGGGGTGCAGGATGGATGCGGGGTGCACGATGGATGCGAGGGGGCACGATGGATGCGGGGGGCAGATCCCCCTCGCCCCCCTCTTTTCTCACCCGCCTTCTGTAGTGGTCGTCATGTGACAGGGCGGGCTGTGTGATGTCACTTCAGCCCGCCCTGTCACATGACCGCAGTGACGGAGAAGACGGGTGAGAACAGCGGGAGGCGAGGGGGGGCAGTATGGATGCGGGTGGGGTGGGAGGCAGGGGCAGTATCCCCCTCGCCTCCCGCTGTTCTCACCCGTCTGATGTGACAGCCCGTCCTGTGTACAGACGGGTGAGAACAGCGGGAGGAAAGGTGGGGGCGTGGGGGGAGAGACAAGGTGGGGCGGCGGGTTCCCTGTGCATTCCGGTAACAGTGGCGCGTTAGCGCCTGTCGCCGGGCTTCAGCGACAGCGGCGCTAACACGCCACAGTCACCGGGCTGCAAATTGGCGTGCAATTCAAACTTTGAATTTGCGTGCCAAGATGCATAGTCTGCGCTCATTGGCGCGCAATTTCTGTGACCGACAGACGCCTTAGACAATTATATAGTAGATAAATGTGGCTCCATTTTCATGCATTTACTGTCTTTGACATTTTTTATCTGCTCTTGTTATATAGAAATTGTTGGACCTGGTATGCATGTGTGACATGTTTGAAGAGGTTGAGGCTTTTCCAGTGTATGTGTGTGTGAATTGGGACCACTGATTACCCTCGTTGGTTTCCTTCTCATACCTACTGACAACTCCACTACATACAATCGGATATTTGTCGGGTGGTCTCTGGCCCCCTTTATGTTGCACCCCTGGGTCAAAGTGCCACAGTGTCATCACTGCACTCGGGTGCTGGTGTCACAAGAGAGCAACAAAGGGTATTCTCATGAGGCAACACACCCACAACACCAAGACCCCCTAAATATTCTGGTCTAGGGAGGAGCAAGTTAGTTCAGTTCCTGGGAGGACTGTGAGGAGGACCTGGGTGTAAAAGAGCAGTGCTAAGCTCATCCCAGAGTCACTAGCTGAGTTCCAGGCCTAAGGCTAGGGTCTGAGGAAAGGAGGAGCGAGAATACACCTGGAGGCTGAGCAGCTCCATGCTCTCCCCAGAGGAAAAGTGCATAGAATGGACACTGTAGTCCGAGACTGTGCAGGGTCTCATGTCCCATCAGTCAACACCGAAAAGTGGGGATTCCAAATTCTCCAGTTACACTGTGCCAGAGACACATGCAATGTAGAGAGTTCAGAGACACTGACACTCTTGAACAGGGTAGAGGAAAGGACTTGAGTTTGCTGTCATACCGGTACCTCACAAGAGTAACAGGGCAAAGCCTAGCTTATGCAACAGCAGGAGCCAAATTACAAGCACAGTAAGGGAGCCAAAGACCCGGTCGGATGAGAATAACCCCAAGTTGCTCTCAAGACTCCGCGGATAGCTTTTACCATCTGCTCCAGTAAAGAACTGAAAAAACTGCAAAACGGTGAGTCTGCCTGTTATTTGTACCCGTCGTCCTACATCCCACACATAGACTATTTACCCTGCCCCTGGGATTGGCTCTACCTGTGGAGAGCCATTCCATCCCATCTGCCCGTCCATCACCCCGGAGATTCTGCAGCTGCAAAGGCCATCCCTAGCCACATACCACAGGTGGCATCACGACAACCTCCCCTGTACATATCCCCTTTTTCAACTGACGCCCAGGCCACAGGACTGGGTCACAACCCCCATGACTCCCCAGTGACAGCAGCAGCGATCCGGTTCCTGAGTACCCTACGGCCTGGGGGCGCCTCATTTATACCTCTTATACAGTAAGTGTTCAGGCCCTTCTCTCCCATTATTTATATATTAGTAATTCTAGAGCTTTTATGAGCTCAAATGGATGTAGCAGTGAAGTAAGAGCAGTGTGGGCAATTTTTTATCTGTTTGCGCATCTTAAACATGGTGGAGCTGTCGTCAGCGTGTAAGCGGAATGACGTCAGTGATGATGCGCGATTCGCGCATGCGCAGTAATATCTGCGAGTTCTGGGTATGCGCATTGAGAACCCGGCGGAAGACGCCGCTGTATGCAGAACTCATGGAAACCATACAGTATTGTGGAATGGACGGACACCAGGCGTCCCTGCATGAGGTTTATTTAAGGTACCATATACAGATGCTTTTTATAATGCACTAGCTGTGAGCCCGATGCAAATGCATCGGGATTCTAGAACGTGCGTTAATTAGATTATAGTAGCTATATTATTTTTATTTTTTTTTTTTATTTACATTTTTATTGAATAACTTAATGTTATGAATATTTTATTTATTAGTTTTATTTTATTAGAATTAGTTAATGTTATGAATTTTTATATGGAATATTTTTTTATTATTTATTATTTTATTATTGTAATCATTTATTATTGAATATTTTTAGAATATTATTTTTTTTTTATTTTAATTGATATTTTTTTTATTTGAGTAATTTGATTTTCTTAGAATTTGTTTAATGTTATTAATATTTTAATTTTATATATATATATATATAATTTTTTTTTTTTTTTTTTAATTTATTTTAATAAAAATAATAAATATTTGTATATTAATTTTTTATTTTAATGAAATTTATTTGTATTTTTTTTATTTTAATTAGTTAATTTAATTAATATATTAATTTTATATATTATTATTATTTTTATTTTTTTTTATTATTTTTTATTTTATTTATTATTTATATTATTTATTATTTTTTTTTTTTAGTATTTTTATTATTATTACATTTATTTATTATTTGTTATTTTAAGTGAATTTATTTGTATTTTTAAATATTTTTATGTGTATTTATTTATTTATTTTTATTGTCTTTAAATGTAGTGAATTTTTCCCATTGATAAAAATGTATGAATAAGCCTTGAATGTGATTGGTTGCTGTGTATGTGAATGTGATTGGTGCATTTTGGATCCTTTGAATACTTTTTGGGGGGGTGTGAATACTTTTTATGTGTGGTGTGAGGACTTTTTGGGGGGAGTGTGAGGATTTTTGGGGGTGTGAACTTTTGGGTGTGTGTGAGGACTTTTTGGGGGGGTGTATTGTTATGGACTTTTTGGGGGGGTGTGAATACTTTTTTGTGGGGTTGTGAATACTTTTTGGGGGGGTTGTGATATACTTTTTGGGGTGTGTGAGACTTTTTGGGGTGTGTGAGGACTTTTTGGGGGGTGTGAATACTTTTTGGGGTGTTGTAGCTTTTTGGGGGTGTGAGGACTTTTTGGGGGGTGTGAATACTTTTTGGGGGGTGTGAGGACTTTTTTGGGGGTGGAGGACTTTTTGGGGGGTGTGAATACTTTTTGGGGGTGTGTGTGGACTTTTTTGGGGGGTTGTGAATACTTTTTGGGGGGGTGTGAATACTTTGTGGGGGGGTGTGAGGACTTTTTGGGGGGGTGTGAGAACTTTTTGGGGGGGTGTGAATACTTTTTTGGGGGGTGTGAGGACTTTTTGGGGGGTGTGAAAACTTTTTGGGGGGGTGTGGTGAATACTTTTTGGGGGGGTTGTGAGGACTTTTTGGGGGGTGTGTGAGGACTTTTTGGGGGGTGTGACTTTTGGGTTGTGAGGACTTGTGTGTGATGACTTTTGTGGGGGTGTGAGGACTTTTTGGGGGGTGTGTGAGACTTTTTTGGGGGTGTGTGAGACTTTTTGGGGGTGTGTGAGTACTTTTTGGGGGGTGTGATACTTTTTGGGGGGTGTGTGAATACTTTTTGGGGGGTGTGAATACTTTTTGGGGGGGTGAGGACTTTTTGGGGGGTGTGTGAATACTTTTTGGGGGGTGTGAATACTTTTTGTGGGGGGTGTGAGGACTTTTTGGGGGGGTGTGAAAACTTTTTGGGGGGTGTGGGGAATCTGGGTGGGGTTGAATGAGACTTTGGGCATTGTGGGAGGGAATGTGTGTGGGAGTTGGTCGATTTTGGGGGTGGTGACTTTTTGGGATTGTGATGTGCGGACTGATGCTCGGGGGGGTTGTGAGGACTTTTTGGGGGTGTGTGTGAATACTTTTTGGGGGTGTGTGAGGACTTTTTGGGGGGGTGTGAATACTTTTTGGGGGTGTGTGAATACTTTTTGGGGGGGTGTGAATACTTTTTTTGGGGGGGGTGAGGACTTTTTGGGGGGTGTGAATACTTTTTGGGGGTGTGTGAATACTTTTTGGGGGGTGTGAGGACTTTTTGGGGGGGTGTGAATACTTTTTGGGGGGGTGTGAGGAATCGCGGCTCAGGCAGCGACTTGCAATGGCCTCGCGGCCATTGCTCGCGCTACATGAGCGGAAAATCGCTGTGTGGCCGAGCCTCTGGTTCGATATTTCGGCCAGCGACTCGCAATGGTCGCTTCGCGGCCATTGCTCGCACTCAGCTAGCGACTCGCAATGGCCTCGCGGCCATTGCTCGCGCAGGCCAGCGACTCGCATTGGCCGCTACGCGGCCAATGCTTCGCTAGTGGTGACGTCACAAAGTGACAAAGCCACGGTCTTTTGCGGGGTCCGACACGGAAGTGCCTACGGCAATTATATAGTAGATGGCGGTACATTAGAGTACATGTATAGCAGCACTATAGTATATGGCAGTACATTACAGTACGTGTATAGCAGCACTATAGTATATGGCGGTACATTACAGTACATGTATAGCAGCGCTATAGTATATGGCGGTACATTACAGTACATGTATAGCAGCGCTATAGTATATGGCGGTACATTACAGTACATGTATAGCAGCACTATAGTATATGGCGGTACATTACAGCACATGTATAGCAGCACGATGGTATATGGCGGTACATTACAGTAGATGTATATCAGCACTATAGTATATGGCGGTACATTAGATGTATAGCAGCGCTATAGTATATGGCGGTACATTACAGTACATGTATAGCAGCACTATAGTATATGGCGGTGCATTAGAGTAGATGTATAGCAGCACTATAGTATATGGCGGTACATTACAGTATGTGTATAGCAGCACTATAGTATATGGCGGTGCATTACAGCACATGTATAGCAGCACGATGATATATGGCGGTACATTACAGTACATGTATAGCAGCACGATGGTATATGGCGGTACATTAGATGTATAGCAGTGCTATAGTATATGGCGGTACATTAGATGTATAGCAGCGCTATAGTATATGGCGGTACATTACAGTACATGTATAGCAGCACTATAATATATGGCGGTGCATTAGAGTAGATGTATAGCAGCACTATAGTATATGGCGGTACATTACAGTATGTGTATAGCAGCACTATAGTATATGGCGGTGCATTACAGCATATGTATAGCAGCACTATAGTATATGGCGGTACATTACAGTACATGTATAGCAGCACTATGGTATATGGCGATACTCCGGTCCCCGCGGCTCCCCGCTTCTCCACAGTAAAAATAAAAAAAATCCTCAGTGAGGATACTCAGCTGGCCGGCGGCTCGCTCCACCTCCATCTTCTAGGTAGTACAGGCGTTTAGGACCTGTGGTTGCCTGGGAAACCGATCAGCTGATCGGTCACATGAGCACTAACTGCCGGGGGGCAGGATGGAGTAGGGGGTCAGGATGGTGACGGGGGGTGGGGGGGCAGGATTGTGTCGGGGGGCAGGATGGCAGGTGGGCAGGATGGAGCCGGGGACGGGGCAGGATGGAGGCAGAGGGGGGGGGGGCAGGATGGAGGCGGAGGGGGGCAGGATGAAGCCGGAGCAGGATGGAGGCAGAGGGGGGGCATGATGGAGGCAGAGGGGGGGCAAGAACAGGGGGGGGCAGGATGGAGGGAGCGGGCAGGATGGAGGCGGAGAAGGATGGTGGTGGGGGGGTAGGGTTGGATAGTGGGGAGCGGGGCAGGTTGGAGTGAGCGGGGCAGGATGGAACCGGAGGAGCAGGATGGTGGCGGGGGGGCAGGATGGAGTGAGCAGGGCAGGATGGAGCGAGCAAGGCAGGATGGAGCCAGAGGAGCAGGATGGGGGGGGGCATGATGGAGCGAGCACACTTGCACACAGATGCATCATGTACACAGCACACCTGGACGCACATGCATCATGCACACAGCACACCTTCAAGCACATGTATCATGCACACAGCAGACGTGCACACACATGTATCATGCACACCTGCACACACATGCATCATGCACACGGCACACACGCATCATGCACACAGCACACACATATCATGCACACAGCACACCTGCACACACATGCATCATGCAGACAGCACACACATGCATCATGCACACAGGTGTTGAACGTTGCGCTCATGTATCATGCAGACAGCACACCTGCACAGACGTGTCATGCAGACCTGCACATACATGCATCATGCACACAGCACCCCTGCACACACATGCATCATGCACACAGCACACACATGTATCATGCACACAGCACACCTGCACACACATGCATGACACATGATGCATGCTGTGTGCATGATGCATGTGTGTGCTGTGTGCATGATGCATGTGTGTGCAGGTGGCCATGATGCAGGTGTGTGCAGGTGTGCCTGATACATGTGTGTGCTGTGTGCATGATACATGTGTAGGCTGTATGCATGATGCATGTGTGTAGTGTGTGCAGGTCTGCTGTGTGCATGATGCATGTGTGTGCAGGGGTGCTGTGTGCATGATGCATGTATGTGCAGATGTGCATGACACGTGTGTGCAGGTGTGCTGTCTGCATGATACATGAGCGGCACGTTAAAGAGCTGTGTGCATGATGCATGTGTGTGCTGTCTGCATGATGCATGTGTGTGCAGGTGTGCTGTGTGGATGATGCATAGGTGTGCTGTGTGCATGATGTATGTGTGCTGTGTGCATGATACATGTGTGTGCTGTGTGCATGATGCGTGTGTGCCATGTGCATGATGCATGTGTGTGCAGGTGTGCATGATACATGTGTGTGCACGTCTGCTGTGTGCATGATACATGTGTGTGCTGTATGCATGATGCATGTGTGTGCTGTATGCATGATACATGTGTGCTGTATGCATGTGCGTGCTGTGTGCATGATAGATGTGTGTGGTGTGTGCATGAAGCATGTGTGTGCTGTGTGCATGATGCATGTGTGTGCTGTGTGCATGATACATGTGTGTGCTGTATGCATGATGCATGTGTGTGCTGTGTGCATGATACATGTGTGTGCTGTATGCATGATGCATGTGTGCAGTGTGCATGATACATGTGTGTGGTGTATGCATGATGCATGTGTGTGGTGTGTGGATGATACATGTGTGTGCTGTATGCATGATGCATGTGTGTGCTGTATGCATGAAGGATGTGTGTGCTGTGTGGATGATGCATGTGTGTGCTGTGTGCATGATACATGTGTGTGCTGTATGCATGATGCATGTGTGTGTTGTGTGCATGATACAGCACACACATGCATCATGCACACAGCAGACACATGCATCATGCACACAGCAGACAGATGCATCATGCACACAGCACACACATGCATCATGCACACAGCACACACATGCATCATGCACACAGCACAGACATGCATCATGCAGACAGCACAGACATGCATCATGCAGACAGCACAGACATGCATCATGCACACAGCACACACATGCATCATGCACACAGCACACACATGCATCATGCACACAGCACACACATGCATCATGCACACAGCACACACATGCATCCTGCACACAGCACACACATGGATCCTGCACACAGCACACACATGCATCCTGCACACAGCACACACATGGATCCTGCACACAGCACACACATGGATCCTGCACACAGCACACACATGCATCATGCACACAGCACACACATGCATCATGCACACAGCACAGACATGCATCATGCACACAGCACAGACATGTATGATGCACACAGCACACACATGCATCATGCACACAGCACAGACATGCATCATGCACACAGCACAGACATGCATCATGCACACACTACACACATGCATCATGCACACACTACACACATGCACCATGCACACACTACACACATGCATCATGCACACAGCACACACATGCATCATGCACACAGCACACACATGCATCATGCACACAGCACACACATGCATCATGCACACAATACACACACGCATCGTGCACACAGCACACACATGCATCATGCACACAGCACACACATGCATCATGCACACAGCACACACATGCATCGTGCACACACTACACACATGCATCGTGCACACAGCACACACATGCATCATGCACACAGCACACACATGCATCATGCACACAGCACACACATGCATCATGCACACAGCACACACATGCATCATGCACACAATACACACACGCATCGTGCACACAGCACACACATGCATCATGCACACAGCACACACATGCATCATGCACACAGCACACACATGCATCGTGCACACACTACACACATGCATCGTGCACACAGCACACACATGCATCATGCACACAGCACACACATGCATCATGCACACAGCACACACATGCATCATGCACACACTACAAACATGCATCATGCACACAGGTATTAAACTTGCCGTTCCCGGCGCCGCGCGGCAGGCAGGAAGCGGCGGCTCCTTCAGCACAGCCGCTTAGACGGATGGATGGTGCGGTGCGGCCCTGGGCAGGGTGAGCAAGGGGGGCAGAGAGGGGCAGGAGACGGGAGTACCCGGGGGGAGCGCGGGCAGGAGACGGGAGGAGCCGGGGGGGGGCGCGGGCAGGAGACCGGAGGACCGGGGGGGAGCGCGGGCAGGAGACCGGAGGAGCGGGGGGGAGCGCGGGCAGGAGACAGGAGACAGGAGGACCGGGGGGGAGCGCGGGCAGGAGACAGGAGGCCCCGGGGGGGAGCGCGGGCAGGAGACAGTGGTGGTGGTGTGTGGTGACAGGGGTTGGGAGTGTGTGCTGACAGCGGTGAGGGGTCGCAATGCCCGCTACGCGGGCAATGCCTCGCACGGCGTGGTGACGTCACATAGTGACATAGCCACGGCGTGCCGGGGTCCGACACAAAACGTGCTACGGCAATTATATAGTAGATTATCACTAATCAGCATTTTTATGCTGTATGAGTTGAGCACTTTATAAAATGTCATATTCTGTGTATGACACTGTAACACAATGTCACTTAATGGTGTAATTTTGATGACTGTTTAATATGACTATTTGGTATAATGGTTTTAATTGTCAATTGTGACATCTTAGCATAAAACTCCACTTTTTTTGTAGTAACACTGTGCTTGAGAAAGACCCTGTGCGGTTCAAACATGCGCCTCAAAGGGCTGCATTAAATCCTTCTTTTTGTCCCATTACTGGAGCGCTGGGAAATATCTGTCTGTCTATCTACAGTGTTGGCCAAAAGTATTGACACCCCTGCAATTCTGTCAGATAATACTCAGTCTCTTTTCTTTTTCTTTTCTTTTCAAAATTCTTTTTATTGAATTATTTTGTGAAAATGGAACAGTAACAGAGTATTTTTGCAAGGTAATCTCACAATAACAAAGTCCAATACAACCAACTGTATGTATAATGTTCGTTGCCGCCCTTGGCGGACTAATATCCAATCAGGGATAGAGGAGCTTCCAAAACTTAAAGGATTGTGCGTACGTCAGAAGAATGAGATTGTTAATAAAGTTCTCCTTGTCAGACTTGATGTAAGAATAGCAATGGCTCCCTCGTAGGTAGGTCAGAGTCAAGTCAGTTGGATTGGGTTCCCATCTAGTAGGCTTTACATACCCTTGGAGCATTGGCTCATTTCTTCAAAATATTAAACATATCAACAAGATAAAACTTGCGTTTTAAGTAGTAGTAGAGTGGAGAGGAAAGAAAAGGAAGATTAGAAATGAGGGTAGAATAGAATATAACGGCAGTTCTGTGGGGGGGGGAGAAAGTATAGAGAGATGTGAGAGTAGAGGGGGGGGCGGGGGGGAAGGCGGCAGGCACAGCCAGTCCCTAGGTGTTATTAGTTGTCGATTAGTGTTTGAGAGTATCACCCTGTCTGCATGAATGAACGTACATGAGCCAGGGGGTCCAGATGGTGAGGAATTTCGGGGTCGTGTTATTTACTGCGGCCACTACTTCAGCCACATGGTATAAAGAGTGTATCTTCTCTTCCAGTTGGGAATGAGAAGGCAAGTCTGAGGATTTCCAAAACAGAGGAATTAACAGTTTAGCCGCTGTTAGTATATGTTGAGCGAGTAGTGAGATATTGGCACAGTCAGGCCATGTCGGGAAGTGTAGCAAGGCCATTTCAGGGCTAAGTCGGAAGGGTTTGGTCGTGATGGCCTGTATGAGTCGTTCCACTCGTTTCCAGAACTGAGCAATAGTCGGACATTTCCACCATATGTGGAAGTAGTCAGCATCGGGTGCATCACATCTCCAACATGTAGTAGAGTGATGGGCGTCCCATAGCTGGATATGGTCTGGTGTATGATACCACCTCGTTATGATTTTATAGGCAGTTTCCTGAGCTTTCACACATTGAGTAGGGCCGTGTGAGTGCCTATAAATATGTTTCACTTG
This sequence comes from Allobates femoralis, assembly GCA_033576535.1. Classification (NCBI taxonomy): domain Eukaryota; kingdom Metazoa; phylum Chordata; class Amphibia; order Anura; family Aromobatidae; genus Allobates; species Allobates femoralis. The sequence continues at coordinate 10,055,050 of JARQOC010000003.1, read as the reverse complement.
TGTAGCCGTAAATTTGTATCCCAAGTCCTTCTCCCAAAGCGCAATATACGCTCTTTTGGGGCTAGTTTCTGTCTCCAGTAAAGCCTGGTAGATTTTAGAGAAAATTTGTTTCGGCTTTTTCACCGCGGCACAAAGGTGTTCAAAGCTAGTTAACTCCCTAGAAAGATCCGAGTATCTCAGTAGTGGGCGGAGTACACTGTGTATTACTTTGTAGTGTAAGTGATTCAAGTTGGAAAGTCCAGGTAGTGTTGTTAGGTCTGTATATGGTAGAATAGTGCCGTCTTGTAATAGTTGGTCAATGGAATAGGCATAGAGGTTCCGACTTGGTCCCGGGACGGTTGTGTGTGTTGTCTCTAGGTGGGCCAAGATGTCATTGAGATCAATTAAGGGCGAGAGGGGTGGTGATAAGTATTTCGTATGGGTACGCCATATCTGTAATGTAGCTCTGGTATGCAGGTTTGGGAGAGGTGAGTGTTGTTTCAAGTTGGAGTGTATAAGGAATAGAGACCTAAGGCTGCAAGGTGCCAACGATTCCTCAATATTAACCCAGTGTTTCTCTTTGTTTCGTCTCAGGATGTCAACAAGGCGGGTGATTTGCGCTGCTTTATAATATAACTTAATGTCAGGGGCTCCCATCCCGCCTAGGTGCTTAGGGAGGGTCAAAGTGCGTAATGATATTCGGGGTTTCTTGCTTTGCCACATGTAGTTAGTGAAGAGTGTATTAATTTTAGAGAGAAAGCTCAATGGGATCGCTATGGGTAGCATTTGGAATAAATAATTAAATTTAGGTAAAATTAAGCTTTTTAACATATTCTTCCTCCCCATCCACGAAAGAAAGGTATCTCTCCAGGTCCGCATAGTAGATGTCGTGGATGTCAAGAGAGGAAGAACATTCAATTTAAATAGATCCCGGTAGTTTCCGTTCAGTTTCACTCCCAGGTATGTAATGTAGTGCATGGGCCAAGAAAATGGGTATAATGTTTGTAATTTTTTAAGGGTGTTCGGTTTGATCTGTATTCCCAAAGCTTCAGATTTTGACATGTTTATTTTGAAGCCCGACAGGTCTCCATATCTCTCCATCACATTCATGAGAGCTGGGAGTCCGCTCATGGGTTTTGTTATAAATATTAAGAGGTCGTCTGCAAAAGCTGCTGTTTTATAGTGAACTCCTGCTATTTTGACGCCCACTATTTCCTGTTTTCCCTGTATCGCCATTAGAAGGGGCTCCATTGTCAACACAAATAGTAACGGGGAGAGCCGGCACCCTTGTCTGGTTCCATTCCCAATTGTAAAGGGTGTAGTCAGCGAGTCATTGATTTTGATGCGTGCTGAGGGTCGTTGATACATCGTCATAATAGACGTAACAAGTGTTGCCGGGAGATTAAATCTAAGTAATGTCAGTCTCAAGAAAGTCCAATCCACCCTGTCGAACGCTTTCTCCGCGTCTGTGCCCAGGAGAACTAATGGTAATTTGTGTGCTTTTACATATTGAATTAGGTGTAAAACTTTGTGTGCATTGTCCCTCCCCTCCCTGCCTCTCACAAAGCCTGTTTGATTCGCTGAGATCAATTGTGGTAGGAACGCCGCCAGTCTGTGGGCAATCATGCCGGCCAAAAGCTTCAGGTCAACGTTTAGTAAAGATATAGGCCGGTAATTGCTACACAGAGTTGGGTCTTTCCCCTCCTTATGTATCAGCGAGATCTTTGCTTCAAGCATTTGAGTAGGTAGTGCTTGGCCAGCGAGTGTGGCATTGCACAATGCTAGTAGGTGCGGTAAGAGTAGGGATGGGAAGGTCTTATAATACAAGGCCGAGAAACCATCAGGACCAGGCGCTTTCCCTTTAGGGCAGCGGGACAGGGTGGATTGGAGTTCACCAAGAGTAAAGGGACGAAGGAGCATATGTTGGTCAGCGTTAGTTAAAGTTGGGAGGTGTATGTCACTCAGGAAGTTTTCAATTTCTTGGGTTCTATGTTTCGTGAGATCTTCCGAATCCCCAGATCTCAGGTTGTACAAGCGTGAGTAATAATCTAGAAAAGCCTGTTCTATGTGGGATTGGTCTTGAGAGTCCACTCCCTTTGTGTTCTTTATCGTGTGTATTTGCGTACGGGCTTGTTTTTTGCGTAATAGGGAGAGCATGAACTTGGATGCTTTATCACCATGGGCATATAGTTTGGTTTTCCATTTTTATATTGTCTCGCCGATGTTACGTTAATTAAATCTTTCAAGCGTTGGCGCTTGGATGTCAAGACTTTGAGAACCTCCGGGCATTGGGATTTCTTGTGACATAGTTCCAGTTCTGCGATCTCATCATACAGCTGCTGTGTTTCGGTATGCCGTCTCTTATTGGCATATGCCGCCATGGAAATCAGTTCTCCCCTAATCACGGCCTTATGTGCTTCCCACAGGGTTTGGATAGAGGTATCTTCATTCTGGTTGTTCTGGAAATATTGTTGGAGGCGTTCCGTTAGGCGTTTTTTTGTATCTTGGGAGGTTAACAGGGTTTCATTTATCTGCCAGGATCTGCATGATGAGCGATGCGCAGAAGTGGAAATGGACGTTAGGACTGCCGAGTGGTCTGAGAAAATGCTAGGGGTTATTACAGAGGTGCGTGTTGATGGCAGCAAGCGCTTGGAAATTAAGACATAATCTAGTCTGTGGTAGGATTTATGGGGATGTGAGAAATATGTGTAGTCACGGGTCGAAGGGTTGACATAACGCCATGAGTCAATTAATTGCATGGTTTGTAAGCGTGAGCGAATTCTTGATAGATCGCGGTGGGAAATGGAGCTTTTTTGTTTAGTCGTGTCCAAAAGGGGTTCGAGTGCCACATTAAGGTCACAGCCAATGACCACCAGCCCCTCCCTAAATCTCTCTATTTTATTCATGGTGGCTAATATCCATTTTAGTAGCTTTTTATTCGGGGCATAGAGGCTACCGAGCGTCACTAGGGTGCCATTCAATAGGCCTTTGATCAGTATGAATCTGCCTTGTGGGTCTATCCAAGACTCTCTGTGTTGGAAGTGGACATGTTTTCTAAATGCTATTGACACGCCTCTGGCTCCAGTTTGGTTGGAGGTGGAGTGATACCATTGGTCAAATGCCGATTTTTCAAAATTAGGGATTTTATTTGGTTTAAAATGGGTTTCTTGGAGGAAGAGGACGTCAGTACCTTGTTTCTTAAGTGCATGTAATGTCGGGTGTCTAGTGCTCGGTGAATTCAAACCATGTGCATTAAGTGAAGCATAAGTGAATACGTTACCCTCAACCATGATCTTCTAGGGTATGTGGTCTCCAATGGATGCGTCGAAGAGGGGTTCGGCTGTGCCTGTTAGGAGAGGTGAGGTTGGGTGGAGACTCAGGGGGAAAAGGAGTGAGCAGGAGAGGGGATAGATAGTGAGAGGTGATAGAGTTAGAGAGGAAAAGAAAAAACATTAGCATTTGAAAATACAAGTCACAAGAAAAATGCGTAATTTTCATCAATGTGAACATGTCTACTGCTGCACAGCAGTATGTGGGCGCTTTCTAGATATATTATTTATGAAACAGATCCAGTAACATTAGTCGGGATAGGGAAGATTGGTTCTTTGGTAGCAATGAACCTCGTGGTCGGGTTAGAGAGGGGGCATAATATCAGGTTACATCGTAACGGTCACTACCTCATTGGGTGGTGAGCTGGGAGGTTACCGGTAGCGGGAGGTGAAGAGGGTGGGAGTAATAAAGGGGGGGGGAGGGGTAAGGTGAAGAGGGAGGGGGAAGGTGGGGGAGGTAGAGGGAGGGGGAAGGGATAAGGGAAGAGGGGGAGGGGGGGATGGAGAGAGGGGAAGATAGGGGTGAAGTGGGAGAGAGGTGGAGGGATGAGGTTGGGGGGTGGAGTGGGGGGGGGGGTGTAGGAATGGAAGGAGTGGGAGAGGGGTACAGGGGGGGTGTGGGGGGGGAGGAGGGGGTGTTAGGCCATGGGTATACGGGGAGAAGGGTACCAATAGTAAGGTTCAGTTATTAGAGTACAACAATTTCAACTATACATTAATATTCTTAACAAGTGTAACGAGCTTATATTATGTACATGAGGGCGTCATTATGGCCCTTCTTCAGAGTTAGGAAGGTCTTGCCCATAAAGGGTAGGCCTGATCAGCAGGTTCAATAGTGCCGATCATAAGGCGATTTAGAGCAAAAAAAAAAGGAAAGAAAAAAAAAAGAAAGATTCCGTGTGTTCGCTCCTCAGGTAATGTCATCTGGGCTCTTCAGCGATGGAGATTTAGATAGTTTCTTTTTTGCTCGCTGGGTTTTTGGTGTTAGCATCTGTTGCCAAGGCGTCGGGGTTGGTAGCGGATGGTAGAGAGAGGCTGAGTGGAAGGACTCCAGGTCCGGGTAATGATCGAGCACTATGTCCAGGGATATGCATGCCTTTTTTATGTCAGCAGAGGTCCTGGCGGTGATGATTCTTTCCCCGGCTGTAACGGATATCCCAAAAGGGAATAGCCAGCGGAACTTAAAGCCCTTCTCGAGGACCGCCCCCGTGAACGGTTTCAGCAAGCGTCGTTTTTTCAATGTTATAGCCGAAAGATCCTGGAATAGGAGTATTTTGGAGTCCCCATAGGTGACCTCCTTTGCATCCCTGGCTCTGCGCAGTATTAATTCTTTTGCTCGGTAGTCCAGAAACCTGCACAAGACATCTCGGGGGGTTTCCCCTGGGGCTGGTTTAGGGCGGAGGACACGGTGAACCCGGATTAATTCGATGGTTTGCGGATCTCCGTCTCTCAGCAATGCCGCAAACATTTCTAAGACCGTTTTTCCTAGGGCTTCAAATGCCACTGTTTCAGGGAGGCCCTTAATGCGGATGTTGTTGCGGCGCTCCCTGTTTTCGTGATCTTCGAGGGTGGCGTGGATTTGGTGCAGTTGCTGTTCATGTGACATTAGACACTCTAGTTGTGAATTCGTCTGGCGTAGAATCGTGCCTTGTGTTGTTTCCAACGCCTCGAGTCTATGGCCTTGTTGGGCGAGATCTTGTTTGATGTCTGCTAGGTCGCGTCCTATGGGTTCTAAGGCTTTTGTCAGTATACGTTTCAAAAAAGATCTCGTCACCATAGAGTCCTTCTTTTTAATGCTAGTATCTGACTCGCCCTCCATGTCTGAGTCCGAATCGTCATCAGGTTGGAGAGCAGAGTGTTTGAATGGGTTAAGAGAGTCTGAGGAGTCGGTCTGCTTCCTCAAGAAGTGGTCTACGTCTGCTTGGGTTATGGATTTTGATGTATTTGCCGCTAATTTGGGGGTTTTTATGGTTGACTTCCCCATGTTTCAGAGAATTAGATATTACAAGTAGAAAAAAGAAAAATGGGAAGCAAAAAAAAAAAAAGATGAGTGTTCTGGATCACACTGATGTAGTCTGCTCGCGCCCCCTGCTGTTTGCTTAGGAGGTTTACATGTCACAAATCGTTGAGAGACTTGTTGTTAAGTTTATGGAACAAATGTCTTTGGAGATCCTACTGGGTTTCGGTTTTAGACACCAGTTAAGGAGGTGTACATTTGGAGTATAATAGCAGTGCACGAGTTGGGGAGGGGAGCACACAGGGTGGAAATCAGCTGAGGCGAAGGGTCAATGCAGCAGGGTGGGAGGATTTGATGAAAATCCGTCTATTGCTCTCTGATCACAGCAAGGTTTCTGTTACACAGGTAGAAGTAGGTGGTAGAATATGCCAGTCTTATAAGATCTCTTTAGCCTTATTGGATAGCAGGATTTCAAATAGCAGTGTGCAGAGTCTTAGTAGGTGTAGTAGGGTTTATCACTGCAGCTGGTGCTGCCTGCCTGTGAATAAGTGGATCTTGCTGCTGTGTGTCTGGGTAGAGGATATTATAAATACAAAGTCCTCTATGTTGCCTCTGATCTAATGGTTGTGCTTCAGGGGCACCAATATGTTGTGTCCCTTGGCCTTATGGCTCTGGGTCTCTCTTGCTGAGACCAAAGGCTGCCTGTATGTGCATTCCCACGTGTCCCTCTCACCTTCAAGCTCTGTGCCTCTAATGTCCGCGGTCTCCTCTGTGTCCCGCGGCTCCCCGCTTCTTGCGCCGAGTGCCCGCGCTGCAGGGCTGCCTCCGGTCCACGGCACCTGCTCCTAGGCCTCCTTCGCTGCTCAGCTCCGGGCGCCTCCTCTCGTCTGATGGCGTCTGTGCAGGAAATCACCTCCGCACCGCGGCTCAGTTTCAGCCGAGGTGCGATCGCAGCCACCAGGGCAGTAGCAGGGTTGGAAGCACTCGCCACAAAGCTCCGTCCGTCCGGCCCGCCGCCGCCGCGGATCGTGCGGCCCCCTCGTGACCGGCCTCGAGGCTCAGAAAGCGGGGGTCTCGCAGCTCAAGCAGGCCGATACCAGCCTCAGGGTGAAGGGGAGCTGGTCGCCGACTCCTCTAGATGGTCGGGTGTCCCTCCGGTGTTCAGATGGCGCAGATGTGGTCAGATTGCTAGGAGAGCTGTAGAATGCAGCCTCCTTCATCCGCGGCCATCTTGGATCTCTCGATAATACTCAGTCTCTTCCTGAAAATGATTGCAATCACAAATTCTTTGCTATTATTATCTTCATTTAATTTGTCTTCAATGAAAAAACACAAAAGAGAATAAAGCAAAAAGCAAAACATCGATCATTTCACACAAAACTCCAAAAATGGGCCAGACAAAAGTATTGGCACCCTCAGCCTAATACTTGGCTGCACAACCTTTAGTCAAAATAACTGCGATCAACCGCTTCCGGTAACCATCAATGAGTTTCTTACAATGCTCTGCTGGAATTTTACACCATTCTTCTTTGGCAAACTGCTCCAGGTCCCTGATATTTGAAGGGTGCCTTCTCCAAACTGCCATTTTTAGATTTCTCCACAGGTGTTCTATGGGATTCAGGTCTGGACTCCTTGCTGGCCACCTTAGAAGTCTCCAGTGCTTTCTCTCAAACCATTTTCTAGTGCTTTTTGAGTGTGTTTTGGGTAATTGTCCTGCTGGGAGACCCATGACCTCTGAGGGAGACCCAGCTTTCTCACACTGGGCCCTACATTATGCTGCAAAATTTGTTGGTAGTCTTCAGACTTTATCAAGCCATGCACACGGTCAAGCAGTCCAGTGTCAGAGGCAGCAAAGCAACCCCAAAACATCAGGGAACCTCCGCCATGTTTGACTCTTTTTTTCTCCTGTAAACTCTATGTTGATGCCTTTGCCCATAAAGCTCTTTTTTGCCTCATCTGACCAGAGAACATTCTTCCAAAACGTTTTAGGCTTTCTCAGGTAAGTTTTGGCAAACTCCAGCCTGGCTTTTTTATGTCTCGGGGTAAGAAGTGGGGTCTTCCTGAGGCTTCTACCATACAGTCCCTTTTCATTCAGACGCTGACGGATAGTACAAGTTGACACTGTTGTATCCTTGGACTGCAGGGCAGCTTGAACTCGTTTGGATGTTAGTCAAGGTTCTTTATCCACCATCCGCACAATCTTGCATTGAAATCTCTCGTCAATTTTTCTTTTCCGTCCACATCTAGGGAGGTTAGCCACAGTGCCATGGGCTTTAAACTTCTTGATGACACTGTGCACGGTAGACACAGGAACATTCAGGTCTTTGGAGATGGACTTGTAGCCTTGAGAGTGCTCATGCTTCCTCACAATTTGGTTTCTCAAGTCCTCAGACAGTTCTTTGGTCTTCTTTCTTTTCTCCATGCTCAATGTGGTACACACAAGGACACAGAACAGAGGATGAGTCAACTTTAACCCATGTCAACTGGCTGCAAGTGTGATTTAGTTATTGCCAACACCTGTTAGGTGCCACAGGTAAGTTACAGGTGCTGTTAATTACACAAATTAGAGAAGCATCACATGATTTTTCTAACAGTGCCAATACTTTTGTCCACCCCCTTTTTTATGTTTGGTGGAATTAGATCCAATTTGGCTTTAGGACAATTCTTTTTGTGTTTTTTCATTGAAGACAAATTAAATGAAGATAATAATAGCAAAGAATTTGTAATTGCAATCATTTTCAGGAAGAAACTGAGGATTATCTGACAGAATTGCAGGGGTGGCAATACTTTTGGCTACAACTGTATCTATCTATCTATCTATCTATCTATCGGGTTTGTCTGAATCCCTTTTTAGACAAGATAAGGTTGAACTCAATTCAGTAATACAATATGAACAGGGCTAAGGATGGTTTCACAGGAAAATCCTGCATGCCCATGGATGCCCAAGACTGCAAAACTGTATACACTGGCACCCCATGTGAGTGTATCCACTTGCAGATTCCTGCGGGATCCATAGTAGGCTAAATGACACGTCTCCTAGGGGCCCATGTAGCCAGCACATGCGCAGACCATAGTTAACGGACTGGAAGCACAGACCCACCAGGATGGTGAGAAATGGTGAGAGTGTGCCAAGTGGTGCCATGACAAACATTACTGCAGTTGAGAGTCGAGGGGTCACACAGGGGTCAGCCTGCAAGTTTGAACTGTGCTGCACTACATAACGCTACTGCTCCTCATATGCACTGTCTCTTGATACCGGTGAGATATATCTGCTATGTCTCAAGCGATAATGTGGCTCTCACGAGACAGCTAGTGTTACGAGTGCTGATGCCACGATGTTTCTCTATCGTCACACAGCGGGATTCCTTGCTGCATGATACTTGCTGTGTAACCTGAGACAACCTCAGGGAAGTCATGAGGATGTCTGAGGTTCATGAGCGGGCCTGGAAACATAGTGACAGTGGCGCTGAAGCTTGCTAAGTAATAGGGTATGAAGATACTGTCTGTGCCAAGAGGCTCCACTGTAAAACAGTTTGAGCTGTGTTTGGCAGCTTATGATCCCTTTTAAGGTATTTTCTAGGCCCTTAATTTTGCATCCCATTGATTTGAACGAGGTTCAGATGTTAGGCGAACTGTTCACCTATGTATTTGGCAAACATATGCCCAAAGTGAGCCAGATCAGAACTTCAAGAGGTTCTCTGTTCTCTACTATTTTCTAGTCAGCACAAGAGTCTAGAATTTTAAAAGCCTATAGCAGCATAATAAAGCCATGTATAGGAATAAATATTATATATCCTGAAAGGGCTGCCAAAGCCTTATTTCAGGATACTGTTAGTATGGTACACAAAAATCACCTGACAGATTCCCTTTGGCCGGGGTCACACCTGAGCCCTGGATCCGTTATTTGCATCAGTTTTTGAACTTTAGAATTCTAAGTCCAAAAACTGATGCTGTTAACGGATCCTGGACTCAAGTGTGACTGCTCTGCTATGTGTTTTTTAACAGGACCCAAAAAATGCTGCAAGCAGTATTTTTTAGGTGTAGTAGAAAAACTGATCAATTTTTTTAACATGGGTCCCTAGGTACCTATGGGAAACGGATCCATTAACACATGGTACATATAGGTACCATCCGTTAACGGATCTGTTTTTGCTAGCGTTTTTTGGCCATTTTGCAAAAAACAATAGCATTCCTGGGGGCTCAAAAAACACCTTTAAAATAACGGATCCACTATTGGAAACATGGAAAAACTGATTGCTATGTGTGACCCTAGCCTTTACAGAAGATTAGCTGATGTGTGTGGCAGTGTGCACTGTGTGTTACTAACATTACAGATTTATTACTAATGTTACAGGCATTTATAAGAAAATAATTCTTCAATCATATAACAAGACTTGTCTATAGTGTCCAGTACCTGAGGATATCCATATAATCCAAGGATCTGTGCGGCTGGAATAGTGGAAGATGAGTACTGATCTCCAATGAGGCCAACCAGCCGGCCATGGCCCTCACAAGAGTAATTAGGTATCACCTTCCCCGGGCCGGACAGGAAATATAAAACATGTCTTACCGCCATCCGTCCATCTGCACACGTGTCATAAACATGATATCCCAGGGTGATATTGGGTAAAATATCAGGATCCTTGTTTATATTATCAATGGCAAAGAGAAAAATAAAAAAACGTAGAAAACACTGAAAGAATCGCCTACAAAAAAGATAAAAGATAAAAATATATAAATAATTAAATGTCTTTACATATACAGAGGGGAAAATAAGTAACTTGTCACCAATGTTCTAAGTAAATACATTAGTAAAGGTTCTATTGAGATGAATTTCACATCAGATGCCGAAAATGTTGACACAAGCAATTAGTGATGAGCGAGTGTAATCGTTACTATTCACTATTTGCACGGATAGTTCGGTATTCAGAGCACTCGTTACATTGTGAGTATTTCTGTATTCGCCTCGTGATATTTGAGTGTCCCGTCCTGCAGTTTTGGAGCCTGATTTGCAGCCAATAATCATGCTGGGCTTCTTAACCAATCACATTAATGGTGCAGCCATCTTGGTTCTGGCATTACTGTGATTGGCCGCCCAGCATCATAGGGTGTATACAAGTCCTGCAAACGCCATTTTGCATACATTGCATCCAGAAACAGTATTGTACTAGCATATGAAGAAAGCAAACAGTTGCTAGGGAGAGGGTTTCAGGCATCCATATAACAAAAAAGAGCTTTTCAGGGCTACCTGCAGTGTATACTAGGTCAGTGTAGTGTAGGGAGGGAGAGATTCTTGAGCAGGAACAGAGTTTAAAGGAGTCTGTCTCTAGCATTTTGGGCTGCTTCTTGTTTAAAAGCACTGGTCTCTTACTCGCAGCTATTTTCGGGGACAGGCTTGTGCCATCCACATCAGCCACATTAATACGGTGCTAATACACTTGCCAAATCAAAAGCAGTACTACTAGCATTTTTTGCTGCCTGGTAAAAAGTACACACTGATCCTTTTTTCCCAAAATATTTGAGATCACAGCTTGACTTGTTCTGTCCACATCAGCCACATTAATACAGTGCTTGTGCACTTGCCAAATCCAAAGCAGTACTAGAATTTTGTGCTGTCTGGTACAAAGAATGCACTGGTCAATTTCCCCAAATATTTTTGGGGACACAGCTTGGCTTGTGCCATTTACATCAGCCACATTCATACGGTGCTAGTGCACTTGCCAAATCCAAAGCAGTACTACTAGCATTTTGTCCTATGCTCTGATCCTTTTGCCCAATATTTTTGGGGTCCCAGTTTGGCTTGTGCCATCCAAATCAATCATATTAATATGGCGTTAGTGCGCTTCCAAATCCAAAACAGTACTAATAACATTTTGTGCTGCCTGGTGCAAAGCATGCACTCGTTCATTTTTCCTGCATTTTTTGAGGTCACAGTTTGATTCCAAAAGCTCACCACTTAATATAGCTTTATAGTGCTTGTAAAATCCTAAGCAGTATGCCTACCATTTATTGATGCCTGTGAGGTGCCCCCAGGCAGTGGGGTACTCGGGGCTGGGCCGGTGCTGTCTCTCTAAAATCACAGTAGTCTTGACCCGGTCCCGTGGCCTGGGCTCAGTCCAAAAAGGAAGGGGTTATTTACAGGGGATTTTGTTGTGATGCCACCCAGGGTACGTGGTCAGTGGGACCACTGCTGCTGTATTCCTACTGGGGACGGTGACTTAGGGCAGCATTGATGGTAAGCCCTCCTAGGGTAGGGCTGGGTGTCCTCAGGACAGGTGTAGTGTAAGGGGCTGCACACTCTGAATGCTCTATTTACTTCTGTGCTGCAGATTCTCCATTCAGCACGCAGGGACAGCAGTGATGTGGCTCCGCAGGTAGAGATCTCTGCAGTGGTGCTGGAAAGAACAGTCTCAGGCAAAGGTGAGCTTACCGGGTACTTTACTGAAGTTCTTTTAGCAGCATGTTCTCACAGTTCTTACACGTTTGCACTGCTCTGGGCACCCTAGTTCTACTGCAACTCAGATGGTTCCTCTGCATTGCCTCCCTCAAAGTTCCTTTCAGGCCTTACTTGTCTCTCCCTCTTTCCTCACTCGCGGGTTTGGTCTGGCCGTCACAACCTGGCTTCTCAGGGTCACTAGCCCTAGTCCGATGGCTGTGTTCCTAGACAGTGGTGGTAGGTAGGCTGCAGGTCATAGAGTACCTGCCCCATGCCGACTTGTCTCATAATTGGGGTCTTAGAGTCTCCCCGGTCACTTCTACATAGACTTGAATCTTTTTTATTATTTAAATAATATGGTAATTGTGACTCCCATTTAATTCATAAATCAAACTTAAAGTGCACTTATTTAAAATGTAACTTTTAATAATTATTTGTTAAAATAACAAACATGTGCTATCCCACACCTTGTGTCTATAAAACACTCACTTCGTACAGGGATGGGGTTATGTCCAAATTATTATTAGGGATCACCTGGTGCATAGTCACTATTCCCCCCCCCCCCCCCAAGAAAACGGAACCTGGCTTGAACAAAGACAGGCAGGCACCTTTAGATGTGGTAAGTGTTCCTTTTGTGGTTACATCAGAGTATCAAAGACAGCACAGAGTAGCACTACAGGAGAAACTTTTACGAATCGACAGTTTGCTAACTGTAGAACAGAAGGGGTGGTCTATTTATGCCAGTGTTCCTGTCCTATGGACTATGTGGGAAAGACCAAGAGACAATTTATGAGCCGGATAGGAGATCACTTGGGAGATATTGGTAACGAAAGGGACACACCAATATCAAGACACATCAGAGAAGTGCATAGAGGTGATATGGGGTGTACCAAATTTCAGGCCTTGGAGGTGGTGGAGAGACCAAAACGAGGTGGAGATTGGGATAAAAAGATCCTAAGAAGGGAGACCAAATGGATATATAGAACTGTATCCACAGGGGTGGCCGGCCTCAACAAGCAGATCTTGTACACTCCATTCTTGTGAACCCCATTTTCTGAGAATACATGATTTGGCCACAGGGGTGGCATTTTTCTCTAGTAACATACTACATAGGATCTAATAACGGTACGGAGGTCCTGCTAAAATCCTATTACTCCAAAAAGGATATTGGATATATGAACATTGTGGTCTTATTATTAGACCGGTTTATCGGAAATAGTGTCTATATAAACCTATAAATGCAATTGGGGCACTTGAATATGTATAACTGAAATGTGAGGCAGATTAAGGAGGCTCATTTAATCCATCCATCATGAACACCAGGAGGGATTGGGAGTGAGTTTGGGGTGAATAAGGGGTCACTAACTATAGAAATTGCCTGAAGACCTAAAAGAGGGAATAAGGACCAGGGATGTTATACAGGAGAAATATAGTAAGCAGACATAATTCATGTATGATGATATGAGAATAATATATACATAGGGGGACGCTTTTTGGACGTAGCGACGTCCCCTTTTTTCCACGGATGGGAACATCCACTGGGTTTATATCAAAAGGTCCGAGGAACCTTCTTCGCAATGAGGTAATATAGTGAGAATGATACATGGGGGATAATCTTTGGATGGGATCCCCGATATCTATAATTGCGAATGGGTTTTTTGCCCCTTCTGAGTCCACTCGCAATGCGAGTCAGCGTGGTCATGTGGATACGCTTGAAGCATTGGCCGCCAAGCGGCCATTGCGAGCAGTTCTGAGTCGACTCGCAATGCGAGCCGGCGTGGTCATGTGGATACGCGCGAAGCATTGGCAGTTCTCAGTCGACTCGCGCAGCGACCATTGCGAGTCTGAGACTCGCCCTTCTAGAATCCTGATGCATGTGCATCGGGCTCCCAGCTAGTTTATAATATTAACAACCGCCTTGAACTTTCTCTCCTCACTCCCCTCGTTATCCAAGCATTGCTGGTGGCACTAGTGTGCACTGTGTATTGCGAGGTTACAAGGGGTGGTCCCCTCCGTCTGGCGACGCAGTTTCGGTATATAGAACGCAAGCCGGAACCTGCCGCCAGCGGTGGACCATACTGAATCACGCCCGCGGCGGATGGGGAATGTAATGACGTGCTTCCGGTCTGTGGAACGCAGACCGGAAGCAGCGCTGCGTTGGAGCGCACACGCGGACACGCCTCCTCCTGCCTCACATTGACAGAGGCAGGGATAAGAGGAGCACAATTCTGGGCCAGTGGTGGCGCCAATATCAAAAGGCAGGAGGTGCTATCTTACACCCCTGGCAGCGCACACAGAGGGCTTAAGGAAGGCTCCCTGACATCTCTGCTACACAGGACTGTCACTCCTGATGAAACCCACAGGCTACCAGTGGGTGGAAACACGTCGAGTTCATGGGACAGCATGTATAGATAAGTAACATCAATTGCATAAGAAACTGCCAGTCAATGCATTTGTAATGTTTTTGAGGGGAAACTGATGAAACAATTTGACATTTGATATTGTTCACCTAGAGGCATAAGGGGATAACGTGGGTGTTGAAGACATATGGGAGACCTATGGAAAGTGGAAAGGGGTTCTTTGATAGGACAGCTCCTTCCTATTGTTTCTGGGTGTACCTTGAATCCTAGGTGTAACTTTAATCCTATAGGGTGGTTATCAGACGCCCATGGTTTGTGGGATTACTGACACATGAGATGCAAGTATTATGCTATGTAGAATCAGAACATCATAGTATAACCATATAATCCTTTGACCTCACAAACATAGGCCCCATTGCTAGTAAGGGACACAAATGAGAGGACATCGGGGTTTGACCCATGCTCAGATAGAACTTTGAAACACTACAGATGTTTGAATGTTGACTGCATCCTGAGTATAGGTAACAAGTAGTGATGGGCGAATCTACTCGCTAGGACTCGTTACTCGGCGAGTACTAAGGGACTCGCAGGACTCGCTACTCGGCGAGTTTCCCAGCGAGGACTCGCAAAGTAGCGAGTCCAATGCAAGTAAATGGCAATCCTAGTTTTACTAGCGAGACTCGCTATATCACATCGCTATGTAGCTTGAATCTCCCCCAAATCGTTTAGAGAATCGCACCGCTTCACGGATACCCGCTGTAAGCAGCGATTCCGAGCGAGTCTGAGCGAGTCTTAGCGATTCCTAGCGAGTCTACGAATCCGAGTCCTGTATTCTGTATTCGGGACTCGCAAATACAGAATCTGTTATGTTCCGACAAATCTTCCGAGACAGCCTAGCGTGTTAGGTCAGACAAACTTGTGAAGATGGACAAGCATGTTAGCCAATCACATTCAGTAATGCCACAGCCATGTTGGTTGTGTCATTACTATGATTGGCTGCTGTCCATCGTGATGCCTATGTCATGGATGACAGGCAAGGCTGTATATAACCCTTGCCACCGCCATTTTGAGCACATTTCTCTGAAGATCTGAGCTAGAGCAGGGTGAGGTAGATTCTGGAGCAGATCATAGGGATTGTCAGTGAGTGTAGGGAAACTTCAAGATTCCTTATATTAACCCCAAACAGCTCTTGTGAGAGCTAGCAGGAGGACAGAGGAGTACTGTGTACTGTGACACTGTAGGCAGGCAGGGAAGCAGGGAGCTGCAGCCTTTACAGTGTTCACAGGAGCGACCTCATAGCTTCGCTTACTCACTCAGCTGTTCTAATAGCTGAAGTCAGAGGCTTAGCTGAGGTACTATTTACAATTTTTTGCCAGCTGATAGATTTTGGGTCCTAAAAACCCCTTCAGCATTATTTTGTCTGTGGCAGAACAGTGCGTTGCTGCTCTCCTAGCTGCAAATAGCACGTACGCCACCGACTTGTGTGACTACTTGTGCGCACTTAATAATTTTTTTCAGGGAATAGTGTGCTGCTTCACTGGCAAGTGCTAGCACACACCTAACCCGCCAGTAAGTGATGCCTGCAGCAACACCAAACTCCATCTCGGTGGCTGTGCGCACTTTCTAATTTTTTCAGGGAATAGTGTGCTGCTTCACTGCCAAGTGTTAGCACACACTTAACCCGCCAGTAAGTGACGCCTACAGCAACACCAAACTCCATCTCGGTGGCTGTGCGCACTTTCTAATTTTTTCAGGGAATAGTGTGCTGCTTCACTATCAAGTGTTAGCACACACTTAACCCGCCAGTCAGTGACGCCTGCATCTACACCTAACTCCATCTCGGTGGCTGTGCATTTGTCAACAATGTCCCAAAAACACCAAATTCCCAAAAACCAGTCTGCAAAGGGACAGGGACGAGGTCATGGCCCTAGCAGTCGTGAACAACAAGGCACTGGTAGAAGTAGACAGACGAGGATTGATCTATCCACCTTTCTGCTGTCTAAATTTCCCAGTACTCAACCTAAACGTGTCTTGAGACCGGAAGAGCAAGACCAAATAACATCTTGGATGGCTGACAAGACCTCAACCACTGGTTCTGGCTGCACACAATCATCCTTGACATCATATTCAAGTGCCGCTACTGACAACGCGGGGTCATCTAATCCGCAAAATCTTCCTATTTCCTCAAGCCATCGCCAGACCGCGAACTTGGACATTCGGAAGATTTATTTGGTTCTTATCAGCCATTCATACAACCTGACCTTTCTTTGTCACTGCCCGACCAGATACTGGAGCAAGACGTGCATTACATTCATGGACAAAGTTTGGATTCACCTCGTCCTGAAGAACTTCCCTTTCAACAAAAGCATAGACCATCTCAGGAGGTGGAGGATGATGATGATGATGAGACACACATCTCATCTGGCCAGCCTGACCAGTCACGTTATGCAGAAGACTTAGAGGAGGAGGGGTGGATGATGAGACCACTGATCCAACCTGGACACTTGACATGCAGAGCCAACAGAGCAGCCAGGAGGAGGAAAGTGGTTATGTACCACCGCCTAAAGCACCCAGGCTTACTCCTTTATCCAGAATCCAAGCTGTGACAACAGTAGCCCAAATTGTGTCAACTGTTGCACAAACTGTACCAACTGTTGCCCCAACTTTAACAACAGTTGGCCAAAATGTGTCTACAGTTTGTGTTGGCCAGACTTATCCTCCAGTTCCTACACCACAACCAAAAGGACGAACATCCATTGTCTGTAAATTTTTTAAAGATAGCCCATCAGTACCAAATGTCGTTATATGTAACATCTGCTATGCCAGGCTGAGCAGAGGCCAGGGCAAAGTAAACTTGAGCACCAGCAGTATGCGAAAGCACATGACTCTTAAGCACCCAAGTCAGTGGTTGGCCCATCAGGGTTCGACATCAGGGCCTTCTGACCTCAACACCGTTATGCCACCTCCGAATCGTCCTTCACCATCTACTGTTCATGCAGCAGCTCCTACTCATACGATCTCCTCACAAGCTGCATTAGACCAGAGATATGACAGTAGTCAAGTGACTTGTGAGTCTGCACCAAATGTCCAGTTGTCTGTTCCACAGCTGTATGAGAGGCAGCGGAAGCACCCATCCACACACCCTTTTTCTCGACAAATGACAGCGCAAATTTCTAAGCTGTTAGCTGTAGAAATGCTGCCATTTAGGCTTGTGGATACTGAGGCTTTTAGGGAGTTGTTGGCTGTGGCAGCACCACGATACACTGTCCCCAGTCGCAATTTATTTTCACGTACTGCCATACCCGCGTTACATCAGCACGTGGTTAACAACTTGAAGCGTGCACTGACAAATGCTGTGAGCGGAAAAGTTCACCTGACAACTGACACCTGGACAAGTAGTTGTGGACAGGGCAGATACATATCCCTAACGGCTCACTGGATCAACCTTGTCGAGAGTGTCCCAAAGTCTAATAGTGGAATATCTGCGATCCTACCAACTCCACGAATAGCGGGCACAGCATCATTCCGGGTGTCCGCGTCCTCATATACTTCTACAACACAATGTGCGTCTTCTACTTCCTTGACCACTGCTGATTTGTCCGCAACATCACGTCAAAGTTGGGAGCTTTGCAGTACTGCATCAGCCAGGCGACATCAGGCTCTTCTTAAGCTCATCTGTCTAGGTGACACACCTCACACTGCAAACGAGCTGTGGAAAGGTGTTAAGCAACAGACAGATGAGTGGCTGACCCCACTGCAACTACAAACAGGTCTTGTTGTCAGTGATAACGGACGAAACCTTGTTGCAGCAATAAAGCTCGGTAACCTTCAACACGTGCCTTGCATGGCTCACGTGCTGAACCTTGTAGTTCAGAAATTCTTGAAAAATTACCCAGAGTTATCTGATCTACTAGAGAAGGTGCGTAGAAATTGCGGACATTTCCGACATTCATCAACGGCACTTGCAAGTCTATCTGCCCTTCAACAGCAATTTAATTTGCCCAAACACAGATTAATTTGCGACATGCCAACACGATGGAATTCTACATTCCATATGTTGGCTAGGTTCAATGAGCAGCAGAGGGCTATAGCGGAATATCAGCTGCAACATGCCCGTCACCCAGGAAGTAATACAAGACACATTGGTACGATGGAGTGGGTCTGGATCGCTGACCTTTGCGAGGTTCTAGAGAACTTCGATTACTGCACAAAACTGGTCAGCGGTGATGAGTCCATTATTAGTCTAACCATCCCCATGCTCTGTTTGCTTAAAGATTCTCTCCTGAATCTTAAAACAGAATCATTGAGGGCACAGCAGAGGGCTATGGATCCACATTTTAACATCCAGGATCAGAGCCAGCAAAGCCAATTTCAGCCGGCAACATTGGCTGCAGAACAAACCAGTGATGAGGAAGATGAAGACGATTTATTTCTCCATGGTACTGAGGTGCACCCTGATGGAACTCCCAACCCCAGTTTTATGTCGGTACGGCATGGGTGGGCTGAAGAGCAGGAGGCGGAGACCAATTTTGAGACCATGATGCCTATTGTTCATCAGTCAGGTGACACAGAAGACATGAGTATTTGTAGCCTAGCACACATGTCTGACTTCATGTCTCAATGTCTGTCCCAAGATCCACGCGTCATTAACATCTATGACAGCGACCTCTACTGGTTGTCAACATTCCTTGACCACGCTACAAAGACAAGTTTCCATCGCTGCTGTTGCAGTCACCAAGGGGCTTAACGATGGATCATTTCAAAAGTGTGGTGGTTGACAATTTAATGTCAATTTCACCATCTGACTCCGCTATACCACGAACAAGCAGCTCTTTGCCACAGCAGCCTTTGGTTCGAACACAAACTGCCACATTGTCAAGAAGAGGTGGTGGTAAGATGTCCACCAACTGGGCGATGTTCAACAGACCTTCCAATCTGCAACGGATTGTGCCTACGGTCCCCTTGTCTAGGAGACAAACATTGTCAAACATCTTGAACGAGTATGTGTGTGACACTACCAGCTTCTTAACCGACCCCTCTGTACCCTTTAATTACTGGGTTTCCAAGCTTCACGCTTGGACTGAGCTGTCTTTGTATGCCTTGGAGTTGCTGGCCTGCCCAGCTGCTAGTGTGACATCAGAGCGTGTTTTTAGTGCCGCTGGGGGAATTGTCACTGATAGAAGGTCACGGCTGACTACAGAAAATGCCGACAGACTCACTCTCATTAAGTTTAACAAGGACTGGATATCATCAAAGTTCTTAACCCCCTTTAGACGACAGTACCCAAACCTAGAGGGACATTTTCAAATTTGTTACGTTTGGCTGAGTGCGGTTTAAACATTATGTCCTCTTCTGACACAAAGGATAAACAATGTGCCTCTGCTAAGAAGATTGGATAAATAATGTTCCTGCTACACTTGCTGCATGACAACAAAACTACACAATCAGTGTCAGTAATGTTACTTTAATAATGCATGCACTTGTGATGATTTTTGACCGTTGATTTATGTCAGACAATCCAATACAGTCTATATACATATAGTTTGGCTCAAGTGCCTTGCATAAATTTTAAAAATGTTGATCCCGCCCCTTGGGCTAATTTTTTGAGGCAACAAGCCTATACCTGCATCGAATACGTTGCTTGTACTATGCTCTCAGGACAAGCAAATAGTATGGGCCACGCGCCCTCCTCAACTTCAAAATAGAGTTGATCTCGCCCCTTGGGCTAATTTTTTGAGGCAACAAGCCTATACCTGCATCGAATACGTTGCTTGTACTATGCTCTCAGGACAAGCAAGACTATATTATGGGCCACGCTCCCTCCTCTATATCCAAAAAGAGTTCATCAAGCCCCTTGGGCTAATTTTTTGAGGCAACAAGCCTATACCTGCATCGAATACGTTGCTTGTACTATGCTCTCAGGACAAGCAAATAGTATGGGCCACGCGCCCTCCTAAACTTCAAAATAGAGTTGATCTCGCCCCTTGGGCTAATTTTTTGAGGCAACAAGCCTATACCTGCATCGAATACGTTGCTTGTACTATGCTCTCAGGACAAGCAAATAGTATGGGCCACGCGCCCTCCTCAACTTCAAAATAGAGTTGATCTCGCCCCTTGGGCTAATTTTTTGAGGCAACAAGCCTATACCTGCATCGAATACGTTGCTTGTACTATGCTCTCAGGACAAGCAAATAGTATGGGCCACGCGCCCTCCTCTATATCTAAAAAGAGTTCATCAAGCCCCTTGGGCTAATTTTTTGAGGCAACAAGCCTATGCCTGCATCGAAGACGTTGCTTGTACTATGCTCTCAGGACAAGCAAATAGTGTGGGCCACGCGCCCTCCTCAACTTCAAAATAGAGTTGATCTCGCCCCTTGGGCTAATTTTTTGAGGCAACAAGCCTATACCTGCATCGAATACGTTGCTTGTACTATGCTCTCAGGACAAGCAAATAGTATGGGACACGCGCCCTCCTCAACTTCAAAATAGAGTTGATCTCGCCCCTTGGGCTAATTTTTTGAGGCAACAAGCCTATGCCTACATAGAATTACTTGCTTCTACTATGCTCTCAGGACAAGCAAGAATATAGTATGGGCCACGCACCCTCCTCTACTTTTAAATAGAGTTGATCCCGCCGCTTGGGCTAATTTTTTGTGGCAACAGGCCTATGCCTGCATCAAAGACGTGGCTTGTACTAAGATCCTGCTGGAGCATGGCGAAGGGTCCCACTGTACGCTACGGAGGTAACGCGTAGACGCGCTCTGTTGCAAGTAGACGTCCACTCCCAGCCTATCGCATCTGTGTTCCCAGTGTTGTTGCCATACCGAGTCATTAAGTAACCCCCCCACAAACACAGGCACTATTTATTTGTCAGCAACATTTGTATGTGCAGTCATGATTTTGCACATAATAACCAAGGTGCCTTCATGCGCCATGCGGGCCGTAAAGTACTTGCTAATGATGATGACTTTAAGCCCACCCACAAAAAAAACCTACACATCCATTCCCTGAAAAAAGACAGACACAAAGCAGTTTTTGTCAACTGGGTATTATTTCGCCATAATGGCAAAGATGTCAGAATTTATTTTTTTTTTTTTTGGTTATAACTTTGTAAAAACAAATAATAAGATAACAAAGAAATTGTGCAATGCACAGGAACAAAAAATAAACAAAAAAAAAAAAGGGGTCTACAGCTGGTGGTAGGTTGCCGCATCCTCCGGGCTTGCCTGTAACGTGGCACCATCACCCTGGTCGTTGAGGAGGTCCAGGGCCCCATGCAGTACCTCACCCAGTGGTTGGAAGCCTGTAGGCTGGGGCATCTGGGCCGGTTGGCCTTGGCTTGGTAGGCCCCTGATTGTAGGACACCACCTCTGGGTCGCCACATACCTGTCCCGGGGTGTTGCCCTGTCCAGGATGTTTGATCTGCTGAGCTGCCACTCCTCCAAAAAAGTAAACACCTGCCCAGGGTGGTTTGGGGGCCTACACGCATCGAGGACAATGTGTATTGCTGACCATGCCCGCAGTCGTCTCTCGAATGGAATGTCATCCAAGAACGGTATGAGACTGCGGGCAAAGTCAGCACTACACTGTCCTCTGCGGTCTTGTGGTGCCCCCGGGATCAGAGCAGGGCTGCTGGGGTTCCAGTGACTCCCCACACTGCTGCTGGCAGTCGGCAGTGGAGGGCGCTGGTGTGGCCCTTCATCCTCCTCTTCTTGTATCTGCGGCCCCAAAGGTGGTGGTGGTGGTGGTGGTGGTGGTGGCGGCGGTGGTGGTGGTGGCGGTGGTGGTGGTGGCGGAGGTGGTGGTGCTACTCCCTCCTCCTCATCTGGTGGGGGTTGAGGGGCCTCCCTCCCCTCCTCAGGCAGCTCTGCTGGGGGGTGACGACGCCGCCTCCGAAAGTGAGCAGCTCTGTGGGTAAATATAAAAAACATTTGGTGAATGGGTTGCGTTTGGAAACAAAACCATAGGCCAAACATAACATGTGCACGCTTTTTTGACTCAGTGTATCTGTGTATTCTGTGTCTTTTCATTGTTGCCCTTAAGATGGAATTGCAGCAAATAAATTAATGACATTTTTGGCTCATGCCTCAAACTATATTCTATGTGTGGGTAGTGTTGCTCCACGATTTTTTGCCATTACATTACAAATTTTAAAATTTGTCCGCACTATTACACTGTGCCCTGCCTTAGGCAGGACAGCTATGCAGTCACTTGAAGACATATTAGTGGCCACAACTATTGTTTAGACTTTTTGTGGAAACTTTATGTGGACAAAGCTATAGCCTGACACTGTGAGGCAAACACATTATTCAGGGTTGTTTGCCATCAGATGGACACAAAAACACACAGTGTGGACGGCCTTGGTCTCAATGCACATAACCCAGATCTATAGGGCAGGTGAGCAAGACAGGAAATGGAGTCATGCAGCATAGGTGACACATGAGCATTCGGCGTTAGTGGCCTACACTCCTTTTTGCTCCCATGTATGCTAATCAGGAATATCTTGGTAAATAAAACACACCAAACAGATGGCTTGGGATTTGAAACGACTGTAATGGACATAGAGTATGGGGTTGTTTTTGAGCAGCAGGTCACACATCGTTGGTGCCAAACAAGGTGGTATGCACAGATGGACAGTTTTAGTTATTCCAACGGGGCCGAACAAAAAACCGGGAGCAGCAAGGACAAACCTCGGGTTTCCTAAAGGACCTTGGACATAAAAGCCTGTTGCACTTAAAATATGGCCCTCTTTAGTTTGATTTAATACAGCATTAATACGCTATGTTTTCCGGAGGATTCGTAATGTGGCCATGAGTTAACGACAAAAAAACTAAAATTCACATGTGGGCCCTAATATCTACACCATCACCTTGCAGCCCCAAATAAACCCATGGGAAAACTGAACCACACATATTTGTAGTGATACAGGGTATGTCCTGAAATGTGTGTGACTGTGTCAACAATCTGGGATGGTGTACAAACAGTTTAGTGCAAAAGGGGTATTTCCTTGCAACGTTATTTAGCCGAAAAAAACACCCACAACTAAATGTGTAGGGATGTATGTGGCCCTTATGAAAGTCGAGGCCATTAGGAACTGATACAAATGAGGCTTATGACAGGCAAACCAGACAGGGCCACACACCTTAGAGGCCATTGCAGGGAAGAACATGGCTTTGTTCCACAAACATGCCAACAATAATAGCTAATTGTGAGGTCACGGAACATTGTGTCTGACCACCCTGCAGAACATTGCTTATTTGTCCAAACGTCACAATGTGACTATAAATGTGTATGTCCTGGATCATTGCCAAAGGTAATAGAATTGTGTTGCACCATGGCAGAAACAAACCCCAGTGTGGGTATGTAAACCAGCACACTCATTATAGAGCTTCATACGTACATTGTGTGCCCTCGTGGACAGGGTCCTCTCCTCTTGTACCTGTATGACCTGATTGTCTTCATGTACTGTTTTTTGTCGTTAACCCTTATCCTCATGTAAAGTGCCATGGAACCTAATGGCGCTATATAAATAAATAATAATAACAATAATAGTAAACAACAGTGCGGCAGACACATACCTTGGCATACGGGCCACCGGTTCCAGAAATGACAGCCGTTCATAGTGGCAATATATTATCCCGTGACCAGCTTCCGGGCCCCCCTCCATAATCCTCCGGTGTTGCCGCTTGAATTGGTCGCGGCAGCTCCTCCATCGCTTCATAATGTGGTCAACTGTGAAATGATTTCAAACCGGGTTTAGACCTCTTTAACATTTGAAACACTAAAAGTATGTGTACAAATCAACAATAACATTTTAATCATGTTGTGTGTGTAATGTGTATACAAGGCACATGTAAACGACAGTGTGGAACATCATCAACAGCATTACGGACATTGAGCTCACGTGGCCACAATCACAAATGGGGCAGGGCACATGTCAACGCATAGAGAATGTAATAGTGCGGGCACCAGACTCCGCTCATTAGTGGTATTTATATACACCCAACCCCCTGGCCTTCAGAGCCAGGAGGAACAGCCCTTAAACTAAGTGTACTATTGTGACCCCATCCAAATATAGGCAACCATGCGACGGCGCATTATAACACATTGAGGGCCCTGTATACCCTACTATGGGGGCCCTGTATACCCACGGGGGCCCTGTATACCCACTGCTGGGGTCTTGTATACCCACGGGGGGGCTGTAGACCCTACTATGAGGGCCCTGTATAACCACTGGGGGCCCTGTATACACAGTGCTGGGGGACCTGTGTACCCACGGGGGGTCTGTATACCCTAATATCGGTGGCATATATACACACTGGGGGGGCCTGTATACTCTGCAGGTGGAGCTGTATACTCTGCTGGGGGGCTGTCTAACAGTGATAGCCGCTGTATACAAGGATGGCGGTCAATATGGTTTCCCACTTTTTTGGGGCTAAAGTAGGGGGGTCGGCTTATACACGGGTCGGCTTATACACGACTATATACGGTAAATGCAATATCACGTGTGAACACATTTAACTCACCCATATTGCTCTGCACATCATGGCCACAACGATGAAACGTTGGGAAAACGCCCTGTGCGATCTCCCTCCAGGCCGTAGTCCGCTGGAGATTATCCCCATACGCAGGGTCAGTGGGCAGCCAAAGCAGGGGCCGAGCCTCCACCAGAGCAATTAATTGCAGGGTGTCGACAGGGGCCATGCTTCCTCGCTGTGACTTTCTGCGCGTCCAGCCAGGAAGCTCGAGTCGGCTTATTTCCTGTTTGCACAAAGCATGGGGTTTGCTGCAGAAAATCGCTTGCCTCGCCTCAAAGACATGCGAGTTTGGCCTCGGAGACAGCAGCAAAATACAGTTGCGAGAGGGGCTTCCGACACGGCAATGCGAGCGCTTTCCGACACACATCTGCGATTTTTAAATCACACATTACTCACTATTACTCGCTTCCCCATTCATTAACATTGGACTCGCTAGACTCGCAACGAGTAGCGAGTCCCGGGCTCGGACTCGCTAGAGTCAAGCGAGTCCGAGTAATTTAGGATTCGCCCATCACTAGTAACAAGATATCAGGGAAAGCCGTCGAGGTGTTTAAAACTCTGTTGGTAGGCAGAACGAGGAAAAGGGATATAGTAGGGACATAACCCCATCCCTGTACGAAATGAGTACATCATGTACCCTGCGGAAGGTGCGAGGGTAGCACCGAAATGCGTTGGTTGTATGGAGGAATAAAGAAGGAGATGGAGAAAGCAATGCTTGTGGAGTATTCTGTTTGAAGCAGCAGCACGAACCACTGACACCATTCCTTTTTGAACTTCTGTTTTTCCCGCGGTTGCCAGGTGGTGGAGGTTCTGCAGCAGCTGCAATCAATAGCGCTTAAACTGGTTGTGGGTTTCACAACCTGAAAAGGTGAGTGAAACTCATTTGCAACCACCGTGTATTGGCTGTCTCTTGTGATAAGGCACAATCTGCGCCTCTTGTGTCTCCTTTGTTTGCTGTAGACAGGTATAATGTGGGCTCGCCAGGCTCCTTCTTTCTCACTGTGGGGTGTTGTTGCTCTTGGCTTCTTTCCCTCGCCTCCAGCTATGGAGCGAGCTTTCTCCCCTAGGAAATCTGCCTCCAGGGTTCTGAATCCTCTAGGGAACCTCTCCTCCTGGGAAAAAAAAGGGGCCTACAACCTGGTATTCTACTACCAGGTTGTACTATTCTTTCTCTCCTCCCACACTGCTCTTAACCCTGCTACTGCTTGCCTAACCTAAAGTCCTAGGCGTAGGGTCAGTGTGTGAGTGTGTGGGTGTTCCTATAGTCAACCATCTTCCTCGTCTGGCTGCAGTTCACCCTGTGTCCACCCTGGTCGCAGGGGCGCCACACCTGCCAGAAAGCATGCATCGTTCATTCTTTCCTCTGTAATTTTGGGGGTCACATTTTGCTTGAGACACTAACACTGTCCAATGCTAAATGTTTGTTTTTTATATGGAACTGCAAGTTGTGTGCAAGGGGCATCAGTGCTTGCTTCCTGGACAACATATTGAGAAGTAGGTAAAACAGGGGAAGTGCCAGTGGTTTGGCACTCATACACAGTTTTGCTTCTAGGTTTTCAAACCACCTAGTAGGGTGCTGCATATGTCAGCAGTATTTTAAGAATATTATGAGAGGTATTGTGTTGAATTTCACCTTTTATTCTGCGTCAATTGATGCCACTTTGGTGGTACCTAGGCATAATTTGTTGAAATGGGGAGACTCTCTTTGTGGTGTCTTTGTTGTATGTTTTGTGAATTAAGCTGGGCTCTCTGAGCACCATGCCTATACCTTTCACTCATCTCCCTATTCATGATCAATGTTGAAGCTTGAAATACAGGGCTAGGCCTTTTCCAATGCATCCATAATGCACAATGATGAAAGTTTAACTCTGGGGCATAGATAACACTTTGCCTGGTGTCTGTCCCTAATTTGAGCTGTTTTTCAAGCTTTTGTGCACCTTTGAAGGTGTTTTATAGGCCCTTGAGTTTGCCTCCTATTTGTTATGTTTAGACAGCTCTGCAGTCGATGTGAAATGTTCTGCAGCAATTTAAATGGGATTAAATTTATTTTGGCACACATAATGTTAAAGTCAGAGGCTGCTGCTGTCGATGGAGTTGCGGCTCTTCTAGTGGCAAGCTGCTGCTGAATTAGTAAGATTATGCAGTTGTCCACTCCTCTAGCCTTTAAATAATGTCACTTCCTGCCAACAGGTGTTATTAATAGTGTTTCATTCTGTTCTAATCGTGTTTCCAGAAGGATGTTCATGTTGTCTGCTGAAGACTTCCTGCAGTTGTTATCCTTGAAGATTACCATCTTGGGGAACTTGGGGTTGCTATCGCGGTTGGTGGGTGGAGTTGATGGGGTGCTTGCCCAGGGCTAGTTGAGGATCAGGGAAATGGTAATGGCCCACACCTCCTCTCCTTCAGAGTTACCTCTGGAAGCAGGGTAAGATGGGGATCCCAGTCTACAGGGTCAGACTAGTTACCCAGGTACCCTGCCCATTATTGTCATCCTGCTTCTCATTCTCTCATCCACTATACCACTTTCAAGACACCGTTGATTTAAATGGGGTTTGGTATTTTGATGAACTTATGCCGATATAGTGGGCGAACATGTGCCCTTTCGGCAAACCAAACTCCAACTTTAAAAGTTTTTATCATCTATAGTTAAAATCAATTTGAAAAATGAAGATTTTGGTTGAATGTAGGTTGGGTTGTTGTCATCTAGAGGTTACAAACTGTGGAGAATTCTAGTCTTTGTTACATTTTTATCACATTAAGTCTGTCTGCATTTTCCGTTTAGAGGCGTATGCACCTATCAGTGATGATTGATTGCCCCAGTGTAACTGAAAACATGCTCTGACATCACACTAGAAGCAGGGCAGGCCAGCATCTCAAAGGCGTATAAGAGGAGGTCAGGCCAAGTATTCACCTTAGACACCTGATAATTAAAGGGAACTGAGGCATCAGGAAGGATGCAGGTATGGTCACTTAAATGCCCATTGAGCATGTTGTTCAACTTATCCCTGCTTGGCATTGTTGCAGGCACAGATAGCCCTTGCTGATGTGATGGCTTATTGAAAATGGCCCAGTTTGTACACATTGTACCCCCACTTCTGTTGTACCAGGTGTGCGAGTCTCTCCCCATCAATAATTGCATTTCATGCCCCCTGCGCCTCTGTGCTTTCCATGTCCTCGCCGCCTCTCTCGTGCAATTCATGAAATCCTCACTCTATGAGTCCTTGTGGTGTTGATGCAAGCGCAGAGTGAGGTTGAGTTTGATGTGCATGCCCTGCCTCCCGCTATGACGTCCTCTCATTTCCCCGCCCTGCTCCATAGCACAACATGGAGCAGAAATGAGAGGATGTCTTAGCGGGAGGCGGTGCATGCACCTCAACCTCGCTCTGCGCTTGCGTCAACACCACAAGGATGCACAGGGCGAGGATTTCATGAATGGCACGAGCGAGGCAGAAAGGACATGGGCGGCACAGAGGTGCAGGGGGCGTGAAATGCCCCCGTGGACGAGGTGGCTCAATCACAAGGGCCCACCTCCATGGATGCTCCAGACTCCTGCATGCTGCATTCAGTGCTGGACTTAGATTCTAATCCATGGGGGGTGTGACACGTCATCTTTAAGGTAGTGGTTTTAGCCCCCAAATTTATAGAGGAGGACCCTCCCAAAGGAATACAGGAGGGCCCTCCCTAGTGTATATATAACCTTTGGTGGCATCATCCATGGCTTTACTTATGCTGTTATTCTTAAGGAAGTGGTTTCAGCCCCAAATGTATAAAAGAGGAACCTCCCAAATAAATAGAGGAAAATAAATAGAGGAGGTCTCTCCCAAATGAATAGAGGAGGGCCCTCCAAAATGAATACTGGAGGACCCTTCCTAATGTATAAATGACCTTCAGTCGCATCAACCATGGCTTTGCTTATGCCATTTACTGGGGTGCTTGGCTGCAATGTGGTTGTGCATACCGGTGGTGCTCAAATTTCCTTTGCCCTGATCTCTGTTCAACTTGTTATGTCAGATGCTACAGATTACAATGATTTTCTTAGAAGAACTTTCAGAAAAAAACTTCCATACAGTGACTAAATTCCTGCTTGCCCTGACATGGGGGATAGTAGAGGTGCTCTTGTGAACAGCTGACCCAGTTTTCACTCTGATCAAACCACTATCCCTTGATGCTTGTGTTGGTGCTATGTATCCATCTTCCTCTGTGTTGCTGTGCTGGCTATGCGTGTAAACGATCCAGATCGAATCAGTGGATTCATCATCGACCACCTCATCTTCCATCTTATCTTCTTTCCCAGTTTAAATTGTAGGCTGACCTTATGGCAACTGTGTCTCATCATCATTGCCCTCCACCTCTGGAGACAGTAAATAAGGTTACTTAAAGTGTCCTTCTTCAGTCCAAGGGTCCTCAAATCCTTGCGCTTTAACACACACTACCTCTTCACGTCTCTCTTCAATGCTGCATGGTGAGAGGCCAGAGTCAACCAAAGCATACGTACAAAACAGATCCTCGGAATAGCTAAGCTTGATGTCATATGTCTCCTGTGATTGCTGAAGGGGAAGAAGCAGGACCCGGTTGAGGATTGGATGAGCCAGCCTTCTGGGTATCAAGAGTAGACAGTGTGGTTGTGAAAGATTTGTTGCTGCATGAGAAATTAGTAGAGGCCTTGTCTGCCATCCAATACAGAATCTGCTCTCGCTCTTCTGGTTTCCAGGCACATTTACTTTCTAGATTTGGAAAATTTAGCCAGATACATATTGGATACATCACGCTTCTTCAGACCTGTCACAGACTCATTGCCTTGTCGTGCACCACTGACAAAACCACATCACTTCCCTGTCCCTTAATAACAGGCTTTTTTTGAATTTTGGATTTTTGTTACTTATTTGCACATGTTGATGCAACAAGCCAAGCTACCTGGGACCCCAAAAATATCGAGGAAAAAAGGACCACTGCAAAATGACAGTGGTTTCACCCCCAAATGTATAAAGGAGGACCCTCCCAAATGAATAGAGGAGGGCCCTCCCAAATGAATAGAAGAGGGCACACCCAAATGTATAGAGGTGGACCCTCCCAAGTTAATACAAGAGCGCCTTTCCGAATGAATACAGGAGGGCCCTCTCAAATGTATAGAGAAGATATATGAGGAGATGGAAACCATGATGGAAGTTGAGCACACTGTTCATGGTGTGGGTAGGATGTGTGATGTCCCGGGTTGTCACTCTGTCGCACCCTCCACCAGGTTCACCCAGTGTGCCATCAGAGAAATGTATTGTACCAGACTGTTCACAAAACACTTGTCTATGTATCTGTTGTTAGGTGGACCTTCCCGGTTATGGGGTTGGTGACAGCACATTTGATATTGTTTAACGCATGCTTCTGTAATGCGGGGATTTATTATTATTATTATTATTATTTATTTATTTATATACAGTGTTGGCCAAAAGTATTGACACCCCTGCAGTTCTGTCAGATAATACTCAGTTTCTTCCTGAAAATAATTGCAATCACAAATTCTTTGCTATTATTATCTTCATTTAATTTGTCTTCAATGAAAAAACACAAAAGAGAATGAAGCAAAAAGCAAAATATTGATCATTTCACACAAAACTCCAAAAATGGGCCTGACAAAAGTATTGGAACCCTCAGCCTAATACTTGGTTGCACAACCTTTAGCCAAAATAACTGCGATCAACCGAATTCGGTAACCATCAATGAGTTTCTTACAATGCTCTACTGGAATTTTAGACCATTCTTCTTTGGCAAACTGCTCCAGGTCCCTGATATTTGAAGGGTGCCTTCTCCAAACTGACATTTTTAGATCTCTCCACAGGTGTTCTATGGGATTCAGGTCTGGACTCATTGCTGCCACCTTAGAAGTCTCCAGTGCTTTCTCTCAAACCATTTTCTAGTGCGTTTTGAAGTGTGTTTTGGGTCATTGTCCTGCTGGAAGACCCATGACCTCTGAAGGAGACCCAGCTTTCTCACACTGGGCCCTACATTATGCTGCAAAATTTGTTGGTAGTCTTCAGACTTCATCAAGCCATGCACACGGTCAAGCAGTCCAGTGCCAGAGGCAGAAAAGCAACCCCAAAACATCAGGGAACCTCCGCCATGTTTGACTGTAGGGACCGTGTTCTTTTCTTTGAATGTCTCTTTTTTTCTCCTGTAAACTCTATGTTGATGCCTTTGCCCAAAAAGAGAGAACATTCTTCCAAAACGTTTTAGGCTTTCTCAGGTAAGTTTTGGCAAACTCCAGCCTGGCTTTTTTATGTCTCAAGGTAAGAAGTGGGGTCTTCCTGGGTCTCCTACCATACAGTCCCTTTTCATTCAGACGCTGACGGATAGTACGGGTTGACACTGTTGTACCCTCGGGCTTCAGGGCAGCTTTAACTTGTTTGGATGTTAGTTGAGGTTCTTTATCCACCATCCGCACAATCGTGCGTTGAAATCTCTTATCAATTTTTCTTTTCCGTCCACATATAGGGAGATTAGCCACAGTGCCATGGGCTTTACACTTCTTGATGACACTGCGCACGGTAGACACAGGAACATTCAGGTCTTTGGAGATGGACTTGTAGCCATGAGATTGTTCATGCTTCCTCACAATTTGGTTTCTCAAGACCTCATACAGTTCTTTGGTCTTCTTTCTTTTCTCCATGCTCAATGTGGTACACACAAGGACACAGGACAGAGGTTAAATCAACTATAATCCATGTCAACTGGCTGCAAGTGTGATTTAGTTATTGCCAACACCTGTTAGGTGCCACAGGTAAGTTACAGGTGCTGATAATTACACAAATTAGAGAAGCATCACATGATTTTTCTAACAGTGCCAATACTTTTGTCCACCCCCTTTTTATGTTTGGTGTGGAACTATATCCAATTTGGCTTTAGGACAATTCTTTTTGTGTTTTTTTCATTGAAGACAAATTAAATGAAGATAATAATACCAAAGAATTTGTGATTGCAATCATTTTCAGGAAGAAACTGAGTATTATCTGACAGAATTGCAGGGGTGTCAATACTTTTGGCCATCACTGTAGCGCCATTAGATTCCATGGCGCTTTTCATATCGAAAGGGCAGATGAAGAAAAGTACAATAAATGCGGACAATCAGGTCATACAGGTACAGGAGGGGAGAGGACCCTGTCCGCAAGGGCTCACGGTCTACGAGGGGCAGGTGTGGAATATAGTAGGAGGGGGGAGTGTCGATCATGGGACGATGCGGTGGACTGGGTCTCATTGCAGTTTGTAGGCTTGCCGAAAGAGGTGAGTCTTCAGGTTTCTTTTGAAGGTTCCCTGGGTAGGTGAGTGTCTGATGTGTTTGGGCAGGGTGTTCCAAAGTATAGCAGATATACAGGAGAATAAAATCTTGTATGTGGTTGTGAGAGGAGGAAATTAGAGGGGAGTGGAGAAGGAGCTCTTGGAGGTTCGCAGGTTGCGTGAGGGCAGGTATCGGGAGACCATGTCAGAGATGTATGGAGGGGACAGGTTGTGGATTGCTTTGTATGTCATGGTTAGTGTTTTAAACCAGGATCTCTGAGAAGTAGGGAGTCAGTGTAGGGCTTGGCAGAGGAGGGAGACAGGGGAGTAGCAGGAAGACAGATGGATTAGTCGGGCAGCGGAGTTGAGGATAGATTGGAGAGGTGCAAAAGAGGTAGCAAGAAGGCCGGTGATCAGGAGGTTGCGTTAGTCAAAGCGGGAGATGAATAGAGCATTAATAAGTGTTTTAGCAGTTTCGTGTTCAAGGAAAGTGCGAATCCGCGAGATGTTTTTGAGCTGGAGTTGGCAGGAGGTGGCAAGGGCCTGCATGTGGAGCTTGAAGGAGAGGGAAGAGTTGAGGATTACCCCGATGCACTTGGCATGGGGGACTGAGGAGAGTGTGTAGTCATTGACAAGGATGGATAGGGAGATCCAAGATCGCCACGATCCAGGAAGGATGTACATGAAGAGCTCCTGACATCTATCCTTCAATCCTAGGCATCCCTGGATTTAAACACACCAACTGACCTCGATCCAGGCCCGGGCTGACAGCTGAGAATTTGCAGCTTATTAAGCTGTACCTATTTTTGGGATCTGGACACCTACGGCCTCTCATTCCAGGTTAACAAGCCCGCACCTCCTATACAGCGCTGCCACGAGGAGCCCTTCCACCATCCTACGGACTACCAACTATCCCTGGTGTGTGGGCTCTATGCTCCCCCTGAAAGCAGTGACCCAGGTATACTTAATACTTATCCCCCTCGGATCAGGAGGGAACCGACGGTGACTAACAGCAGCCGCAGCCACAGGAACGGAGTGAGATCACATCCCCCCTATACAGAGACATTGCCACGAGGAGCCTCACACGCCTGTGAGCCCTGCGCTTCCTTCGAGGATGGAGACACGGACCCGCTTCCACTGCTGAGCTAGCGGGGATTGAGCCGAGTCTGGGGCCCCGGGGGTCAGACGGGGAGCGACGGGGAACCTTCCTCTGGCAGTTCCTGGAGTCTGACTGACCGCTGGAGCGGGTAAGTGGAGATACGCTCCCGCGGTGGTAATAATAATTATTATTATTTATTTATATAGCGCTATTAGGTTCCATGGCGCTTTACATGAGGATAAGGGAGACAAGAACAAGTACACTAAATCTAGGCAATCAGGACGTACAGGTACAGAAGGGGCAGGGACCCTGTCCACGAGGGCTCACAGTCTATGAGGGGTGGGTTAGGATACAGTAGGATGGGGGAATGTCAGGTATGGGGCGGTCTCCTGGGTCTCATGGCGGGTTGTAGGCTTGACGGAACAGGTGAGTCTTCAGGTGACACTTGAAGCTACTCAGGATAGGAGAGTGTCTGACATGTTCAGGCAGGGAGTTCCAGAGTAAGGCAGATGCCCAGGAGAAGTCCTGGACTCGGTTGTGCGAAGAGGTGATGAGGGGGGAGCAAAGGAGGAGTTCTTGGGAGGAGCGGAGGTTGCGTGAGGGTAGGTATCGGGAGACCAGGTCGGAGATGTATGGTGGGGCCAGGTTGTGTATGGCTTTGTACGCCATGGTTAGTGTTTTGAATTGGGATCTCTTGGAGACGGGGAGCCAGTGAAGGGCTTGGCAGAGGGGGGGAGACAGGGGATAGCGGGAGGACAGGTAGATTAGTCGGGCAGCGGAGTTGAGGATAGACTGGAGAGGTGTGAGGGAGTTAGCCGGGAGGCCATTGAGAAGGAGGTTGCAGTAGTCAAGGCAGGAGATGATAAGAGCATGGATGAGTGTTTTAGCGGTGTTGTGGGTGAGGAAGGAGCGGATCCGTGAGATGTTCTTGAGCTGGAGCCGGAGGGATGTGGTGAGGGCCTCGATGTGGGGCTTGAAGGATAGGGAGGAATCAAGGATTACCCCGAGGCACTTGGCTTGGGGGACTGCGGAGAGGGTGCAGTCATTGATGCAGATGGATAGGTTGGGAGGTGGGGTGGAATTTCTTGGGGGGGAAGACTATGAATTCAGTTTTGTCCATGTTGAGTTTAAGGAAGCGAGCAGAGAAGAAGTATGAGATGGCGGAAAGGCATTGTGGGATTTTGGAGAGTAGGGAGGTGATGTCAGGGCCGGACAGGTAGATTTGGGTGTTGTCGGCGTAGAGGTGGCACTGGAGGCCATGGGACTCGATGAGTTGCCCTAGGCCGAGCGTGTAAATGGAGAAAAGTAGGGGATCCAGGACCGAATCTTGGGGAACTCTGACAGAAAGGGGGTAGGGTGAGGAGGAGGTGTGGGAGTGCGAGACGCTGAAGGTCCGGTCCGCTAGGTATGAGGAGATCCAGGACATAATAATAAGCTTGCACATAAATAACCCCTATTTCTACCTCTAAAGCAGTGCTGGTACTAAGAGGGGTTAAATTTTTGGCCAGAGGGGATTACAATTAAACATACTTGGTCAGCTCCAATACTCAGTGGTCCCAGGACTGGGACATGAGGCTAAGATCACAACCTATTAACCCCTGGATCGCACCTTCAACTGCCTAACAGGACCGATATTGTAGACACCCTGCTGTCTACTCTCAGTCAAATTAGAAGGGACATAAAAATCAGAACTTCACGTTTCTTGGATGCTCTTTAAATACGGTAACTATAAAGTGCCCCATATTATCATCTCCAATTAAGCCCGGAGTCTAGAATCCAACTTTCATTGCATTGCATCTGCTCAAGCCATCAGTGCATATAACAGCCTGATTTGTCATCCCAAATTGACTGCTTATGGTGTCTTATTCCATCATTAACTCCGTCTTGTCTTCTGGATCTCCCATTACTACCAGATCAATTTAGTTCTGGGTACAACTGAGATATGTGATCCCTAGACAGACCACTAGATGGACTGACGGAACATAAGAAGAGCATATGATCTGAATCTTTTAACCCTATACAATTGTGAAATCTGCTAATAGATTGACTGTAAAGTCAACCACAAAAACCAGCAGCTCCACAACTCAAGCAGATCTAGATATTATCTTTGAAGAAACAAGTATGTCCTCAATATCCAAAACCTCTCGGCAATTGCTCGTCAGAACTTGAGAGTGAAACAGAGATGGAGGATACCACCAAAAATCCCCTGGTCACTAGATAATTCATTCAAAGAATATTAAATAAAGCTCTTGAACCGGTGGTCAAAGAATTATCGGACATTAAACAAAACCTTGCACAACTGGGGCACTGTGTCGAATCTCTGGAATTATCCCACTCAGAAGTGATCCAACACTCCAATTCTACTTTATCAGGCCTTCAACAACATAAAGATCACCTCAATAAGATCTTCATACTTTTAGAGGATCATGAGAATAGGGATAGACGCAATAATTTACGCTTCAAAGGCATCCCAGAGTCGATCAACCAAGAGACTCTAACTCCAACTATCATAGACGTCTTCCGTTCTATTCTCTTATCAGATGACCCTACCACCATGGAGCTTGTGAGAGTCCACAGGGCGCTACGCCCAAAACCACCATCAGATGAGCCCCCGAGAGACGTCATATGTTGCTTTCTTGATTACAGAACCAAAGACTTAGTATTACGTTGAGCCAGAGAAACGACCAGCATACCCTGCAATGATTTGACGATACACATCTATCAAGACCTGTCAGTGATCATCTATTATATAATTGCCGTAGCGACTTCCGTCGCGTCCGGCGCTACTTCCGTGGCTTTGTTCGTTTCTCGGCACTTTCTCCAGGACTCTGTTCCCCCTATGCGAAGCATTGCGAGCGTCCGTCTCTCTCTCTCTCTCTCTCTCTCTCTCTCGGGTCCTGGGTGCTGATCTTGCCCTAGGGCCCGGAGCACCCCAGCTACGCCCTCCCCTCCAGCCTCCACCCTCCCCTCCAGCCTCTGCCCTCCACTCCAGCCTCCGCTCTCCCCTCCAGCTTCCGCTCTTCCCTCTAGATTCCGCTCTCCCCTCCAGCCTCCCCTGTCCTCACCCCTACCTCACCCCTCCAGCCTCCGTTCTCCTCACCCCGCCTCACCCCTCCGCTCTCCTCACCCCTCCATATGCAATGTACAGTATCTGTATATATGTGTGTATGTAGTCACTTCCGTCACTTTGTCCGCACTTCCCTCACTTTGTCCGCACTTCCCTCACTTTCTCCGCACTTCACTCACTTTGTCCGCACACATACACACACACTCCGCTATACTTACCACCGGCCCTGCATCAGCCGCCTACATCCTCAGTCGACATGTCGCCACCCCCGAACTACTGGATCCAATATAGCGTCCAAAAAGTCTCGCCAAACTTCCCGGATGCCATATTAGATCCAGTCGTCTGTGGGCGCCGACATGTCAACTCAGGATCCAGCCGGCAGGGAAGACGCAGGGTCGGTGCTAAGTATAGCGAAGTGTCTGTGTGTGTGTGTGTATGTATGTATGTGTGTGCTGACCACTCTGCCCACAGCCCTGCGCTCAGCACTCTGCCCACGCCGCTGCGTTGACCACTCTGCCCACGCCACTGTGCTGACCAATCTCACTGCTAACCACTGAGCCACCGCACTCACTGCTAACCACTGAGCCACCGCACTCACTGCTAACCACTGAGCTACCGCACTCACTGCTAACCACTGAGCCACCGCACTCACTGCTAACCACTGAGCCACCTGTATACACACAATTCATTTCACCCCACTCCCCTAACTATTAGTAAATATACTATATATGGATTCTAGACTACCCGATTCTTTAGAATCGGGCCGCCATCTATATATATATATGTGATTATATAGGAATTATCAGTATTATGTATGTGATTATGTATAAATTAGTGAGTCGCGCCCACGCCCACAACGACGGAAACAGCGCCGAAACTTACGGAAGTGCGTTAGGGAAATTATATATTGGATACTGATAATCTATTATAATATTGCCGTAGCGACTTCCCTCGCACACGCCGCTACCATCCGAGGCTTTGTTCGTGGGCGCGCAGCGCCCACGCGACTCACTCGCAATGCCCACGAAGGGGGCGTTGCGAGTCGTTGCAGCAGCCCGAGCAATGCCCTATACACAGATTCTAGAATCCCGATGCAATCGCATCGGGCTCACAGCTAGTTTTAAATAAAAGACGTCTATTGAAACCTTTCACTACAGCCCTATCACAAAAGCACTTCCCATACCCATGGCTTTTTCCGTTTGGCATTTCCATCACTGCTAACGAGAAGAGACTTCAGGGGAGAACATCATCAGACATTAAAAAGATTTGTATGGAATTTAATATAGTGCTGGACCAATATCCCAACCTGGAAGCTTTCAATTCAGCCTATCTGTTGAAACCTCTTCAACACCCTAATCCGTGGCTGATGACTTTAACAACTAAATCACAAAGATCTAAACGAAGGTCTGTGAAAGTGACCGCGACCCGTGAAGGAGATGACCCTTCCAGCTGAATAGATTCCACAGATCTACTGCTCACTATTTGATATCATTATCAGCCTAAATGGAAACCTCCCAAGTTTCATACTTGTAGACTGCACAGTCTTTAATGGACACATAGGCTGT
This sequence comes from Allobates femoralis, assembly GCA_033576535.1. Lineage (NCBI taxonomy): Eukaryota > Metazoa > Chordata > Amphibia > Anura > Aromobatidae > Allobates > Allobates femoralis. The sequence continues at coordinate 10,017,457 of JARQOC010000003.1, read as the reverse complement.
AACCTTCAACTGATCACCATATTGGACTCATACCCTTACTTCTTCTCCCATCCTCGTTCCGGTCCTCCCTTTCCTCCCCCCCTTAGCCCCCCTCCCCCTTCCCATTCCTTTTAATCCCCAATAATGCTTTTAGGTTAAACTTATATGCAAACGATAACAAAATATTGCATAGTAATATTCGTGTTAAAGTTAATTGTTCAGTTAGAGACCATTCCGTTAGTCTCTCAGTTTCGATGCTCAATTTTTTCTCTTAGAATGTGCCGGACAATGAAAAGTCCACAGAAACTCCTTGTATGGATCTTATGGTTATTAAGATCTTTTGTGACATTCCAATCACAAATTAATTTCTGTTCTCTGTTTCTAGAACCTCTATTTTCCCTATCTTTTCCTTTCTTCTTTGTCCTTCCTTTCCTATCTCTATTTCAGGATTCCGTGGGAGAAAAGCGACTGTTACGAACATCTCTACCAAGTCACTCACTATGACGTCAACCCGTAAGTTATACCATATCATGTCTCATAATGTACACAGTCTCAACTCTCCGATGCCTAGGTCACAAACCCTACACCATTTCAAAAAGACTGGATATGACATTCTATTCTTACAGGAAACACACTTTATGGAAGGGAAAATTCCAAATTTTGAGAAGAGTTTTTATAACACCTGGTTCCATGCCTTCTCACCTCAAAAAGGTGCAAAAGGAGTTGCTATTGCATTTGCAAAGAATATCCTTTTTCTCATACAAGATAGTTTGGTTGATACTGAGGGCCATTACGTATTCATAAAAGCTCTACTGAGAGGTAACATAGTGACACTGGGAAATCTATATGCCCCCAACAAAAACCACTTAAAATGGATATGAAAAGTACTCCGTAAGCTCTCCTTATTTAAAGAAGGCTCAATCGTAAACGTAGCACTACAACCCCTATTAGACACCTCCTATAAGAAAAGCAATATCCCTCTACGAGATTTAGCTCAAATTTAAGCCTCCCTACACACAATGGAACTAGTTGATGCAAGGCGGTACCTCCACCCTAGGGATAGAACATATACTGTACATATTACTCCCATCTACACAACTACCACCACATAGATTATTTGGTAATCTCCAGAAAGGTTCTCCCCACTGTTTCTGACATGAATATTTCCCCTGCGCTATACTGAGACCATAATATGGTAACAATGAAACTAGAATTCAGCCATTCCTTCCCTAACGTTAGAACATGGAGATTAAATGAATCTCTTCTTTCCTTAGATAGTGTGAGAGCCAAAATTCAATCAGCTATAAAAGATTACTTCTCCACTAACACCACCCCCGATGTTTACCCAACCATAATCTGGGAGCCCCACAATGCCGCAATTAGAGGCACAATTTTCTCCGTGGCTTCCCATATTAAAAACAATGGAAAGCAGAATTGGAGACCCTATACAGGGAAATATCTGATTTGGAAGCTAAACATCAACGAACACTTATTCCCGATACCTTGACCAAATTAACCGATTGCAGACAACGCCTAAAAGATTTGCTCAACAAGCAAGCAGCAAAACACTTCACTAATTGGAGGAATCGTCTCTTGGCCATGGCGACAAGGCATCTAAACTCATGATTTCTTTGATTAAGCGACGACAAAGTTGTACGTTTATACCTAAAATTAAAACGGAAACAGGTCAAATAACACAAAACTATGATCACATAGTAAAGGCCTTTTTGACCTTTTATGATCACATAGTAAAAGCCTTTTTGACCTTTTACAAAAACCTTTAAAAGATACGACTTCATGAGCCAGAGACGACTACAATCCAAAGGAAAAAAGATATAGATTCCTTTCTTTCCTCCCTTTCCTTGCCACAATTGTATAAAAACCAACAATCCTGGCTGTCTAGACCATTTGAGTGCTCGGAGCTCCAGTCCATCCTGTCGAGGAGCCCCAAAGGGAAATCTCCGGGACCAGACGGTTTTCCAATCTCATACTACAAAACATTTATTGGAGACTAAAGTCCCCATTTGTTAAAGATGTGTAACGCAATATTAGATGGAAGCGCTATCCCCTCTCAGTCCCTTGAAGCACACATATCCCTCCTGCATAAGGAAGGCAAGGACCCCACTTTATGCGGAAGCTATAGACCCATCTCCTTGCTCAATGTTGATTTGAAAGTCTATGCTAGCTTAATAGCAAGTCAATTGACGGGTCTGATACCTCAACTTGTTACTCCGGAGGAGACGGGATTTGTGCGGGGAGGGGAGAGATAATGCAAGCAGAGTTTTACATCTGATACAATACGCCAGGATATATAATAAACCCTTGGTCCTTCTGAGTACGGATGCCGAGAAGGCTTTCGACAGGGTGGACGGGACGTTTCTTCGTGGCACTCTCTCAGCATTATGCTTCCCTCCCTCTATAATAGAAGCAATATTTAAAATGTACATGTCACCTTCAGCGAGGCTGAAGGTACTGTCACACGCTTCAATCTCAATCGCGATATCGGCTGGAAAGTCATGTGATCGAGATCGTTAGAACAATTTTGCAATATCGCTTGTGCAGTGTCTCAAGCATAGATCTCGTTAACGATTTCACATTTGGCAACATGCCAGCGATCCAGCGCACAACCCACCAATCGAGGCCAGCCAGTGTCAGGGATAGGCGAAATCGTTAATGAAATCGTTTGCACGGTGTCACACAGCACGATGCAGCAGATCGTACGGTCGAAAATCGGCATATTTGAGAACATGTTCTCAAATCTGCGATGAGCGATACGACGCATTATCGTCAACGTATCTAGGAGTCACACGCTATGATATTGTTTGGACATTGTAGCCACGTCTCAAAAAATGGGTCGTATCTGCGATATCGTTCGCGATAATGCGACTTGTGATGGTACCATAAGGTTTAACAGTATGCTCTCAGATCCCTTTGTGATGAAAAATGGCACGAGGCAGGGATGTCCTCTATCCCCACTTCTATTTGTACTGGTTATGGAACCCCTTCTACGAAGCATTCAACTAAAGAAGGAGATTAAAGGTACCTTTACACGCCGCTACAGAGGGTTAGAAACAACCGGGTGACGGAGACAAATGTATCTTGCACCGTCACAAAAACCCAAGGTAGCGGCGTCTAAATGAGGTACAGGGACTGTTTGTGCATCATCTAGTTATCTCCCTGGGACGTGACACAGCCTCCGTGTTACCGCGCCCCATCAGCGATCATTGGTGGAAGATCGTGCGTTACGAATGGCTGTCCCTACATAGGGCGGCATATTTAAGGAGCTGACCAGTCACACTACACAATTGCAATAGCGTCATGTATTAGGCAGCCTTCCTGCGTTGGCTGGCCAATCATGATGCTATTGCTGTGTCCAATCACCGTACGAGCGTCTCGTAATCCACAAATCTGGCATGCCTATGTGTTGTCCCTGCTGCCCCAGGTCCTCCCATATTCCCTTCTGTAGCGGCGTGTAAATGAGGGAAGGTGCTCTACAGAAGGTAACCTGCGGCACCCGTCGGTGCATCCAGGGATAGAAAAAACCTTCTGTAGAGCACCTTGTAGCGGCGTGTAAAGGCGGTATCGGGTAGCGTTAGAGACCGTTGAAACGTGCTCGTGCACGTGAGATACCCGGTTGTTTCTAACCCTCTGTAGCAGCGTGTAAAGGGACCTTGAGGGTGTTCAAATACGAAAGATACAACATAAATCAGCCGCATTTGCTGACGATCTATTAGTTATTCTCTCTGAACCAGACAAAGGTATCCCTGCCTTGGTACAAACCCTAGACAACTATGGACATCTTTCAAACTATAAAATCAATTTATCCAAATCAGAAGCTTTAAGCCTGAATATTACTGAAGCTCCTATCAACAAATATAAACAAAAATACCAGTTCAAATGGTCACATAGATATATTACATACTTAGGCGTTAAAATCGGGCGTACAGCAAAAGATCTTCTTAACCTCAATGTCTTGCCAGCACTGGAGAGGGCAAAGGAAACAACCAAGTCATGGAGAGCCCCCTTCCTATCTGGGATCGGGAGAAAAAATATGCTTAAAAGCATAATCCTACCGAAATTTTTGTTCCTGTTCCAGATGATTCCAATACATATCCCAACGCGAATTCTGAATCAAATTCACTCTTTTTTCTTAAAATATATATGGAACAATAGACGACCTAGAATACATTTTCAGACTCTCCTGTTACCAAGAGACCGAGAAGGTATGGGCGCCCCAAATATATTTAAATATTACAAAGCTGCTTTGCTAACTAGAGTCATTAAATGGATCCAACAACGACAAAATAAGCTGTGGCTTCTGATAGAGGAACATTTAGCACAAACACCATTATGGTCCCTGACCATGTTAATAGATTTTCGCGATAAATTTCAATCTCATATAAACACACTGACAAAAATGGTCATCAACCTTTGGAATAAAGAACATTCTAGATTGATACCACCTCTATCTCCCATCCTTACCCTTCAAGATATCACTGGTCCTCTACCAATGAAACCTCTGATTGGTAGTAACTTGGAACCTACCCCTTCTTATTCGCCCCCTATTTCAATAGACCGATTGTTCCTAAATGGAGCTTTGCTATCGTACAAAGAATTGATACAATCTGATAGTATACCTACTATATCCTTTCTTCACTATAACAGAATGAAGGCTTATATTCATAAACACCTGAAACATGTAGATTTAAACAGGCCCTTAACTCTATTCGAGCATACTTTCTCTTATTTACCAACAACTGATAGATGAGAATGCACATATCAGAAGGGCTTTCCTGGGTTTATGGGAACGAGATCTAAAGGTCCAATTCACTGAGAAAGAAATCAAACAGATATACCGTAGATCACATGGACCCTCTCCCTGTGTGAAGGTCCAGGAGAACTCATATAAAGTGGTGTCTCTATGGTACCGTGCCCCGGCGCTGTTGCATAGTTGGCAGGCCTCTGCATCGGATAGTTGTTGAAGATGTGATCTGGATGTTGGGTCATACTTCCATATTTGGTGGTTATGCCCTGGTGTGCGGCGGTTTTGGGAGACGGTATCAAAGATAATCTCAGAGGTCCTGCACAGAGAGGTGATTCTATCTCCACTTACAGCACTTCTCAACCTTTCTATATGGCCCAAAGAATCGTCATCCTCCCGACTAGCCTCTAACATAATAGCAGCAAGTAGACTCCTTTTATCATCCCGCTGGAACTCTAACATACTTCCTACCAAATCTCACATTATGCGGGAAGTAGATTCTATATACCGAGCAGCAGAAATAGCAGCTTTTTCTTTTGGCTCCTACCCTCACTTTGAGAAGATTTGGACACCATGGCTAGGGATGGGCGAATCTACTCGTTAGGACTCGTTACTCTTCGAGTAGTAGTGGACTAGCAGGACTCGGTACTCTGCGAGTTTCCAAGCGATTGCTCGCACAGTAACGAGTCCAATGTAAATTAAGGGAAATGTAATTCCTCTGCTGCTGGAGCACAGCCGCTGTCACTGAAAACCGGATTCTCCCGGATTGTACCGATCAGGGTGCAATCCGGTGCCCCATAACATGGGGCTCTATGGTCCCTGATTGCAAACTGACTGGGTGCAATCCAGTTTTAATCAGGTTTTCTATTTTTGACCTTCCCGCGTGGATTTTCAAATGAACAGCTGACTCAGGTCAGCTGTTCATTTGAAGTAGCAGTGCTGGCAGGGTTCATGTGAGTTCATGCTTGCCTGCATGAACTCACATGAACTTTCCCAGGGTACACAGCTCTGCTACATCTCTGGTGGAGGTTCTCTACCAGAGATGTAACAGAGCTAAAGAAGAACCTTGGATTGGACTACGGCGGACGGAAGAGGATTTTTTTAAACAAAGTTGGAGTCCCTAAGTGTCTTTTTGTTTTTTTTCAAATAAAAATATTTTTTCTATGTTGTGTTTTTTTTAAAAATTCACTAGAAATTCATGGCGGTAATGTCTAATATTGGCGTGACCCCATGAATTTCGGGTTTGGGGGCCAGCTGATAATACAAAGCTGGCCCTAACCCCTTTATTACCCAGTGAGCCACCGCACCAGGGCCCTGGAAGAGCTGGGTTCAGCGCCAGAAAATGGCGCTTCAATGAACGCGACATTTTCTGGGGTGGCTGCGGGCTGCCATTCGCAGCGGTGGGGTGCCCAGAAGGCTTGGGCCTCCCTGCGCTGTGGATTCCAGCCCCCAGCTGCTTAGCCGTACCTTAGCCCCGCTGTGAACGGCAGCCCGCAGCCACCCCAGAAAATGTCGCGTTCATTGAAACGCCATTTTCTGGCGCTGAACCCAACTCTTCCAGAGCCCTGGTGCGGTGGCTCACTGGGTAATAAAGGGGTTAGGGCCAGCTTTGTATTATCAGCTGGCCCCAAGCCCGAAATTCATGGCGGTCACGCCAATAGTAGACATTACCGCCATGAATTTCTAGTGAATTTTTAAAAAAAACAACACAGAAAAAATATTTTTATTTGAAAAAAAAAAGACACTGACCTGAGTCAGCTGTTCATTTGAAAATCCAGGCGGGAAGGTCAAAAATAGAAAACCTGATTAAAACTGGATTGCACCCAGTCAGGTTGCAATCAGGGACCATGAAGCCCCATGTTATGGGGCGCCGGATTCAGGGGCGGACCCAGACTGTAGTGGGCCCCGGTGCAAGAAATTTTTTGGGGGCCCCCCCGCCCCTCATAGTGGCAACAAAGTAGTGTAAACATATAGATTGTAATATTTATTTACAACGCAACCCTCAAAGAGCCCTGCATAAACTATAAAGGCTTCCTCACACCCCTCCAAATATTATCATGCCCCCACAGAGCCCTCCAGATATATTAAAATGGCTTCCATATTATATAATTGGCTATATATATTTTAATACATCATCCATAGTCCTCCATATATTATAATGCATTCCACGACCCTCCATATATTATAATACACCCGCATAGCCCTCCATATAGTATAAGGGATTCCCATAGTCCTCCATATAGTATAATGGACCCTCATATTCCTCCATATAGTATATTGCACCCCATACTCCTCCTATGTTATATTGCACATTACATAGTCTCCCATCACTGTATGACAGTTCAGCCAGGACTCGAGTGAAGAATGCTGCCGGCAGAGGCAGCCGGGACTATAGGAACGGGAGCGGCATCCGCGGGGAACTACCACTGGCGCACACACACCTTGTACGCACGTGGCTCCGCTCCAAATGCCTTGTAGACACGCGGCTCCGCTCCACATGCCCTGCGCATACGCCTCCGCTCCGTACACATGCGGCTCCTCTACAGGACGCCCCAGCATATGCGGCTCCACTCCATCCACCTTATGCACATGCGGCTTTACTCCATATGTCCCGCACATGTGGCCCTGCCTCATACTCACGCGGCTCTGCACACACGTGGCTCTGCTCCGTACACCTCGTACATACTCGGCTCTGCTCCATACACCTCATACACTCGGCTCTGCTCCGCACACCTCGTACACACTCGGCTCTGCTCCGCACACCTCGTACACACTCGGCTCCGCTCCGTACACCTCGTACACACTCGGCTCCGCTCCGTACACCTCGTACACACTCGGCTCCACTACGTACAGACTCGGCTCCGCTCCGTACACACTCGGCTCCGCTCCGTACACCTCGTACACACTCGGCTCCGCTCCGTACACCTCGTACACACTCGGCTCTGCTCCGTACACCTCGTACACACACGGCTCCGCTCCGTACACCTCGTACACACACGGCTCCGCTCCGTACACCTCGTACACACTCGGCTCCGCTCCGTACACCTCGTACACACTCGGCTCCGCTCCGTACACCTCGTACACACACGGCTCCGCTCCGTACACCTCGTACACACTCGGCTCTGCTCCGCACACCTCGTACACACTCGGCTTTGCTCCGTACACCTCGTACACACTCGGCTCCGCTCCGTACACCTCGTACACACACAGCTCCGCTCCGTACACCTCGTACACACTCGGCTCCGCTCCGTACACCTCGTACACACTCGGCTCTGCTCCGTACACCTCGTACACACTCGGCTCCGCTACGTACACACTCGGCTCTGCTCCGTACATCTTGTACACACTCGGCTCCGCTCCGTACACCTCGTACACACTCGGCTCTGCTCCGTACACCTCGTACACACTCGGCTCTGCTCCGTACACCTCGTACACACTCAGCTCTCCTACATCCACACTGTAAATCCCTCCTGACATAAACTTCATCTCATCCAGCACCATGACAACCAGCAGAGCAGAGTCCTGCATACGCTGAGGAGCTGATCATGTGACCACTGACACCTCCCCTCAATGTGACATCATCACAGGTCCTGTAAAAGCATAAAAGCAGTGTACAGAGCAGCAAACCCCCCCCCTCCCCCGGGGTCTGTCCTCAGCCTGTGCCCTGTCTTTGGTCCCTTTCCTTGTACCTGGGTCCTTGTGCAGAGCTGTGTTCCCTCATCTGCTGCTGCTGCTGCTGCTGCACAGCCATCAGCCATGTGGAGAGCATTTCAGAGGCCCGCGCGCATTGCCAGGATTGGTTGAGTGAGGTCCCCACAGTGCAGGAGAGGTCACATGACTCACTCTCTGCACTGTGATTGGGGCTCTGTCCTCACTCCTGAGCTGCTGTAAGGGGGCGTGGCCGGCAACTAGAAGAGGCGTGGCCGGCAGCATGTCGGCTTATTCTCTGTGCCTTGAGGGGGGCCCCCTAACCTGTCGGGGCCCTGGTGCCACTGCACCAGTGGCACCACGGTAGGTCCGCCCCTGGCCGGATTGCACCCTGATCTGTACAATCCGGGAGAATCTGGTTTTCAGTGACAGCGGCTGTGCTTTGCGGCTCCAGCCCTGCTATACGGCTGCAGTCGCAAAGACAAAGAGAAGAAGGAGGACGGTGAGTGAACACATATCTATTATATAATCGCGAATCGGAAAAGCGCCCCTCCGCGTGCACTTTCCGATGTCGTTATGTGGATACGAATTTAACATTGGGCGCGAAGCGGCCATTGCGAGTCGCTGGCCCAAAATTGATCCACAGGCTCGGCCATAACCTTAGCGATTTACCGCTCAGGTAACGCGAGCAATGGCCGCGAGGCCATTGCGAGTCGCTGCCTGAGCCGCAACTCGCTCCCCGGGGACCATGGAGCGGAGGCGGCACGGCCGCCTCCGCTCCCCGCTACCCACAACTCGCCACCCCAATGTCCGCACAGCCTCCCCCAGGTCCAAACAGGCCCCCCCCATGTCCGCATAGCCGCCACCCCCATGTCCGCACAGCCACCCCCATGTCCGCACAGCCACCCCCATGTCCGCACAGCCACCCCCATGTCCGCACCCCCCCCCCCCCCATGTCCGCACAGGCCCCCCCCCATGTCCGCACAGGCCCCCCCCCCATGTCCGCACAGGCCCCCCCCATGTCCGCACAGGCCCCCCCATGTCCCGCACAGCCACCCCATGTCCGCACAGCCCCCCCATGTCCGCACACCCACCCCCATGTCCGCACACCCACCCCCATGTCCGCACAGACCCCCACCACTAACCCAGCCAATACTACTGTACTAACCAAGCCCATACTACTGTAGTGTACACCGCTATAGTATACTACAGTCCCATGCCCATAAGCACCATGGGACTGTAGTATACCATCGCGCTGTACACTACAGCCCCCTGCCCCCGCACCCCTACACGCTAAGCCCCGACCACCTAACCCCCGACCCGCAGCATCCTAAGCCACCGCCGATACCCCCCCCTAAGCCCCTACCCCCTAAGTCCGCCGCCCCTAAGCCCCTACCCCCTAAGCCCCGTAGCATCCTAGGCCCCCGCCGATACCCCCTAAGCAGCCCCGACCACCTAACCCCAGACCCGCAGCATCCTAAGCCCCCGCCGATACCCCCTAAGCCCCGCCGTCTACCCCCTAAGCCATCGCCGCCCCTAAGCCCCTACCCCCTAGGCCCCCGCCGATACCCCCTAAGCCATGCCGCCTACCCCCTAAGGCACCGCCGCCCCTAAGCCCTGTAGCATCCTAGGCCCCCGCCGATACCCCCTAAGCCCCGCCGCCTATCCCCTAAGGCACCGTCGCCCCTAAGCTCCCACCGCTGTCCCCTGCCCCTCTCGCTAAAGCCCTACACCCTAACCCCCCGCCGTCCCCTAACCTAACGCCGCTGTCACCTAAGGCCCTACACCCGAAGCCCCTGCCGTCCCCTAACCTAACGTCCCCGTCGATCACTTACATGCCTTCAAGTCATCTGATCGTCCGTCCGATCCACAAGTCCTCCGTCCGGCCAGGCGTCCTCTTCCTCCGGCCACGGGGTCTTCTCTCTTCTTTCCGCCATCTCCGCCTCTTCGTCCGGCCCCGGGGATCTTCTGTCTTCTTTTCACAAACTTCCACCTCCGACGTCGTCTTCCTTCTCATTAAGATAGAATGGACGAAAAATCCCCCATTCTACCTCAATGAGATCTGAGGGCCTCTTCTGATTGGTCGCTGTATACTGCCCTCAGCCAATCAGAAGAGCCCCTCATTCAGTTCTCATTCAGGTCCGCCTTTTTTTCCCCATTGACATACATTACCGGTGTGTCGGCGATTTTATGGCCGCCCCCTGGTTCTATTTGTCGGCCCTAAAATCGCGGACACACCGCTAATGCATGTCTATGGGCAAGTCAGCTCGAATTCTGATTGGTTGGCGTTCAATCCGAAATCGGGCTGACTGCCCATAGAGATGCATTAGCGGTGTGTCCGCGATTTTAGGGCCGACAAATAGAACCAGGTGGGCGGCCATAAAATCGCCGACACACCGGTAATGTATGTCAATGGGGAAAAAAAAAAGGCGGACCTGAATGAGAACTGCGTCTCAGTCAGACTTAAAAAAATAAATAAATTTAATAATAAAAAAAATAATTTAAAAATAATTTAAAAATAATAAAAAAATAAATTAAAAATAATAAATAATTAAATAAAAATAATAATAAAAATAAAAAAAATGCGGACCTGAATGAGAACTGTGTCTCACTCTCACTTAAAAAAATAAATAAATTAAATAATAAAAAAAATAATTTAAAAATAATTAAAAAATAATAAAAAAATAAATAAAAATATTAAATAATTAAATAAAAATAATAATAAAAAAAAAAAAAAATGCGGACCTGAATGAGAACTGTGTCTGACTCTCACTTAAAAAAATAAATAAATTAAATAATAAAAAAAATAATTAAAAAATAATTAAAAAATAATAAAAAAATAAATTAAAAATAATAAATAATTCAATAAAAATAATAATAAAAAAATTAAATATATGCTAATTATATCAGCCCTTTCAGCGGACCTGAAAGAGAACTGGGTCTCAGCCTAAATAATAAATTTAATAATAAAAAAAATTATTAAAAAATAATTAAAAAATAATAAAAAAATAAATTAAAAATAATAAATAATTAAATAAAAATAATAATAAAAAAAATTAAATATTTATCCTATTCATGGTATTATTAATGCTATTAATGCTAATAATAATGCTATTAATGCTATTAATAATGTTATTAATGCTATTATTAATGCTAATAATGCTATTATTAATGCTATTAATGCTAATAATAATGTTATTAATGCTATTAATAATGCTATTAATGCTATTAATTATGCTATTAATGCTAACATTTCTCCTATTAATGCTATTAATGCTAATAATAATGCTATTAATGCTATTAATTATGCTATTAATGCTATTAATGCTAATATTTATCCTATTAATGGCATTATTAATGCTATTAATGCTAATAATAATGCTATTAATGCTATTAATAATGTTATTAATGCTATTATTAATGCTAATAATGCTATTATTAATGCTATTAATGCTAATAATAATGCTATTAATGCTATTAATAATGCTATTAATGCTAATAATTATGCTATTAATGCTATTAATGCTAATATTTATCCTATTAATGCTATTAATAATGCTATTAATGCTAATAATACTGCTATTAATGCTATTAATAATGTTATTAATGCTATTATTAATGCTAATAATGCATATTATTAATGCTATTAATGCTAATAATAATGCTATTAATGCTATTAATAATGTTATTAATGCTATTATTAATGCTAATAATGCTATTATTAATGCTATTAATGCTAATAATAATGCTATTATTGCTATTAATAATGTTATTAATGCTATTATTAATGCTAATAATGCTATTATTAATGTTATTAATGCTATTATTAATGCTAATAATGCTATTATTAATGCTATTAATGCTAATAATAATGTTATTAATGCTATTAATAATGCTATTAATGCTATTAATTATGCTATTAATGCTAATATTTCTCCTATTAATGCTATTAATGCTAATAAACTAATGCTATTAATGCTATATTAATAATGCTATTAATGCTATTAATTATGCTATTAATGCTAATATTTATCCTATTAATGGCATTATTAATGCTATTAATGCTAATAATAATGCTATTAATGCTATTATTAATAGCTATTAATGCTAATAATAATGCTATTAATGCTATTAATAATGTTATATTAATGCTATTATTAATGCTAATAATGCTATTATTAATGCTATTAATGCTAATAATAATGTTATTAATGCTATTAATAATGCTATTAATGCTATTAATTATGCTATTAATGCTAATATTTCTCCTATTAATGCTATTAATGCTAATAATAATGCTATTAATGCTATTAATAATGCTATTATAATGCTATTAATTATGCTATTAATGCTAATATTTATGCTATTCATGGTATTATTAATGCTATTAATGCTAATAATAATGCTATTAATGCTATTAATGCTAATAATAATGCTATTAATGCTATTAATAATGTTATTAATGCTATTATTAATGCTAATAATGCTATTATTAATGCTATTAATGCTAATAATAATGCTATTAATGCTATTAATTATGCTATTAATGCTATTAATTATGTTATTAATGCTAATATTTCTCCTATTAATGCTATTAATGCTAATAATAATGCTATTAATGCTATTAATAATGCTATTAATGCTATTAATTATGCTATTAATGCTATTAATGCTAATATGTATCCTATTCATGGTATTATTAATGCTATTAATGCTAATAATATACTATTAATGCTATTAATGCTAATAATAATGCTATTAATGCTATTAATAATGTTATTAATGCTATTATTAATGCTAATAATGCTATTATTAATGCTAATAATAATGTTATTAATGCTATTAATAATGCTATTAATGCTATTAATTATGCTATTAATGCTAATATTTATCCTATTAATGCTATTAATGCTATTAATAATGCTATTAATGCTATTAATTATGCTATTAATGCTATTAATGCTAATATTTATCCTATTCATGGTATTATTAATGCTATTAATGCTAATAATAATACTATTAATGCTATTAATGCTAATAATAATGCTATTAATGCTATTAATAATGTTATTAATGCTATTATTCATGCTAATAATGCTATTATTAATGCTATTAATGCTAATAATAATGTTATTAATGCTATTAATAATGCTATTAATGCTATTAATGCTAATATTTATCCTATAAATGCTATTAATAATGCTATTAATGCTTATAATAATGCTATTAATGCTATTAATAATGTTATTAATGCTATTATTAATGCTAATAATGCTATTATTAATGCTATTAATGCTAATAATAATGCTATTAATGCTATTAATAATGTTATTAATGCTGTTATTAATGCTAATAATGCTATTATTAATGCTATTAATGCTAATAATAATGCTATTAATGCTATTAATACTGTTATTAATGCTCATAATACTGCTAATAATGCTATTAATACTGCTATTACTGCTAATAATAATGCTATGGCTTATATTATTGCTATTGATGATACGATTATTATTTAAAAATCTTTAAAAAAACAATAAACATATTTTAGATACCCGATGCATTTGCATCAGGCTAACAGCTATAACTACTATAATCAAATTAATGCACGTTCTAGAATCCCGATGCATTTGCATCGGGCTCACAGCTAGTCTAATATATAATTACCCTAAGGCCACTTCCGTCATATTCAGCAGTGTTCCGTCGTCGTATGCGTGGCTGCCACACTCGCAATGCCTTTGCGAGTCCTTCCAGAGTCTCTCCTCTCTCGCAATGCCTTTGCGAGTCCTTGCTGAGTCTCTCTCTCTCTCCTGCCACACTCGCAATGCCTTTGCGAGTCCATGCACAGTCTCTCACTCTCAGGACCTGAGATGATGTCACCGGTATGGGCGGGGCTATATCACATGACTGTGACATCATCACAGGCACTTTCATTGCTGCAGTGTCAGCACAGGAGACATCATGCCGCTGTCTCACATCAGACGTGTCCTCATCACTGATTCTCTGCCTCTGACATCCTGCGATCACAAGGGAACATACAGCTGACAGAGGACCCCGGACTGAGCCCCCAAGAGCTGATCTCCAGGATACAGGTGAGAGGAGGCTGCATAGGAGCAACGCTCTGCAGTGAGCAGCCTGCACAGGAGCAATGTTCTGCAGAGGGGAGGCTGCACAGGAGTAATGCTCTGCAGAGAGCAGGCTGCACAGGCTGCACAGGAGCATTGCTCTGCAGAGGGGAGGCTGCACAGGAGCAATGCTCTGCAGAGATGAGGCTGCTCAGGAGCAATGTTCTGCAGAGAGGAGGCTGCACAGGAGCAATGTTCTGCAGAGAGGAGGCTGCACAGGAGCATTGCTCTGCAGAGAGGAGGCTACACAGGAGCATAGTTATGCAGAGAGGAGGCTGCACAGGAGCAATGTTCTGCAGAGAGGAGGCTGCACAGGAGCATTGCTCTGCAGAGAGGAGGCTGCACAGGAGCAATGTTCTGCAGAGAGGAGGCTGCACAGGAGCAATGTTCTGCAGAGAGGAGGCTGCACAGGAGCATTGCTCTGCAGAGAGGAGGCTGCACAGGAGCATTGCTCTGCAGAGAGGAGGCTGCACAGGAGCAATGTTCTGCAGAGAGGAGGCTGCACAGGAGCAATGCTCTGCAGAGAGGAGGCTGCACAGGAGCATTGCTCTGCAGAGAGGAGGCTGCACAGGAGCATTGCTCTGCAGAGAGGAGGCTGCACAGGAGCAATGCTCTGCAGAGAGGAGGCTGCACAGGAGCAATGCTCTGCAGAGAGGAGGCTGCACAGGAGCGATGCTCTGCAGGGAGGAGGCTGCACAGGAGCAATGCTCTGCAGAGAGGAGGCTGCACAGGAGCATTGCTCTGCAGAGAGGAGGCTGCACAGGAGCAATGCTCTGCAGAGAGGAGGCTGCACAGGAGCGATGCTCTGCAGAGAGGAGGCTGCACAGGAGCGATGCTCTGCAGGGAGGAGGCTGCACAGGAGCAATACTCAGCAGAGAGGAGCCTGCACAAGAGCAATGCTCTGCATGAGTGGAGCCAACATGCTGGCGACGGCGGAGTGAAAATGCCGTGGCGGGGAACACGATGACCCGCTGGTAAGTATGACAGTCAGAGTGCCTCTGCAATACTCTGCAGAGAGGAGGCTGTACAGGAGCAATGCTCTACAGTAAGGAGGCTGCACAGGAGCAATGCTCTGCAGAGAGGAGGCTGCACAGGAGCAATGCTCTGCAGAGAGGAGGCTGCACAGGAGCAATGCTCTGCACAGAGGAGGCTGCACAGGAGCATTGCTCTGCATGAGGGGAGGATGCACAGGAGCAATGCTCTGCAGAGAGGAGGAGGCTGCACAGGAGCAATGCTCTGCAGAGAGGAGGCTGCACAGGAGCAATACTCAGCAGAGAGGAGCCTGCACAGGAGCAATGCTCTGCATGAGTGGAGCCAACATGCTGGCGATGGCGGAGTGAAAATGCCGTGGCGGGAAGACGATGACCCGCTGGTAAGTATGACAGGCAGAGTGCCTCTGTCCTCTGCTGACCACTCTGCCCGCCGCACTGCGCTGACCACTCTGCCCACCCCACTCACTGCTAACCACTGAGCCACCATACTCCTGCTAACCACTGAGCCACCGCGCACTACTAACCACTGAGCCACCGTGCAGTGCTAAAGTGCTAACCACTGAGCCACCGCGCAGTGCTAACCACTGAGCCACCGCCCAGTGCTAACCACTGAGCCACCGCCCAGTGCTAACCACTGAGCCACCGCTCAGTGCTAACCACTGAGCCACCGCGCAGTGCTAACCACTGAGCCCCCGCGCAGTGCTAACCACTGAGCCACCGCGCAGTGCTAACCACTGAGCCACCGCGCAGTGCTAACCACTGAGCCACCGCGCAGTGCTAACCACTGAGCCACCGCGCAGTGCTAACCACTGAGCCACCGCGCAGTGCTAACCACTGAGCCACCACGCAGTGCTAACCACTGAGCCACCGTATACAGCGCTAACCACTGAGCCACCATATACAGCGCTAACCACTGAGCCACCGTATACACTGCTAACCACTGAGCCACCATATACAGTGCTAACCACTGAGCCACCATATACAATGCTAACCACTGAGCCACCGTATACAGTGCTAACCACTGAGCCACCGTATACAGTGCTCACCACTGAGCCACCGTTTACAATGCTAACCACTGAGCCACCGTATACAGTGCTAACCACTGAGCCACCGTATACAGTGCTAACCACTGAGCCACCATACAGTGCTAACCACTGAGCCACCATATACAGTGCTAACCACTGAGCCACCATACAGTGCTAACCACTGAGCCACCATATACAGTGCTAACCACTGAGCCACCGTATACAGTGCTAACCACTCAGCCACCGTATACTCTGCTACCCATTGAGCCGCCATATACAGTGCTAACCACTGAGCCACCATATACAGTGCTAACCACTGAGCCACCTGTATACACACAATTAATTTCACCGCACTCCCCTAAATATTAGTAAATAAACTATATATGCATTCTAGACTACCCGATTCTTTAGAATCGGGCTCACAGCTAGTATTTATATATATATATGCACACCATGTTCCAAATTGTTATGCAGTTTGGCTTTAAGTGTCATAGGGGTTTTTTTTTTCAATGAAACCCATTGATGTATTGTGTCACAGGTTTCTTTGGATCACTGAAATCAATCTCAGATACCTGTGATAATTAGTTTGGCAGGTGAGCCCAATTAAAGGAAAACTGGATGCTCCACAATATTGAGCATGCCACAGTTTTCAACTAACATGGGAAAGAAAAAGGATCTCTCTGCTGCCGAAAAGCATCAAATAGTGCAATGCCTTGGACAAGAGATGAAAACATTAGATATTTCACGAAAGCTTAAGCGTGATCATCGTACTGTGAAGAGATTTGTGGCTGATTCCGACCACAGATGTGTTCGTGCAGATAAAGGCAGAATAAGGAAGGTTTCTGCCAGGCAAATTCATCGGATTAAAAGAGCTGCTGCTAAAAAGGCCTTACAAACCAGCAAACAGATCGTTGAAGCTGCTGGTGTTGGGCCCACAAGGGTCTGGGGTACTCAGATCTCGGGTGGTTGGGTGCATGATGTCACGGGTGGTCGGTGCCCGAGCCTGTGCCCTTGGGGTGACAATAAAAAGGGGGTATTTACAGGGATAAAAGTTTATAGATGAATGTCGTGACGCCACCTGTCCAATGATGGCATCGGCGCTGCTGGAGCCTCTGGGGTGATGGGCAGCAGCAAGGTGTTATAGCTCCCTACAGGTGGAGCAGGGTCCCCAGGGCTGTATGGGTAGAATGGTGGAATAGGGTAGCGCAGTCTTTGCTGTGTGGGACAGGTTGGAAGGATGGACACACACACAAGAAAGTCTTTTTCTGTACCTTTACTGGTGGTTTGCAGGTACACTTCCAGGGTTGAAGGATGCACTTCGGGATTTCCTCACAAAGTGGGCTATAGGCCTCCTTGTCCTGCTCCCTTGTCCTGAAGTCTGGCATGTGTGGAACCAGGCCTGACCTCTTTTGTCTCTATCAAACCCGTGTTGCTGCACTAAGGGCTCTCACTTGGCTACCGCTACCTCTTCTGCAGCTCCTGGCTCTCAAATGTGTAGTGCTGCGGGTGTCCAGGAAGCTAAGCCTCCACGGTGTACTGGGATTCTCTGCTGGGCTAATCTCTCCCTTGCAGACTCGGACCCCAGTGTCCGGTGTTCCCTTAGGTTGAGCCGGTATGGCTCATCTGCCGCCACTGTACTGTTCCTCACCTCTGCCTTCGGTCCTCACTCTCTGGACCCTCATATTGGCTCTGGCAGTGGACTGATCTCGGACCTGGCACGGCTCCGGTAACCAGTTTTGATCACTAGGCTCTGAGCTGATCTTCACAGTTCTCCTAGCGACTGCACACTCTGGCTAACTTCGCCTCCAGCACCTGTATTTATAGGGGATATGGCTTAACAGCAAAAAGTGGTGCTCCCCCTACAGGCCTGGAGTGGAAGATGTGTGTATGTGGATACCAGATGTGGAAATCCCCTTAGTGTATCAGTTGGTCCTGTGGCTACCTGGCACATGGCACCACAAAAGCTAGCGTTTTTCACAATTGCAAATGTTGAAAAACGCATGCGTTAACACATCCATAGGCTCCAATGCAAAAAATGCATTGCAAATGTGGGTACCAGATGTGGAAATCAATTGGTGTACTAGTTGGTCCAGCGGCTTTCTGGCACAGGGTGCCACATTCCCCCCTAGTTACCTTCAGTACTCCCGGACTGAGTAAAGATTTTTGTAACATCATAACAGTAACAATAACTGGTATCATAACAGAGTCTCAAAATTGAAAATTTTACAAATTTACAAATTCACAAATTTACTACTTTTTCTGGTGAGAAGGTGTGTGATCAGTTCCTACATGGAGTTCCTGACACCAATTCTCTAACTGCTTCTTGCAGTTGTGATCCTCATCTGAACCTGGTTGAGTCAGGGGTTCTACTGCATGTATTGAGTTGTTGTCTACATGGTATAATTTAGCAACAGTTGAATACCTTGGTAACTTAACTTCATCATCACCATAGTTAAGTATGCGTATGGGTACTCTTCCTTTGCGTACATCAACCACCCCCTGGCAGTGTAGGACTACTTTCAGACATCACTGGCTCCATTACCGCCTGGTAGTCTTGCCCTCTGAGGCCTATTGCTGCCCGACACCAGATCATTATTTCACTTCTTGGTGGTACCACAATAGGAATTGGGTTTGTTACCTGTACACTACCAATTTCACCACTTGTTAGGTTTACTTGTTGCTGGTACATGAGAGTTATGATTTCCTTCTGAAGAGTCATCCTCTGCTTGGGATGAGCAGTGTCAGTGTAACGGGGCCCTAAAAGAACTGGCCATTAAAGGACAGCAACTCCCAGCAATACCAGACTTAGCTCTGCAGCCGCGACAGGTTAATACCCCTTCCTTACAAGAGGCACCTTCCTTATCACCTGTTGCAGAGGTCAACATGCAGGATGTGACCCCTGACCGGTTTGACAGCCTGTGCTCCGAGGTGCGCCAGCTAAGCAAAGATGTGACCAACTCCTGGGTGCCAGGCATCTCAAGACAGAGACACAGCCGCAAGGAAAGATACAGCTCGCTGACAGCCTGGAGGACGTCCCGTGGATGAGGAAGGGGACAACATCGCTTCGAGGGAAACTCACAGACCGCTACAGTTCCAATGAGCAGCCCCTCTGTCGCAATTGCAACAAGGAGGGACACATCTATTGATTCTGCCCATTAAACCCCTGGGGCAGGGGGCCAAACCCCAGGAGTAGACTGTCTGGACCCGTCCAACTGGCTGGATAGATATGTGGGAGAGCATCTGTACCTGTCCATCACCCTAGAAGGTATCCCTACACTTGCCTTGCTAGACACTGGATCCCAGGTGACCACCATCCCGAGTATCCTTTATAAACGGTTCTGGTCTGAAACTAAACTTGACCCTCCAGACCCTAACTTGAATATTATTGCTATCAACGGGTTACATGTCAACATAGAGGGGTGCCGGGAGGTAACAATAAAGGTGGGGAGAGTGGAATAAAATAAGCAAGGGCTTATGTTGAGCCCCAGGCCCTGGGGTACTCGGGTATCAGGCTCGGCGGGTGCTGCCACGGGGATGTCATGGGTGGCAGCACCTGAGCCCGTGGCCTGGGTGACACTTCAATAAGGGGTATAATTACAGGGGATTAGAGTTTGTCATGTGACGCCACCTGTAGTACCTGGTGATGGGTCACCAGTGCCGCCACAGTCCTCCGGAGGCCGATAGTAATGCAGCTGAGATGGCAAAGCTCCCTACAGGTAGAGCTGGTCCTCCGGGGCAGCGTTCCAGAAAACAAGCAGGTTGATGGAGAAAACCACACACAGGCAAAGTCACTTTCTCCTGGGTACTTTACTGTAAACGTTCAGTAGTAAATACAAAGTCCACAGTTCAGCAACAGTTGTTAAAGTAACAGGTAGCTCTACGGGTGGCTGCAAGTGGATCCCAGGTGGTATGGTGGGACCGGTTGTGTACCTTAGTTGACGAACCCGTGTCCTTTCTTTCCCGCCTAGGATGAGTCTATACCCAATGGCTCCGTGTAGGTAGTATTAGGGGTCTCCTCCCTCGTGGTGAGGAAGTAGGCAGACAGCTCCATCAGGCATGGTGCTGCGGCAGATATACAAACCACAGCAGCTGGTTGCCGACTGCAAAGATAGACCTTGGCCAGATCCTCGGACCCATCGTTCCCGTGGTGGACTGGAGAATCCCCTGGAGTATGGTCGCTCCACTCTGCGGTTCCCCCTTTCTCTCTGGGGCCCAGACTCCGCATGTTGGGCGCCCTCTTCCAGGATCCCCTCAGGATCCTCTTTCTCCTTTCCTCCGGATCAATGTGGAGCCGTCCGGGTAACCCTACCGCCTCGTTCCACACTCTTTCTCCAACTGTCCCGACTCCTCTCCTCCTGTCTAGCTTCTCTTTGTACCCCCTAGAGGTGATTATATCTCCCTCCTCAGTAACCTCCCACCGCTCTACTAATGTGGGAGTGCAGGAATGGGGCTCACCGACCTAGGGTCCACTTGAAGCTGGGGAAATTACACCTCTCTTACGGGTGCAATACCCCACTGTGACACCTGACTACGTGGGTAATCACACTTACTATGGTTGAGACTAATCCTAATGAGAGGAACCCACATATTATACTTGGTACAAATGTCATTGAAAATTGTTTAGGAGAAGTGCCGTTCTTACTCCACTGCCAAACACTAATAGAGCAGTGAATAACTCGAAAGTTAATTAACTTCCGAGTTATTCACTGCTCTATTAGTGTTTGGCAGTTCCCGCCGATGCTCAGCAGTGTAGTGGCTGTGAAGGCAGAGTTCACTCACGGTCATAGAAACAGCTATGACCTGGGGTGAACTCTGGCTGCCACAGTCAGTTCTTAGCCTGCTCTCCCTCTCATAGATGTGTGTCTATGCAGAGGGATGCAGAGCTGAGATTTCTTCCCATTTGGACTATGTCGGATGGAAGATTATTTTCTTAATAAAGATGGAGCCTCTAAGTGTTGTTTTTTTTTTTCCAATATAACTTTTTTTTTCTCTGTGTTGTGTTTTTTTAACACTTTAATAGAAATTCATGGCGGTCATGTCTAATATTGGCGTGACCCCATGAATTTCGGGCTTAGGGCCAGCTGATAATAGAAAGCTGACCCTAACCCCTTTATTACCCAGTGAGCCAATGCTCCAAGGTCCTGGATGAGCTGGATACAGTGCCAGAAGATGGCGCTTCTATGAACGCGCCATATTCTGGGGAGGCTGTAGACTGCAATTCGCAGAAATAGCGCGAAGCCCCACATATATTTTTTTTATTATGTCATGAAATTCATGAAGCAATAAAAAAGAAGGGGGCTTCCCTATATTGTTGTGTAAGTTAAGACCGGGCGGGGAGTGCAGAACCAGGGAGTGGGGAGGGGGCATCAGGGAGCAAGGAGCGCAGCACAGAACGGGAAAGCCGGCGGTGAAGTCTTCTCACCGCCAGCTTCCTCGTCTGGGTCCTTCGCTCCCCGCTCCCTTATGCTGCGCTCTACGCCTGGTCCTAACTCAGGATCGGGGTGGGAGGCAGCGGGGGGAGTGGAGGATCAGGATGGGAGGCAGAGGATCGGGCTGAGTGATTGTTTAAAAGCCAGTGGATTTTTACCGCCGGCTTTTAAACAATCATGCACCCAATTCAGCCTTTCCTTAGCCCCCAGACCGCTGTATAGGGTCCAGCTGAGGAATCACTTGCATTTCCCATTGACTTACATTGTACTTGTTACTCCTAGCGAGTATTCACAAGGAAACTCGCGGAGCAACGAGTAGCCCGAGTACCGTACTATTCAGCGAGTACCAAATAGTAACGAGTATACTCACTCATCCCTATTGATAATTTCTCTGATTAGTTGTTTCCATCCCTTTTATCTCCATGTAGTACAGATGTCATGATGAGACTTCACACCCACAGCTCATCTCTGCAGACTTCCCTCTTCTCTATCTTCAGCAGCATTTCCCGACATTATGTCCTTAATAATAAAAGTATCATTATACTACTTCCAAATAAATAACAATATCTCCTGTACTGTGCCCCTGAAACAATAAATGCACCTCACTGTGCTACCTGTATAAAATATCCCCCCACATTGCCCCTCTCTATAATATCCCCCCACCCTTCACCCTTCTACATAATACTAGAATATTTCCACACACACAAACCTCTCCATAATATTCCCTCCCCCCACATGGCCCAACTCCATAATATTTCCCCACACTATCCCTCTCCAAAATATGACCCCAAACTGCCCCTCTCCATATCTCCCCCACACTGCCTCTCTACCCCTTACTATACTTTGCCCACTTTCACAATCAACCAATTGTCCCATAAAATAATTCATTGCCCCATAATGTCCTTGCAATAACCCCGACACTTCCCACCACCCATTATTTTTTTACCTATTTACTGGAACATGTTATAGTTATATAATGAAAATTAAAAAAATGAAAAATCTGTGTCCCCCCATCCTATATGTTGTGCACCGGTGACATGCCGAACACCATACATCATAACAACGAAACAGCGACACTCTGCCAAGACGAATAGTAGAAACTGGAACAATGTTACTGCTAAGGAAAGAAAAATTTTGAAACTTGAGACAACTTAGTGTTATATACATGGCCATATAGATAAACCACCCAGTAGCCACGTGGAGGCTGTTTATCTATATGGCCATGTATATAACGCTAAGTTGTCTCAACCTATTTATCTTGGCTGTAACATTGTTCCAGTTTCTACTATTCGCCTTAGGCTAGGGTCACACTGCCGGTATTTGTTTATTTTACCAGGCAGCGCTTCTGGAGAACGCTGCCCTTGGTAACCCAGTGTGTACCATGATTACCAAGCACACACAAAGCTGGCCGGAGTGCACTTTTGCTAAGCGCACAGAAATTGTTGCAGGCAACTACAATCTACAGTCCCGGGAGCGTCTCCATTATTGTCACACAGCACATACAATATACAAACTGAGAGCGCCACCTGGTGGACAAATTGAGAAATTATCTAACTTACTATATAAAATTGCTTTGGACTGCCACCTTGTGCCCAGACAAAGTCACTACGCCTAGTTAACCCAATTAACCCTCTCACCACCCAATTGACAATACTCAGATCTGTGTGACAGAGGGAAACAGTGAGACTGGCCCCTGGGCAGGCACCCACGAGGTGGATGTAGGTACAGCGCCATTACAATACACAGACATTAAAAACCCCCATCCACCAAGACCCTGACGAGAGGCATATCACCTCTAGTTATCACAGGGCATAAAGCTGCATTTATTAAAGGTGTATTAAGGTGAAATGAGAAGCACTGTAATCGCCACTGAGTTGCTGTTTGATGTACAGACACACTGGGTGATTCTCCACCTGATAATGCTCTGGGCTGCCACCTTGGGTCCAGTCGATGTCACTACGCTGAGCTAGCCCAGTTAACCCTCTCTCCACCCAATAGACACTAAACTTCTGTTGACATATAGACTGATCCTTTTTCCCGCAGAAGACAACACAGCAATGACCAAGATGTATTAACAGACTCATAGACCTCAAGTGGTGATAAAACGACGCCCCATCAAATTTCTATAACAATGGTGCGCACACAAACGGATCGGGCAAAAAGTTTAACAAGACACAACACAACAATAGGAGATAACACATCTCAAGGGGAATTGGATAAATACCTAACAAAAAAGAAAGACTCTATAGCGTCCCACCCGAAATCAAAACCGCAAAATACACAACCTCAGGCTATAGGACACTCTGATTTAAGCATGGAAGAATCAGATGGTGAATAAATAACAGAAGAACCATTAACTTGTTCATTTATGAGAAAACTACTGGCAGACCACACGAAACAACTGTCAAAAGAAATCAACGTCCTACGTACAGACCTACAACAAATGGGACACAGAGTGGAGACGCTAGAGAATAATCAAACAAATATGATAGATGTGTCACATATGCTAAAAGACCATGTCCTCGTCCACCAGAAGCATTTAAACACCATCTTTCTCTCTATAGAGGACCAGGAAAACAGGAGCAGACGCAAAAATGTACGCCTGAGGGGGATACCAAAGTCCTATGCCTCAGAAGCTCTTCATAAAGTCTCCATGGAAATATTCTCAAACATTCTGGGCTCTGATAGAGCACAAGCTGTAGTGATTGAACGAGTACATAGAGCATTGAAACCGAAACCGGCCGTTGGAGAGTTGTCGAGAGACGTGATATGCGGACTACTCAACTACCTTGATACCGCTGCTATACTCAAAGGAGCGAGGGAAAAATCCCCAATAAGCTATGATGAGGCAACAATCCAGATTTATCAAGATATTTCCCCAACTACGCTAGCAAAACGAAGAATTCTTAAGCCACTGACTGACACTCTGCCAAAGCCCTTAGGTTCAGATGGCTTTTTCCGTTTGGGTTGGGAATCTCTAAAGATGGACGACAAATCACCATAAGAACTCCAGAAGATTTGTAAAATTCATGGGAACCACTTCAGATTGAACCTATAAGGATTCCATCCTGGCTAACTGTTGATATGGGCATGGACTTCACAGCGTTGACAAGATCGACAGAGTTGTCCGTCAAGAAGAAAACATCTTCCCCAAAGCCCAAGAAGAACCCGAATAAAAGAGATCTTACTTGAAAACGACTACGTTGTTGAATTCAGAAACAACGTTTTGCTTGTTTTTCCTTTTTCTTGTGGGTATTACTATGGAGACACAAGGACGGACGATGATCGTCTCCTATTAAGGAGCTCCAAGGTTCCAGAAGTGACTGTCCTTAAGTATGCAGACATTTAATGGGTTGTGCTGTTGATTCAGATGGATCTAAAGTATGAGATACCCTTCCTTCCATTCTCCTTGGTTCCGCTCCCTTTCTTTCCCCCTCCAAACCCCCAATTAATATTCATCTTCCTTCTTAACTACCCAGCCCTACCTATATCCCTTTCCCCTCTACTTTCACTCTTACTCTACTCCATTGATCCTTAAAGTTAGTGAGGTACAAAATAAGCAGAGTAAGACATAGAATATCAGCGGAAATACTGAAATCAGGAATGACCTAGGCCGCACCCACTAATTCTCACTGAGTCTACCATTAATGACTCAGAAAATAGTTATACTTGTTAGACTAGTAAGTGAAAAGCTGTTAACGGGCTGTGTTAAATCTCTTTACCATGTAATTCTTGGTTTAATTGTGTCCCTTTTATAAAATTGAAACCTCCACCACCACTTGAGGTCATATTAGGATACTCATCTTTCTAAGTTGGGAAATATACCCCCCTGCAAAAGATGAGTTTGAATTACTTATATGTAAATAGTTCAGTATGTATTTTGACGGTTTTCTTTTACAGATGTATGATGCAGACGATACCATTTAACAACTCCCATGGTTGCGACTAAAGGAAGGACGGGGGGAACGGTCATCGTGACTTCCTACAATGTGAAAGGTTTGAATACACCGACAAAACGCAGCCAGATCCTACACTCACTAAACAAAAACAGCGCACAAATCCTATTTCTCCAGGAAACACACTTTAAAAAAGGAAGGACACTTAATACTACTTATTCTCGCTACCCAACTTGGATACATAGCTGCTCCAATTCAGCGTCTAAGGGAGTCAGCATCACTTTTAAGAAAGCTGCCCTTTTGAAGTGAAAAACCATCTATCTGACGCACAGGGCAGATATATTTTTGTTAAAGGGGTCTTGGCCAATACGAAAATTACACTAGCCAACATCCATGCACCAAATCAGGGACAGGTTAGCTGGCTCCTTAAAACCCTAGATACGCTAAGTCTATTCACAGAGGGAATACTAATAGTAGGGGGCTTGACTTTACACCCACTCATGGACGCGTTAAATGGGAAATCCTCTACTTCATTAAAACAAAGGGGTAGCCTCCTTAATAGGTTGAGAGACCTGCATTTGGTGGACCCATGGAGAATAGAACACCCTACAACCAAAGACTATACATATTTTTCGATCCCACATAACACATATCATAGACTTGACTACTTCCTACTACAAGATAATTCTATTAAATTAGTCCACAGCACTTTGATAGGTAACATAACGATTTCTGACCATGTCCCTGTGTTGGAGATTGGGATTTCCACCATCCCCAGAAAAACCCTGTCCTGGAGATTGAATGAAACATTATTAGGCAGTCCCGACCACCGAGCCCAAATTAATTTCTCCCCGAAAAGATATTTTAGAGAAAATACATTAAATAATACGGTTACTCCAATAGTTTGGGAAGCACATAAGGCGGTGTTGAGGGGAGAATTGATGGCCTTGGGATCTTACATCAAGAGGCAAAAAGAGAAGGAAATTTCCTCAACGTTACATCAGATCAGCACGATAGAGAGACTACATAAAAATAAACAAAGCAAAGAGATGCAGTCAGATTTGACGTCACTCCGTAATAAACTGAAGGATTTGTTGTACTTTACCACGGCCAAGATATTTGCTCGATGTAGACATAAGATCTACATGCACGGTAATAAAGGTAGCAAACTAACCACGAAAATGCTTAAAAAACAAAAAGAGAGCTGTTATGTTCAGCGAATCCGGAAGAAAGACGGGGGAGACTTAATAGATTCGGAAGACATTGCAGAAGCATTTAGATATTACTGTCATACCCTATATAATTTAAACCCTTCAGACAAGGTGTCGGATCCTATTTCTGCTAACGAAAAAATACAAGCCTTTCTCAACACACTCAAACTACCTGAAATAACCCCTGAAGGCCAAATATTAATACAAGCCAAAATAAGGAGACGGGAGGTCGAGGAGACTCTGGCATCTACGCCAAATGGAAAGGCGCCAGACCCTGACGGATTCCCTGTAATCTATTAAAAGAAATTTGCAGATACACTAATAAGATAATTTAGAACAATTATTTAATAACTTATTATCAGGTTCCATCCCACCACCACAGGCCCTGGAAGCCTATATAACTGTAATACTAAAGGAGGGGAGAGATGGCACCCTGTGCAACAATTATAGACCAATACGGATATGAAATTATGGGCAAAACTTTTAGCTAACAGAATCAATCTGGTCCTGGGAGACCTTATTCACCCTGACCAGGCTGGGTTCGTGAGGGGGCGAGAGGGAAGGGACAATTCAACTAAAGTTTTACAAGTGGTCTCGTACGCTAGGCGCATGGGGAAGCCTCTCGTCGTCCTCTCAACGGACGCCGAGAAGGCTTTTGACTAAGTGAGTTGGCAATTCATGGACAACGCGTTGCGCAAATTCACCTTTCCCTCCCCCTTCATAGAAGCGATTTTAGGCTTACATGCTTCCCCCACGGCAAGGGTCAGGGTGAATGGCCTTTTATCCAATAAATTTAAAATTAGGAATGGCACCAGACAGGGATGTCCTCTCTCCCCGACTTTGTTTGTGGTGGTTATGGAAATGTTAATGCAGGCGATCCGTCAAAATGATAACATAAAAGGAATTAACATTGGAGGTATTCAGATGAAGACGGCGGCTTTTGCTGACGACTTATTACTGATGATATCCACCGGTGGCGGTGCCGGAGCTCCTTGGCC
This sequence comes from Allobates femoralis, assembly GCA_033576535.1. Taxonomy (NCBI): domain Eukaryota; kingdom Metazoa; phylum Chordata; class Amphibia; order Anura; family Aromobatidae; genus Allobates; species Allobates femoralis. The sequence goes on along the minus strand of JARQOC010000003.1, from coordinate 9,989,392 downwards.
TTCTAGACATTTTTGGGGAACTATCTAATTTCAAAATAAATTTAGATAAGACAGAAGCACTAAACATAATGGTTTCCAGGAGAGAGATACAGGCCCTCCGGGACTCCACACCCTTTAAATGGCCCAAAGATAAGCTTAAGTATCTAGGCATACAAATTACGAATGACCCCCAATCATTATATGCACAGAACTTTATTCCGCTCATTGGTAATATTAAAAAGGTTCTAAAAACATATGACCTCCCGCTGCTTTCATGGCTTGGAAGAGTCAATATTATAAAATCATATATCCGTCCCAAAATATTCTACGTTATGAATATGGTCCCAATTTTCCTACCCAGCATATTCTTTCGCTCTTTAAATAGAATAATTTCAAAATTCGTGTGGAAACACAAAAAAGCTAGGATTTCATTTAAGATTCTCATGCTTCCTAAGAGGAGAGGGGGTTTGGGACTGCCGGATATAATCTCCTACTACTGAGCCATACACTTGACAAGATGGCTGAGACTCACTCAGTTGGCCTCTAAAGATAGCAATCAACACTTCGAACTCCAACTTTTACACCCTAGAATAAATAATGTATTATGGACAAATAGCCTACCGGACTGTGATAGTTTGGATGAGATTCTAGCCACTACTCTAGCTGTAAGATGTACGATAGTCCCGATACGCTTCCCTGAATGCGGGTTCCTAGATAAAATTCCTATAATGATGATACCATATCTAATAGATGACGAATTCTCTGACCAATATGGCCTATGGAGGACACTCCCAAACAAAACCATCTCTAGGTTACTACGAGGAGACATGCCATGTAGGAATATGTGGCTGATAGAAGGTAAAAAACAACCACAGACATTTCTTCAGAAACTACACGTGGCTCATTATATGAAAAAGATCAGGAGCCCGCTGAGGGAACCTACCAGGTGGAAGTGGCTGGAGATGCTAGTGAATGTGAAACCACCAATCCCTAAACTCATTTCCAAGATATATAATAATCTACTCGATAGCACATTAACTACCCATCCACTTGACGTACACTCTTGGGAGATTGAGCTTGGTATCATGCTATCTCAAGATAAAACTCTGTCAGAATTCACATGGTTTCTCCAGATGTGTACTACTACAGGAGATGTCTTATAAGCTCTTCTCAAAATGGTATTACACTCCTGAGAGATTATATCACTTGGGGTTAACAGAGTTCCCGAAATGTTGGAGGTGCGGGTATCGAGAGGCAATCTGACCCACATATTTTGGACATGCCAGAGATTGAAAGAACTCTGGACAGAAATCAATACAATACTACAATCCATGAATCTCATAGAAACAGATCTGACTGCAGCGGAGGCACTCCTATCGCTCCCATCAGACAACTTTAATCCCAAAAAACATGGGTTAGCGCCAGTGATGGTGGGAGCTGCAAAACATCTACCGTATATACTCGTGTATAAGCCGAGTTTTTCAGCACAAAAAATGTGCTGAAAAGTCCCCCCTCGGCTTATACACGAGTATATACGGTAATAATAATAAAAAAAAAAATATACAGCCCCCCCGTGGTATACCGGGCCCCCCCTGTGGCAACCTGTAAAGGAAGCGATGATTATACTTATCGGGTCGCCGACGCCGACGCCGCCGCTCTGTCACCGTCCGTCACCGCGCTCCTCCTGGTCTTCATGCTTCCTTCACCGTCGCACAGGAAATGACGTCATTTTCTGTGCGCCGATGAAGGAAGCATGAAGACGGGAAGGAGCGCGGTGACGGACGGTGACAGGGCGTCGGCGTCGGCGACCCGATAAGTATAATCATCGCTTCCTTTACAGGTGGCCACAGGGGGGGGCCCGGTATACCAGGGGGGAGGGCTGTATACAGCCGGGTACCGCTGTATACAGCGGGGGCTGCTGTATACAGCGGCGGCTGCTGTATACCCCTCTGGGGCTGCTAAATACCCCTCTGGGGCTGCTGTATACCCCTCTGGGGCTGCTGTACACCCCTCTGGGGCTGCTATATACCCCTCTGGGGCTGGGGCTGCTATATACCCCTCTGGGGCTGGGGCTGCTGTATACAGCTCTGGGGCTGCTGTATACAGCGCTGGGGCTGCTGTATACCCCTCTGGGGCTGCTATATACCCCTCTGGGGCTGCTATATACCCCTCTGGGGCTGGGGCTGCTGTATACCCCTCTGGGGCTGCTATATACCCCTCTGGGGCTGCTATATACCCCTCTGGGGCTGGGGCTGCTGTATACCCCTCTGGGGCTGCTATATACCCCTCTGGGGCTGCTGTATACCCCTCTGGGGCTGCTGTATACAGCTCTGGGGCTGCTGTATACCCCTCTGGGGCTGCTGTATACAGCTCTGGGGCTGCTATATACCCCTCTGGGGCTGCTATATACCCCTCTGGGGCTGCTATATACCCCTCTGGGGCTGCTGTATACCCCTCTGGGGCTGCTGTATACAGCTCTGGGGCTGCTGTATACAGCTCTGGGGCTGCTGTATACCCCTCTGGGGCTGCTGTATATACCACTGGGGAGGCTACTGTATACTACCACTGGGGAGGCTGCTGTATACTACCACTGGGGAGGCTGCTGTATACCACTGAGGGGGCCTGTATACCACACTGCTGGGGGCTGTATACCTGTGCTGGGGTCCACCCTCGGCTTATACACGAGTCAATAGGTTTTCCCAGGTTTTGGGGGCAAAAGTAGGGGGGTCGGCTTATACACGGGTCGGCTTATACACGAGTATATACGGTAATAGTTCAGAAATGGAAGCAACAGCACGCACCCACAGTGAAGGACTGGCTGAACAAAATTTCAGAACTGCATAGACTTGAAGAACTTTCTAGTTGGGAAACACGTTCGTTTTTTTCGCGGCCGAACCTGCCGCAAGTGCCGATACCGCACTTTCCGCACCTGCCGCAAGCCCACATATAAATTGTATGGGGCTTGCCACAAGTGTGCCGCAAGTGCAGCCGTTATGCGGTAATCGCGGCAGTTGCGTTTTTTTCACCGCAACTGCCGCGATCAGCGCAAAACCGCTGATGTGAAAGGACCCTAATACAGTTATACAGCTATATATTTCTACTTTTTAAAAATTTTTCATGTTTTCTATACTCCTATTTTTCTATAAAAAGCAATATAGATTCGTTAAAATATCTATGCAAAAGAACGAGAAACCACAGTTTGTAGATTTAGAATATGTTTCTTTTGATAAATAACATATAAGGATGACATGGATGCTAATATAGATATGTAACATGTATGAAAAGATAATATTCTGTACCATGTCTTGTTACTTATGGAAAATTTAAATAAAGAGTGGAAAAAAAAAAAAGTATGGGTCCACACCATCTACTGAGCACCCTCCCCCCATTGGTCCGGTATTGCTCTCTGTTAGCAGTTACCTACACACTCACAAAATAGTAGGTTTATGACTCAGTTAGAGGCTGTGACTAAAATGTTAAGGTCCCTTTACACGCCGCTACAGAAAGTTGAAAACAACCGGGTTTCGGAGACAAATGTATCTTGCACCGTCAAATAAACCCGAGGTGGCGGCGTGTAAACTAGGTCATTGCCACCCGTCACTCTCGGCACCTGTTTCAGAGCAGTGCTCTAAAACAGGTTAATTTCAACCCAATGGTAGCATCGTGTAAATAAGGAACAGAAGGGTTTTTGCGTCACCCAGTTATCTACCTGGGGCGTGACACAGCCTCCGGGATACCGTGCCCCATTAGCGATCATTGGTGGAAGCTTCTGCGTTACGATTGGCTGTCCCTGCACAGGGCGGCATATTTAAGGACATGACCAGTCACACTACACAATTGCTTCATGTATTAGGCAGCCTTCCTGCGCTGGCTGGGCAATCATGATGCTATTGCTGTGTCCAATCACCGTACGAGCGTCTCGTAATCCACAACTCTGGCACACCTATGTGTTGTCCCTGCTGCCCCAGGTCCTCCCATATTCCCTTCTGTAGCGGCGTGTAAATGAGGGAAGGTGCTCTACAGAAGGTAACCTGCGGCACCTGTCGGTGCATCCAGGGATAGAAAAAACCTTCTGTAGAGCACCTTGTAGCGGCGTGTAAAGGCGGTATCGGGTACCGTTTTCAACCGTTGGTACGTGCTTGTGCACGTGAGATACCCGGTTGTTTTCAACCTTCTGTAGCGGCGTGTAAAGGGACCTTTAGGGAACCAGTATGGTGGTTTATCTATATGGCCATGTATATAATGCTAAGTTGTCTCAATTTTTAACCTTTTCTTTTTCCAAAGCTGTAACATTGTTCCAGTTTCTAGTATATGTCTTAGCAGCGTGCACCCCAGGGAACAGGCCTGTCAGCTGATTCAGGTCCTGGCAGTGATCAGACATGGACGCCTTTCCGGGACACTCGGCGGAAAGGTGAGTATTATTTTTTTTAATTTTTAATATCATTTCTTTCTTTTATTTTTAATGTAACACACATGTTACATATTGGGAGGAACACAGGATTCTTCCTCCCCGTGTGACATCACTTCCTGCTTCTCATCATGCGCCCACGGTTATAGGTGCTGGAACGGCGATGCGTAATTCCAGCAGTTATAATGGGACCTATGGCAGAAAGCGCGCACATATTTGCACAAAGAATTGACATGTTCATTCCCGCAAAAGCGCAGCCAAAAAAAGCGCAGCGTCTGATTGGCAAAAGTGAATTTCTGTTCACTTTGCCCGGAAACGCAGACGCAGATGCGCTTTTGTGGGTGAAGCACGTGTAAAAAGATGCGGCAATTACGCTACATGTGAACACAGCCTAAGTGGTGGAGAAGGAAAAAAACATATACAACAGCTAAAAATGCCCGAACCCCCGGTCCGCTGGCTCCATCCTCCAGCCAGTAGATCCACCATAAGATGACTACAATCGGCTCCTTTACCTCCAGCGTATTAGTGGGGAGCAGCGGAGGCCATTATAGAGGAGAAGGCGATCCCCCATCTCATCACAGCAGGACGTTACCTCTAATAGAGAAACCTCATTCCAGGGAGAGTCCTGTACAGACCTGGATGTCTGATCACAAGAAAACAAGACTTTTCTCCCTGTTTATTAATGTAGAAAAACATTAAATCCAGTCATTGCCCGGCGCTATTAAGTAACTGCTGGTTACTACCGGATGACATCTGTGTTATCAGTGGTGCATCATGCTCCCCTGCCACTTGAGCCTCGCAGTGTGGAGCGGGGGTGAGGGGGTGCTGTTGGTAGCCAGCACCACCGCCCTCTGCAGCCGTAAGTGAGGAGCAGGGGGGAGAGGGCGCATCTTACCAGTGATGCTGGCGCCGGCACCCAATACACAGGAAGCCGATGTGTGTGTGATGCAGGCGCCGCCCCCTTCTCCACTTCTGCTCCCCCTGGCTGCTGCTGCCTGATACTCGGGGCTCACACTGTCCAATGGACAGTGCAGCCCTGTGTGTTATGGTGAGGGGACTCTGATATTACCAGGACTGTGACCTCAGGTCCTCAGAGCTGGATGATTTCACCCATTTGAGTTTCACCCTGAATTGCAATAATGTACAGAAACACATACATTATATACTACTGGGAAGCAAACCGCGTGGGAGACTGATGGACGAGGCTGTTCCCTGGCATCTTCTCCCTGCCCGCTCCCCTTGAGTGACAGGTCTCTCCATCATGTATGTATCGGGACAGACCTGACAGTCCTATGTTAGTGGATAGGAGACAGCCCTAGGACACCACAGAGTATTACACACAGATTTACAGGGAAACCAGAGGACCTGACATTCAGGGCAAATTTATGGGATGAAAATCACATTTTTGGGTAAAATTTCTGAACCAGGAGAAATAAAATCTCAAAAGATACAAATATGTGTAATATAAAGAGATGATGATCACATTGATAAGAGCTCAGCACATTAGGAGCAAACACTGTGACCTGGAACATGATGAAAGTCACAATCACAATAACCGGCACAAGCTCCTCCGACCCCACAATAATCAGGGACTAATCACATATTATATGGACATTAGTAACAAGTCCCCGATTTGTACAGAGCGGCCAGGAGCTCACAGCCAGTTGGTGACTGAGGACCATAAACCTCATTTTGTGTTACTGGAAATGTCACACATAGAAGCTCGTACTGATAGATGGTGACGCCATGTCTGCCACAGTCACACCATTCTCACCACTTATGGACACTACACACATGGAATGGGGACTTACTGTGAACACGTTATTGGAAAAGAAAAGCCATATGGATATCCTATATCGTATGCGTGTTGATTAATCGTTAACAGTCCACCATGATGTGAGATCTCCATCCTGGTAATAATAATAAGAATTAAGAACTTCTTTTATCTTCAGATCACAGACTAATTCTGTTGATGGAAGCCAAGGAAGCAGCAATAAAATGAGGAGACTAGTCATCTCCCTGTAAGAATGGTGAATAATCGAATAAGATGTAGATTCTTTCCTTTGATACATGATGAAGAAGCAGGAACATCAGAGACACAAAGCACACGGCCCATAGGATCAGTGACATGAAGACGACGGTCATCTCCCCTCTTTTTATTCACAATGATGGGATATATTTTACATTGTCTGATCTCATCACACATTATTCTCGATCTGCTCCCCGATGGTTGTGATCTAAACCGTCTTTACTCCAGATAATTGAAGAATAAGTTGAAGGAACATAAATAAGAAATGTCTTTATAGTTGCTCTTGTGATGCAACTTATTTTCTGTCGCTTTAACAACACAACCCATTACTCAACTCTACTGAAAGATTGTGGACACTTAGGCTGGGGTCACATTTGGGCTGGGACCCACGTTTCCAGGCACCACTAAAATCTTAGCAATTTCTGCTGTTGCGGGCATCGTTAACGGCAAGCGCTGCCTGGCAATGGGGCCCAATAGAAACCCGTAGTTTACCTAAGTTGTAGCCACACAAGACGTGCGCTTTAGCTGAGTGCACAGGAAACGCTGCCTGCATTCCTTCTTGGGAATGATGCAACAAGTTTTTCACACCTGGATTTGGGGATCCTCGGCCATTCTTTCTTGCGGATCCTCTCCAGTTACATCAGGTTGGATGGTGAAGTTGGTGGAGCCATTTTCAGGTCTCTCCAGAGATGTTCAATTGGCTTTAGGTCAGGGCTCTGGCTGGGACAGTCAAGAATGGTCACAGAGCTGTTGTGAAACCACTCCTTTGTTATTTTATCTATGAGCTTAGGGTCATTGTCTTGTTGGAAGGTGAGCGGGCCATCTGTTCCCCAGCCTCATTGACTAGCCTCTCTATGGATTTCCTGATGGGTAATATGTGCAATTTCATGGTATTCCCCTGTGCCTAGCCTTCAGTCTTTATTGTTTGAGGGACATTAGGGTTAGAGTTAGGGTGATTACATTGCTAAACAGGCAGCATATATCCTAGTTGTACCAAGAGTGCTATCTTTATGTAATAACCTGCTGCTTGATCCCACACTAGTTGGGCATTTTGCTCTTTATTGTCCGATTTAATAGATACTGGTCCCCCTCTGGCTTTACAAAAGGGGACCTCTGTTATTTGTGGTCTCATCACATGGAGACTTGGCAACCTGTTTGGTTCTTGACCCAATTGGTCAATATTTCTGAGACTCTGATAAGGACTGTGTACCAGTGTCTATTTCATTTTGTATGTTTTGCATCAATGCCTAGTTGACTGTCCATGTATCTTTGTAGGATCATGTTTTGCTTTCCAGCAATGAATATGTGGTTATTCATGTCGATGTGTGGGACTGGGGCCCCATTGTCCACTATCTCTGGTTGTTTTAATTTTAGATGTTTTTAACTTGTCTCCTGTGTGCATTAATAAACATTGTTTAAATTATTTTTCAAAAATGTATTTGTGGTGTGATGCTTATGTGCCAACTCTTTTCTTCTGTTGTTTGGAAGGTGAACATTCGGCCAAATCTGAGGTCCAAAGCTCTGGAAGAGGTTTTCTTCCAGGATATCTCTGTATTTGGCTGCATTCATGTTGTTTTCAGTTGCAACCAGTTGTCCTGTCCCTGCAGCTGAAAAAACCCCCATAGCATGATGCTGCCACCACCCTGTTCCACTGTTGGGATTGTATTGGGCAGGTGAGCAGTGCCTGGTTTTCTCCACCGCTTAGAATTAGCACCAAAATGTTCTATCTTTGTCTCAACAGACCGAGAATCTTTTTTCTCACAATCTGGGAGTCCTTCATGTGTTTTTTTGAAAACTCTGTGTGCTTTCATGTCTTACTCTGAGAAGAAGCTTCCATTGGGCCACTCTGCCATAAAAGACTGACTGGTGGAGGCTGCAGTGATAGTTAACTTTGTGGAACTTTCTCTAATCTCCCTACTGCATCTCTGGAGCTCAGCCACAATACTCTTGAGGTTCTTCTTTACCTCTCTCAACAAGAATCTTCTCCCACAATTGGTCAGTTTGGCTAAAAGGCCATGACTAAGAAGACTTCTGGTGGTCCCAAACCTCATCCATTTAAGAATAATGGATGCCACTGTGCTCTTAGGAACCTTGAGTACTGAATAAATTATTTTGTAACCTCTTGGCCAGATCTATGCCTTGCCACAATTCTCTCTCTGAGCACCTTGGACAGTTCCTTTGACCTCATGATTCTCATTTGGTCTGACATGCACTGTGAGCTTTGAGGTCTTATATAGACAGGTGTGTGCCTTTCAAAATAAAGGATAGATAATCGTAAATGACCAGCACTCAATCCTTAGTTATGATGGTGCTTTTGTGGAAAGGATCAGAGATCCTCAGTCTATTATTAGAAAGATCCAAGCACTCATCTAGTAGTTGCTTATTAGTGATTTATTTGAAGACATATATACAGGGTGGGTGGTGACAGCAAACGTTTCGGTCCTGTGACGAACCTTTATCAATACGTCACTATGAAAAAATAATAGTAAAATTACAGTGAGAATATATACAGTGCAAACAGTGGAGTATATATCTGTCTACATATATACATTATGTACAGGATTGACACTCAGTTACATAGGATAGCATAAAATAACAGGGTTACTTTGTGGTCTATATTGCATGAGATCCTAGTGAAAAGCCGAGATAAGAGACTAAAGAAAAAGGACCAGGAAGTATCAAAAAATGACAAAATATAAAGTTATAGGGGAATGTGGTATCGAATGGCTAGGATGATTACCTGTTGTTCCTGGTGAGTAGGTAAGGCTGGCTTGCATGAGATACTGGCTAGATGTGATGGTATGTTTTAGAGACTTTGAGTAGCTATGGAGAGAAGGTGGTCATATAAACAAGGAGTATTGTAGATATCTAATAGATATCTAAGATGTATTCTAGATAATTTACCTTCTGAGCTGGTATTTCTGTAATTCCCCTTGGGATTTAGGTTTCAGTTTTTCTGTATATATAGATATTAGTCTGGAAATGTATATATGTGTTTAGTTAGGGCATGTGACTATTATATGGTCATAATGGCAGATGTGTTATTACCTTATAAGATGTTGGTATATCCAGACTTTTATGTGTGCTGTCCTGTGTTAGGAACAGTCCTAGTCCCAATGTTTGTAGCCTATGGATATATATATACATATTTAGAGGTTTTTATATCTAATTGAGTATCCCCATAGAACCAAAAGTCCCATATACACCGTGTCTATAGTGGTAGAGGTGTAAAGCCTGTCCTCCTCAGTGCCAGGTGCTGTAATGTCTGTGGGTTACCTAATGGGTAGTTATGTCTCAGCTGTGTGGTAAAAAGAGGAATACCAAACTTATTAACACAGAAAGAATGGGTACTTAGCTTATTCATATGTTGTCCTGTCATTGACAAGATCTGCTCACTCGTCATGAGAGTAGGGGCCAGCACGGTCCGTGCTTGTGGCAGAGGTTGCTATCTGTTCTGGGCTTCCGCCCTTTTATCGCGAGTCCCGCCGGCCTGCGACCCGGAAGTGGATTCCGGAGTTCGCGCATGCGCGGTGAAACACAACCCGCGTACCGGAAATGCCTGTGTTTGTGTTATGTAGTGTTGCCATGACTGCGGGCAGCGCTGTCAGAGGCACGAAATTGATTGCAAAGTGCTGTAGATAGTCTCTGGGGCATTATTGGTTGTATGTATTTGATAAGTACCGTGTTTTGAGAATTATGGCATGTTATGTGGTTGGACCTACATGTGGATGTCGGATCATATGATGTATGTGTCATACTTGTTGTACCATAAGTGACATATGTAATGGTTATGGTAAAAACAGAGATAACATACAGATACTCACATGGTCATCATAAACTGTTCACATATGAAAGATATACAACATAATATGTCTTAAACTAGTATATAACATATACAATGACTATCGCAGCATTGTGTAGTCACAATAAGTATCATAAATAGGTTTATGTCACATATTCCTATAACACAGGCTGTTACGGGGTCCAAGCCATACATAATAATCATTATAGGGGAAAAAAAGAAAGTAATAAGTGGAAAAAGGAAACTTGTATAAATTCTATTGGGGTTATCCTGAGGTATCTTACCACTTTATCGATCATGCTTTTTGAACACAGGACAACTAGGCATTGGTCTGAAAAAAGAAATTTAGTTTAGCCACTCGATCTCCCTGTTGAGTCCCTTAGGAGTCAGTGGGTCCAATGTATGAATCCAGTAGGTTTCTCTATTCTTAAGCATTCTAATGTGATTGCCCCCTCGTCTCGGTCTGGGTACTTGCTCTATGACCTGGAACCTAAGTTGGGCCACATTGTGTTTAGCTTCTAGAAAATGGTGCGGCAATGGCAACCATGTCTTTTCTGTGCGTATTGTAGATTTGTGGCTCTTCATCCTGTCTCTAATGGCTTGTGTAGTCTCACCAATGTAGAGTAGGCCGCAAGGGCACTTAATGAGATAGACTACAAAGTAAGTAAAATTAGGGAAATTAAAGCTAAAGAAATTACTGGAAATAAAATCCCAATAGAACAAAAAAAGAGGGGATGCTATAAATGTGGGATACGTAGATGTAAGTGTTGTCTTAATATTATCCATGATACTGGAAATTTCAAATCTAACACAACAAATGTAACATATGAAATCAAACAAAGATTAAACTGCTCTTCCCAATATGTTATTTACTTATTGGAATGCCCATGTGGGCAACAATATATAGGCAGGACCATCCTAAGCTTGAGGGCAAGACTAAACAAGCATAGACACAACATAAATACAGGTTTTTTAAAACATAGTGTGTCAAGACATTTTGATCAAGTTCATAATAGAGATTTTTCAAAATTAAAGCTCACTGTTATTGATCAAATTGGAGATGATGTAATTGATAAAATTAATAGTCTTAATAGAAAAGAATCCTTCTGGATATACAAAATGGGTACACTTTCCCCAGAAGGTCTTAACATCACTTTGGAAAACACTACTTGACAACTGCATATTTTAACTATGAGTTTTTATTTTATTTTTATTTTAAATTTTTTATTTTTTTTTTATTTTTTTTTATTTTTTTATTTTTTTATTTTATTTTTATTTATTTTATTTTTTTTAATCTTATTTTTATTTTTATATTTATTTTTATTTCTATTTTTATTAAATGTTTTTATTCATACAATAACCTATGTATATATGCTTGTAATTTTTAAATAGTGGTGTTAGTTATGTTGAATTTATTACATGTTATAAAAGTGCTTTTTATAAAGTTTTTAGCAATAGATATTTTTATAGTAATTTTTATATGTAAAAGCTATGTTAGCGCTAAGGATGAAAAGAAAAAAATCCTTCCTTTTTTTTTAAAATTTGTATATTTTCATCTAATTCACATGCACTTTATCACAATGTATTGTATATATCGACTGTTTTAGTGGACCCAATCCACACTCCATCTGTTAGTTTGTCATGAACCTGGACTAATTCTCTCTCCCCCTCCCTTGTGTGAAATGTATATAAACAGTGTTAACTCAGGGTCCCGGTAATCACTTGAGAAAGACGCTATCTACGTTGAAACGCGTTGTGACTAGAGGGATCCATTTGTTGATTAAAGCTGAAAGGTAAAATATCTAATGGCCGAGTCCTTGTGTGTATCTTAGCGCTCATTATATCACATTATCTTTTGGAGCTACATACACATTTTTCCCTGGTGGGAAGCGTGATAGCCAGCAGCTTTGAACCGCAGGACCTGGCAGACGTCAGCTTACCACTCCTTAGAGCAGTCACGTGCAGAGAGAGAGACACAGAGGGCACGTGCAGCGTCCACCTCGCCGCTCGATTTCAACTAGGAGAGCCCAGCAGCACTAGCGACTAATCCAGTTGTGCGGACCTGCACAACCTTAAAAGGTGAGCAGAGGGGTTATTAAACCGACCCCATATAATTTTTTATAGCAGTTTGGCGCAAACGATTCTGTTTCTTTTTTATTACATGCACCTGGATATGTGAGCGGTCACTGCTTAACTGCTGCCTACTGCAAGTTCCTAAACAGAGAATGGATAACGAACGCATCTATTAAACAGCAGAGACCTTGCAATTGAAAGCTATAGTAGGAGACTAATTGTGTATTGAACTAATTGCTATGGACTTGGAAACAGCTTGACCAGGTTGTTTTTCTTTTTCTTTTTGTTGGTATAGCTTTTTCTTGTCAAACATTAGGACATTGATTACAATAATTCTGAACTGGTTTTTGAACATTGATCATAATAATAACCGTCACTACTATAATCTGTATATCTGCACCTTTCATCTACATATTTACAAGGGTAATTATAAAAGAGTATAAAATAGGATGGATTTTTATATTAATAATAGAGAGGCACACAGAGAACTTAAAATATTAGAATTCCTTGGTGAAGGCATGAACTTAGAGATGTGAAATTCCCCTAACTCTCAGAATAAACTAAAAGATGAGGATAGAAAAAATATGATCTCTATTTTTCACAATTATGAAAATAGGTGCAAAGTTGAGATCATTAATCATGTTGATGCGATCTTCCTTAAAAAATATCTTACAGAAAAACTAATACCTAAAGGGTTAAAAATACCCCAAACATCCACATATCCAAATGATGAGGAATACACTAGGATATGGGACAGTTACATACTTGATTGCTCGTTGGGCATGCTACGAATATTATTACAAAAACGGTTGAAATTGGCGGAACAAGCAATGCAAGATATGAGTAAAATCTGTACAGAAATTGATCTGTTTATACATAGTCAGGATTTTAAAGAAAATAATGCAAAATTGAAAATAAGACTATTGAAAATAGAAGAGGAAGTGATAAAGAAGAAAATTAGCAAGTATTTGAGTGACAAAAATGAGAAAAGTGGGATAAATGAAGAAAATCAAAAAACAACTGATAGTCCTGAAAAAATGGAAATAAATTCAATAATAGCAAATAACCCTACGCCCTCCACCCCAGATAAAAACAAAAATAATAATAAAAATAATAATAATAAAAATATTCTTTCAAGTAAAAAACAGGGTAACACTGAAATTAACGGTAATAAGGAAAAGAAATCGCAAAAAGGATACAAATAAGGAAAAACTGGGAACAAATATCCTGCTTAAAACTAATGAACAAAGAAACCACTATGAAAAACATAAAAAATCATTAATGAATGGAGGGAAACAATCACAAAAAACAGAGAACCAGAAACAAGGAAATACTAAGGGCAATATAGGGAATAATGAACAAAATAAAAAGAAAAAAGGAACAACCACTAAGAAAAACAATAGTGATCATAAAAATCAGGGCTATTTGTCAAAGACGGATACAAAAGTAATACCAAATAATGAGGAGAATCCGATTGAAATTAGTTCTATTCATAACAACCCAGTCAGATTGGAGAATGAGTCCAATCAGAGTATTAAAGTAATTCATTCAATTCTTGATTCCGAGACCGCAATTAAGGACCATACACCATTAACTGATTTTTTTGAAGGTACTAGTAATCCAGAAACACAGGAAACCACTACTAATAACTCTTTTGAACTTTTTACATAACTGTTCACCTGCACATAGTCACATTAATATTTTGGAAGACACATTTTACTGTGAACTGCCCATTTCACCTAAACTACAACCTAGAATTGACAATGAATTTTTTAATGCAACACAGGAGAAACTACCACACAGAACACGGAGATAAATTTAGATAGTAATACACATAACACATTATTTAATACCGAAGAAAAAGAAAAAAGCGGGGAAAAAAATGAGAATGAAACTATCAAGAATAACCACCTGGGGAAAATTACAAATTTTTTTTAATTGGCCACATGCCGCAAAACCAAACGAAAAAGACAAGGAGAGGATGTAGAGGGGGAGGATCTCGGAGTCATACAACCCTCACCCACTTTAGGGAAAGAATTGAAAAAAAACAAACTGGACTAAGGAAGAATATTCTAAATTTACAACAGGAACCACAAAAATTTAATAAAAATAAAAAATACACTTCTCCTAAAAATATAAAAGGAATGGAAAATCCCACTGATCACGGGATTTTTAATCTGTCAGATAAAAAGCTAACACAGGATGAAATTAAATTACTGGGAAGGGGCTGTCCTTTTGCCCTAAGTCAAACATTAATCCCCTGACATTATATATAGACTTTAATGAGTACATTAGAAAATTAACTGTCCAAAGGCACTTCATCATAGAAGAGATGAAAGGAATAAGCAGTGAAAATGGAGCAAAAGAGGGAGAATCCGATAATGTAGTTTTACCAAGTAAGGATCAATATGTTCATGTACATCCAAAAACTGTAAGCAGGTATTATCCTTTACAACATAAAGGTTCCCACTTGGAAACTTTCCAACATCTTACTCTAAAGGAAATAAGAGATATTAAGGACAAAAAACAAAAGGATAATTTAACTAAAGGAGAAAGAATAGCTATTAGAAACATTAAAGAGGATAAAACCCTGGTTATAAGATGAGCAGATAAGGGAGGGGGAATAGTAATTATGGATAGGGAATGGTATAATAAGAAGAGTGATAGTATCTTACAGGATAAGAATTATTATATTGAATTAAATACTAACCCTCTACAGTATATATTTCTCCAATACAAAAATATGCTAAAAAATGCTAAAAAAATGGAGATATTAAATAAAAAAGAATTTAAATTCCTGAATATTGATAAATATAAAATACCACATTTTTATTTCCTTCCCAAAGTACACAAATCAACAAGTGACCCCCCCGGACGCCCGATTATTTCGGGTATTAATTCAATAACCAGTAATCTTTCCCACTACATAGACTTATTTCTACAGAGGTATAATATGAAGTTACCTTCTTATTTAAGAGATTCCTCCCAACTTATAGATTTTAATTACCAAGTTATCACCGCTACCAGCAGCGTTATTAATAACCCTAGATGTCAACTCACTGTACTCTAACATTCCGCACGATAAAGGGTTGAAAATAGTAAAGGATTTTTTAATTAAGGATTCTGAATTACCTACAGCACAGAAAAAGTTTTTATTTTATTAACTAGTATTGATTTCATATTACAAAATAATATATTTGGTGATCAAGAAAAATTGTATAGGCAGGTGAGGGGCTGTGCGATGGGCACTAGATTCGCACCCAGTTATGCAGGTCTTTACATGGGTGCATTTGAGTCTGTGTCCATCGCACAGTCCCCTCTTGCGACTAAATATATGAAATTTTTATAGAAGGTACATTGACGACCTGATCTTACTATGGATGGGAAGTGAAGAAGAGGCTAAGGAATTCGTTAATGTACTTAATAATAATGAGTGGGGATTGAGTTTCACCATGAATGTTTCCAATATCCAAATCCAATATTTAGACCTGCTTATTAAAATAGATCAAGATGGTTTCTGCAGTACATCCACATTTTTTAAAAATGTGGATGTAAATAGTTATTTGGAATTTCAGAGTAGCCATTTACCCACATGGATAAGGAATATACCTTATGGACAATACTTACGTATTAGAAAAAACTGTACAGATAATAAGAATTTTATGGTAGAGGCAAAGGTACTAAAACTGAGATTTAGAGCTAAAGGGTACCCCAAAGATTTATTGAAGGATGCATATAATAAATGCAAAAATTTTTCACAAGAACAATTTTTGGAAAACTTAAAAAAGAAGAATAGTAGATAAAAAGAGGATAACAGAGATATGAAATCGTCTTTTAATTATAATCTAATTACTACATTTAATAAATCCTATAAAAACATTTATGCCCTGCTAAATAAGTATTGGTTTATTCTACAGGGGGACCCTATCTTATCTAAAGTTATCCCTAAATCACCAAGAATTATTTATAGAAGGGGAAGGAACCTCCAGAATATTTTAGCTCCAAGTAAAATTAGGGAAATTAAAGCTAAAGAAATTACTGGAAATAAAATCCCAATAGAACAAAAAAAGAGGGGATGCTATAAATGTGGGATACGTAGATGTAAGTGTTGTCTTAATATTATCCATGATACTGGAAATTTCAAATCTAACACAACAAATGTAACATATGAAATCAAACAAAGATTAAACTGCTCTTCCCAATATGTTATTTACTTATTGGAATGCCCATGTGGGCAACAATATATAGGCAGGACCATCCTAAGCATGAGGGCAAGACTAAACAAGCATAGACACAACATAAATACAGGTTTTTTAAAACAGTGTGTCAAGACATTTTGATCAAGTTCATAATAGAGATTTTTCAAAATTAAAGCTCACTGTTATTGATCAAATTGGAGATGATGTAATTGATAAAATTAATAGTCTTAATAGAAAAGAATCCTTCTGGATATACAAAATGGGTACACTTTCCCCAGAAGGTCTTAACATCACTTTGGAAAACACTACTTGACAACTGCATATTTTAACTATGAGTTTTAATTTTATTTTTATTTTAAAAATGTTTTTTTTTTTTTTTTTTATTTATTTTTATTTTTATTATTTTTATTTTTATTTTTTTTTTATTTTTATTTTATTTTTTATTTTTAATTTTATTTTTTTATTTATTTTTATATTTATTTTTATTTCTATTTTTATTAAATGTTTTTATTCATACAATAACCTATGTATATATGCTTGTAATTTTTATATAGTGGTGTTAGTTATGTTGAATTTATTACATGTTATAAAAGTGCTTTTTATAAAGTTTTTAGCAATAGATATCTTTATAGTAATTTTTATATGTAAAAGCTATGTTAGCGCTAAGGATGAAAAGAAAAAAATCCTTCCTTTTTTTTTAAAATTTGTATATTTTTATCTAATTCACATGCACTTTATCACAATGTATTGTATATATCGACTGTTTTAGTGGACCCAATCCACACTCCATCTGTTAGTTTGTCATGAACCTGGACTAATTCTCTCTCCCCCTCCCTTGTGTGAAATGTATATAAACAGTGTTAACTCAGGGTCCCGGTAATCACTTGAGAAAGACGCTATCTGCGTTGAAACGCGTTGTGACTAGAGGGATCCATTTGTTGATTAAAGCTGAAAGGTAAAATATCTAATGGCCAAGTCCTTGTGTGTATCTTAGCGCTCATTATATCACATTATCTTTTGGAGCTACATACACATTCTTCCCTGCTGGGAAGCGTGATAGCCAGCAGCTTTGAACCGCAGGACCTGGCAGACGTCAGCTTACCACTCCTTAGAGCAGTCACGTGCAGAGAGAGAGACACAGAGGGCACGTGCAGCGTCCACCTCGCCGCTCGATTTCAACTAGGAGAGCCCAGCAGCACTAGCGACTAATCCAGTTGTGCGGACCTGCACAACCTTAGAAGGTGAGCGGAGGGGTTATTAAACCGACCCCATATAATTTTTTATAGCAGTTTGGCGCAAACGATTCTGTTTCTTTTTTAATACCCCAATCTTTGGAATGCAGGCGCAAATACGCTGCCAACGCCCCACATGCCACAGTTCTAAATGCACACATTTCGCGACTGCTTGCGCTGGAAATGTTGCCTTTTAGGCTGGTGGAGACGGAAGCATTCTGCAACCTGATGGCGACGGATGTCCCACGTTACTCGGTCCCCAGCCGACACTATTTTTCCCGGTGTGCCGTCCTCGCACTACATAAGCATGTGTCCCAAAACATCATATGTGCCCTTAACAATGCAGTTTCCAGCAAAGTCCACCTAACCACGGACACGTGGACAAGTGCTTGCGGGCAGGGCCGGTACATCTTACTGACGGCACACTGGGTTAATATTCTGGAAGCCGGGACCCCGTCTGAGCGAGGGACGGAACACATCCTTCCGACACCGAGGATTGCAGGCCCTAACTCAGTGAGGGTTTCACCCACAGTGTACAGTTCTGGCACTTCATGCTCCTCCTCCTCTTCCTCCACTTCACCCTCCACACCAGTCCCAAGCTGGAAGCACTGCAGCACTGCCTCGGCTAAGCAGCAACAGGCTGTGCTGAAGCTAATATGCATAGGTGACAAACCCCACAATGCTGAAGAGTTGTGGGCAGCTCTGAAACAGCAGGCAGATCACTGGCTCACACCGCTGAACCTACAGCCAGGCATGGTCGTGTGTGACAATAGCCGGAACCTTGTGGCGGCTCTGAGGCAAGGCGAGCTGACACATGTTCCATGCGTGGCCCATGTGCTCAACCTTGTGTTTCAGCGGTTTATTAAATCCTACCCGGAGCTGTCTGATCTGCTCGTCAAAGTACGCCGCCTGTGTGCCCATTTCAGTAAGTCACCTACTGCTTCTGCCAGCCTTGCCGGCTTTCAGCGGCGTTTGCAGCTTCCGGCTCACAGACTGGTGTGTGATGTCCCCACACGTTGGAATTCCACACTGCACATGTTGGTCAGGATTTGTGAGCAGAAGAGGGCAGTTGTTGAGTACCAGCATCAACTAGGCTGTCGGTATATGGTTCAAACTCCTCACATAAGACCTCAGGAGTGGACATGGCTGTCCGACTTATGTACCGTCCTCCAAAACTTTGAGGACTCCACCAAGATGGTGAGCAGCGATAATGCCATCATTAGCGTCACCATCCCGCTTCTCTGTCTTCTAAAACGCTCTCTGCTCAAAATCAAACACAATGCATTGCAGGCGAAGCAGGATGAGTTGCAGCAAGAAACCGTACTGGGTGATTACACACAGCCCAGCCTCATCTCATCCCAACGTGCATTGGAGGACTATTACGAGGAGGATAAATAAATGGAGCTACTTTCATGCAGAATTGAAGGTAATACATGCACAACCATCTTAATGTCGGATAGCCAGAGGACAGGGGAGAGAAGGAGGAGGAGGATGATGAAGACAGCATGGTCAATAATCCTGTTGTTGAGGACCTGAAGTCTTGCCTGTTAACAGTCTGGCGCACATGGCTGACTTTATTTGATGCTGCCTGTCTTGTGACCCTCGCGTTATTAACATCTTGGCGGACACTCATTACTGGTTGGTGACACTTTTAGATCCACGCTACAAGGAGAACTTTATTTCTCTTATACGGTGGCTCAAGTGGTTAGCACTGCAGCCTTTGCAGCACTTGAGCTTGAGGTCCTGGGTTCAGTTCCCACCAAGGACACAAAGGACAACATCTGCAAGGAGTTTTATATGTTCTCCCCGTGTTTGCGTGGTTTTCCTCCCACATTGTAAAGACATACTGATAGGATGTTTAGATTGTGCGCTCCAAGACAGAAAGCATTACTCATGTATGCAAAGTGCTATGGAATTAATAGCGCTATATAAATGAATAAATAATAATAATAATAATTCCCGAGGTGGAGAGGTGTACAAAAATGCTGCAGTACCAGAAGGCCCTAGTTGCAGAATTAGTAAAAAAATTCCCTTCTTAAAACGCTTGCGGCAGAGGTCGCGGTTCGGTGGACAACCAAGGTATCCGGCCGAGAGAGGCACAAATCCAATCCAGCAGAGGTAGGGGAAAACTCTCAAAGATCTGGGAGAGTTTTCTTAGCCCCTCCCATAGCACAGGCCCTCAAGTGCAGGGTACTGTCATAAGGACTGCAAAGTTTGTAAGGATGATGAAGGAGTACCTTGCCGATCGTACGAAAGTGCTCCTAGATTCCTCTGTGCTTTCTAATTATTGGGTATCCAAGCTGTACACGTGGCAGGAATTGTCCCTCTACGCATTGGAAGTCCTGCCCTGCCACTAGCGTTTTGTCAGAACGTGTTTTTATTGCCGCAGGTGGAATCATTACAGATAAACGCACCCGCCTGTCAACTGAAAATGCTGACCAGTTGTTTTTGAGCTGGATACTGAGATTGGAGATTAAAATACAGCAGCTATACTGGTCAGACACAAACGCTGACACAAGTAAACTGAGTGCTTTGGCGTATACAAATTGGAGCTACAACCTCCTCCTGCCACACAAAAATGGTAAATGAATGCAGACAAGAGTTGGTTTGTAGCTGGACAGTGAGATTACAGATTAGAGTGGTTTAATCCCGTCAGCTGGAATGGCCAGACACAAATGCTGACGCGTATACCGAGTTTTGGCGTATAATACTTGGAGCTACAAGCCACTGCTGCCGCACACAAATGTTAAATGAATGCAGACAAGATTTGGTTTTAGCACGACACTGAGATTAGAAATTAAGGTCCTGCAGGTGGACTGGTCAGACACAAACGCTGACTACAATAGCGATATTTTGGCGTACCCTAAGTTACGCTGCAACCAACAGTAGCAGCACTTAGATGCAAAATTAGTGCAGACAAGAGTTGGTTTTTAGCACGAGGCTTTTGGTGTACCCTAAGTTACGCTGCAACCGTCAGTAGCAGCACTTAGATGCAAAATTAGTGCAGGCAAGAGTTGGTTTTTAGCACTAGGCTTTTGGTGTACCCTAATTAACGCTGCAACCTACAGTAGCAGCACTTAGATGCAAAATTGGTGCAGACAAGAGTTGGTTTTTAGCACGAGGCTTTTGGTGGACCCTAATTTACGCTGCAACCTACAGTAGCAGCACTTAGATGCAAAATTAGTGAAGAAAAGAGTTGGTTTTTAGCACGAGGCTTTTGGTGCACCCTAAGTTACGCTGAAACCTACAGTAGCAGCACTTAGATGCAAAATTAGTGCAGACAAGTGTTGGTTTTTAGCACGAGACTTTTGGTGTACCCTAAGTTACGCTGCAACCAACAGTAGCAGCACTTAGATGCAAAATTAGTGCAGACAAGAGTTGGTTTTTAGCACGAGGCTTTTGGTGGACCCTAAGGTACTCTGCAACCAACAGTAGCAGCACTTAGATGCAAAATTAGTGCAGACAAGTGTTGGTTTTTAGCACGAGGCTTTTGGTGTACCCTAAGTTACGCTGCAACCGTCAGTAGCAGCACTTAGATGCAAAATTAGTGCAGGCAAGAGTTGGTTTTTAGCACTAGGCTTTTGGTGTACCCTAATTAACGCTGCAACCTACAGTAGCAGCACTTAGATGCAAAATTGGTGCAGACAAGAGTTGGTTTTTAGCACGAGGCTTTTGGTGGACCCTAATTTACGCTGCAACCTACAGTAGCAGCACTTAGATGCAAAATTAGTGAAGAAAAGAGTTGGTTTTTAGCACGAGGCTTTTGGTGTACCCTAAGTTACGCTGAAACCTACAGTAGCAGCACTTAGATGCAAAATTAGTGCAGACAAGTGTTGGTTTTTAGCACGAGACTTTTGGTGTACCCTAAGTTACGCTGCAACCAACAGTAGCAGCATTTAGATGCAAAATTAGTGCAGAAAAGAGTTGGTTTTTAGCACTAGGCTTTTGGTGGACCCTAAGTTACGCTGCAACCTACAGTAGCAGCGCATAGATGCAAAATTAGTGCAGACAAGAGTTGGTTTTTAGCACTAGGCTTTTGGTGTACCCTAATTAACGCTGCAACCTACAGTAGCTGCACTTAGATGCAAAATTGGTGCAGACAAGAGTTGGTTTTTAGCACGAGGCTTTTGGTGGACCCTAATTTACGCTGCAACCTACAGTAGCAGCACTTAGATGCAAAATTAGTGAAGAAAAGAGTTGGTTTTTAGCACGAGGCTTTTGCTGTACCCTAAGTTACGCTGTAACCTACAGTAGCAGCACTTAGATGCAAAATTAGTGCAGACAAGAGTTGGTTTTTAGCACAAGGCTTTTGGTGGACCCTAATTTACGCTGCAACCTATAGTAGCAGCACTTAGATGCAAAATTAGTGCAGACAAGAGTTGGTTTTTAGCACAAAGCTTTTGGTGGACCCTAATTTACGCTGCAACCTACAGTAGCAGCACTTAGATGCAAAATTAGTGCAGGCAAGAGTTGGTTTTTTAGCACGAGGCTTTTGGTGGACCCTAATTAACACTGCAACTGACAGTAGCAGCAATTAGATGCAAAATTAGTGCAGAAAACAGTTTGTTTTTAGTACAAGGCTTTTGGTGTATCCTAATTAACGCTGCAACCTACAGTAGCAGCATTTAGATGCTAAATTAGTGCAGACAACAGTTGGTTTTTAGCACGAGGCTTTTGGTGTACCCTAATTTGAGCTAAAACCTACTCCTGCCTATAGTGAGCTGAATAAATCCCTAAAAGTACAGTTTTGGGGATGGATGAGCCTGTACACCATCCCCAGATGCGATGCAGGTTGGTATACTGGCACAGCGAAGTTTGGTATATACCCTGCCTCCCTGCCTGCCTGTATACTGCTCTAGTAGTCCTAAGAAGGACTGTTGGGGTAATTAGACTGGCAGCCCTGTGCCTACACTTGCTGGAAGGCCACAAATCTGTCCCTTAAAGAGCAGCAGCTGTCCCTACACTGACTGTCTAATGGCGCAGAGTGTCTTAGTGCAGACAAGAGTTGGTTTTTTAGCACGAGGCTTTTGGTGTACCCTAATTAATGCTGCAACCTACAGTAGCAGCACTTAGATGCAAAATTAGTGCAGACAAGAGTTGGTTTTTAGCACTAGGCTTTTGGTGGACCCTAAGTTACGCTGCAACCTACAGTAGCAGCACTTAGATGCAAAATTAGAGCAGACAAGTGTTGGTTTTTAGCACGAGGCTTTTGGTGTACCCTAATTAACGCTGCAACCTACAGTAGCAGCACTTAGATGCAAAATTAGTGAAGAAAAGAGTTGGTTTTTAGCACGAGGCTTTTGGTGTACCCTAAGTTACGCTGCAACCTACAGTAGCAGCACTTAGATGCAAAATTAGTGCAGACAAGAGTTGGTTTTTAGCACTAGGCTTTTGGTGGACCCTAAGTTACGCTGCAACCTACAGTAGCAGCACTTAGATGCAAAATTAGTGCAGACAAGAGTTGGTTTTTAGCACTAGGCTTTTGGTGGACCCTAATTATCGCTGCAACCTACAGTAGCAGCACTTAGATGCAAAATTAGTGCAGAGAAGAGTTGGTTTTTAGCACAAGGCTTTTGGTGCACCCTAATTTACGCTGCAACCTACAGTAGCAGCACTTAGATGCAAAATTAGTGCAGACAAGAGTTGGTTTTTAGCACTAGGCTTTTGGTGGATCCTAATTATCGCTGCAACCTACAGTAGCAGCACTTAGATGCAAAATTAGTGCAGACAAGTGTTGGTTTTTAGCACGAGACTTTTGGTGTACCCTAAGTTACGCTGCCACCTAGAGTAGCAGCACTTAGATGCAAAATTAGTGCAGACAAGAGTTGGTTTTTAGCACTAGACTTTTGGTGGACCCTAATTAACGCTGCAACCTGCAGTAGCAGCACTTAGATGCAAAATTAGTGCAGACAAGAGTTGGTTTTTAGCACTAGGCTTTTGGTGGACCCTAAGTTACGCTGCCACCTAGAGTAGCAGCACTTAGATGCAAAATTAGTGCAGACAAGAGTTGGTTTTTAGCACTAGACTTTTGGTGGACCCTAATTAACGCTGCAACCTGCAGTAGCAGCACTTAGATGCAAAATTAGTGCAGACAAGAGTTGGTTTTTAGCACGAGGCTTTTGGTGGACCCTAAGTTACGTTGCAACCTACAGTAGCAACACTTAGATGCAAAATTAGTGCAGACAAGAGTTGGTTTTTAGCACTAGGCTTTTGGTGGACCCTAATTAATGCTGCAACCTACAGTAGCAGCACTTAGATGCAAAATTAGTGCAGACAAGAGTTGGTTTTTAGCACTAGGCTTTTGGTGGACCCTAATTATCGCTGCAACCTACAGTAGCAGCACTTAGATGCAAAATTAGTGCAAACAAGAGTTGGTTTTTAGCACGAGGCTTTTGGTGGACCATAAGTTACGCTGCAACCTACAGTAGCAGCACTTAGATGCTAAATTAGTGCAGACAACAGTTGGTTTTTAGCACGAGGCTTTTGGTGTACCCTAATTTGAGCTAAAACCTATTCCTGCCTATAGTGAGCTAAATAAATTCCTAAAAGTACAGTTTTGGGGATGGATGAGCCTGTACACCATCCCCAGATGCGATGCAGGTTGGTATACTGGCACAGCGAAGTTTGGTATATACCCTGCCTCCCTGCCTGCCTGTATACTGCTCTAGTAGTCCTAAGAAGGACTGTTGGGGTAATTAGACTGGCAGCCCTGTGCCTACACTTGCTGGAAGGCCTTAAATCTGTCCCTCAAACAGCAGCAGCTGTCCCTACACTGACTGTCTAATGGCGCAGAGTGACGAGCACAGCGCGGTCAGGTCTTATAAAGACCTGATGACGCTGTGCGGCCAGCCAATCAACATGGCTGTGGCATTATAGTGTCTGTCAGCCAATCCCTGCATGCAGGCTGGCTCTGAAAAGAGCGCCAACATGCAGGGAGGTGGACCCCGAGCACAGCAAGAGTATCGTGAGATTACTCGGTACTCTCCGAGTACCCCGAGTACCGAGATATTCGTGCGAGTACCAAGTAGTGACAAGCATACTCGCTCATCTCTAGAAGGCACCCTAACTTAGATGTTGTATATTTAATAGTACATAACTTTGTTGCACTATGAGGGGTGGGGGGGGGGCCCGAAAAAGTTCTTGCACAGGGGCCCACTACAGTCTGTGTTCGCCCCTGGTAGAAATAGCTGCTGAATAGTACAATCCTCTCTCCAGAAAGTATGCTGTTGCAGGATTTACATGGTGTATATGGTGGCTCAGTGGTTAGCACTATGTGTGTGTCGCCCGGGGCAGTGGGAACTCGGGTATCTGGGCCCTCTGCTGCGGTAGGGAGGTCACTGGTGGCCTGCCCAGACCCTTGGCCCCAGAGACCGAACTTTTAAAAAGGAGGGAATTGGAATGGGAGAATTAATAATTTATAATATAGTTCTCGTGACGCCACCTGCAGCTTCTGGTGATTGAGCACCAGCGCTGTTTCTGACCTCCGGAGGGCGGTGGTACAGCGGCCTTGATGCTACAGCTCCCTGCAGGTGGAGCTAACCCCCCGGGGCAGGGATGCACCGGTGATGGTAAGTGTGCTGGTAGCGGATGGTTTGAACAGAGCAGGGTGTAGCGAGGAAACGAATACACAGAGACTTGATCACTTTACCCTGGTATTTTACTTGGTAACCAGTCAGATGATGAAGCAGGTTACAGGAAAACAGTCTTTTCAGCAGATAGCTGGCTGGGTAGTCATAGATGGATGTAATGTCTCTCTGAGGCCACCTATGATGTTCCTTCTGCTCTCTTTTCCCTCTGCTTTCTTTCTCTATCCTCTGGTATCTGCACCTCCTACTATCCGTGCGCTGTCCTGTGCTCCCTCTTGGCTACCAGGCCCATTGAGTGAAATGAGGCTCCCTTCTATCTCTTCCAAGGGGCTCAACCCAGTTTAGGGATGACTGGCGGGGTTACAGGTTCTGGATGGTTGTCAGGAACTATAGATAGATCCTCGACTTACCGGTGTTGACGGTTGAGGACTGAATTTGCCTGCACAGTGACTCGGGGCCGGTTCCCCGTTGCAGACTAGAATTCCCCCGGGCACGTCATTTGGCCCAGCACCGGGTCACCTCCTTATTCTCTTCTTCTCTTTTCTGTGCATTCTCTTCTCTTTCTCTCTCACTGCTTCTCTGCAGCTGCTGCTGTATTCTCCTGCTCAGACTCAACCTTCACTAAGCTTACACTCCTCCCACCAGGGCTGGGGCTCACCCAGGACCATGTTAACCCTTCAGTCCCTATACACTAAGTGTGTGAATGCAGGAATGAAAGCCTCAGATTAACATTACACCCCCCCTGATGACAGGAGTACTGCACGCTCTTATATGGGTGCAGTACCCCATCTGTGATAACTGACCAGTGGGGCGCCACATTTGGTGGCTCAGTGGTTAGCACTCTATGGTGGCTGAGTGGTTAGCATTGAATATGGTGGCTCAGTGGTTAGCACTGTATGGTGGCTGAGTAGTTAGCATTGGATATGGTGGCTCCGTGGTTAGCACTGTATGGTAGCTGAGTGGATAACATTGAATATGGTGGCTCAGTGGTTAGCACTGTATGGTGGCTGAGTGGTTAGCATTGAATATGGTAGCTCAGTAGTTAGCATTGTATGGTGGCTCAGTGGTTAGCACGCTCTTATATGGGTGCAGTACCCCATCTGTGATGACTGACCAGTGGGGCGCCACATTTGGTGGCTCAGTGGTTAGCACTGTATGGTGGCTCAGTGGTTAGCACTGTATGGTGGCTCAGTGGTTAGCACTGTATGGTGGCTGAGTGGTTAGCATTGAATA
Source organism: Allobates femoralis (assembly GCA_033576535.1). NCBI lineage: Eukaryota > Metazoa > Chordata > Amphibia > Anura > Aromobatidae > Allobates > Allobates femoralis. The sequence continues at coordinate 9,962,851 of JARQOC010000003.1, read as the reverse complement.
TGGTGGCTCAGTGGTTAGCACTGCATGGTTGCTCAGTGGTTAGCACTGTATACAGTGGCTAAGTGGTTAGCTGTTAGCTGTCTCCCCTTGTTCTCTGCCTCCATCTCCCCCTGTTCTTTGCCCCATCTCCCCCTCTTCTCTGCCCCTGTGTCCCCCTGTTCTCTTCCACTGTGTCCCACTGTCCTCTGCCACTGTGTCCCACTGTCCTCTGCCACTGTGTCCCGCTGTCTTCTTCCACTGTGTCCCGCTGTCCTCTGCCACTGTCCTCTACCCCTGAGTCCCCCTGTTCTCTGCCACTGTCCTCTGCCCCTGTGCCCCCAGTCCTCTTGCCCTGTGTCCCCCTGTCCTCTGCCCCTGTTCTGTATGCCCCCTGTTCTGTGTGCCACCTGCCCTGTGGCCCCTGTCCTCTGTCCCCCTGTCCTGTGTGCCCCCTGTTCTGTGTGCCCCCTGTTCTGTGTGCCCCATGTCCTGTGTGCCCCATGTCCTGTGTACCACCTGCCCTGTGTGCCCCCTGTCCTGTGTCCCCCTGTCTTCTGCCCCATCCTGTGTGCCCCCTGTTCTGTGTGCCACCGGTCCTGTGTGTCCCCTGTTCTGTTTGCCACCTGCCCTGTGTCCCCCTGTCCTCTGCTCCTGTTCTGTGTGCCCCCTGTTCTGTGTGCCCCCTGTTCTGTGTACCACCTGTCCTGTGTGCCTCCTTTTCTGTGTGCCCCCTGTTCTGTGTGCCCCCTATTCTGTGTGCCACCTGTCCTGTGTGCTACCTGTCCTGTGTTCCACCTGCCCTGTGTGCCCCCATTTCTTTTTTTTTTTGTTCAAAAGTTTTTATTGAGTTTTATAATACAAGGTAAATGATTAAACATACATATGATATAACTGGGTCTGCGGCAATTTCAGTTAATTCAAACAAAACAGGTAAGGTAATGTCCTTGCCAACGAGCATAGGACTAGTCTGCAATAAATCAGCATAGTTAAGGTTAACAACCCATCTCGTAATTTATGAGCTTTTATAACAAATTGAATGATATAATTCAATAAACAAAAGTTTTGCAGTTTGGTTAAAAGGGGGAGGGGGAAGAATAGAAGGATTGAGAGGGAGGGGTAAGGGGAGGAGAAGAGTCATCCCCGCTCAAGAGTTTGGAAGTGTGTTTGTGAATGACTTGGTCGATGCAGTTCCTGTGTGTTTAGACTTGCGAGTTGGGGAAGTGACTAGAGGGAAATAGCCTGTTCCAAGGTCCCCATTTTTTGTTGTATTTATTAATTGATTTGTGCCTAAGTGCGTAGGATATCTCATAAGCATTGTGTGTAGAGACCTTCTCTAGAAGAGTAGAGAATGAGGGTGCTTTGGTGTCTCTCCACAACGATGCGACAAGTGTCTTTGCTGTTAAGATAATGTGAACAGTCAGAGGTCTAAAGTGAGGGGGGATGTGTTCAGTATCAAGAAGGAGGATGACAAGTTCCGATGAAAGAATACATCCGTCATCTGTTCAGTCTGTGAGCAGCATTTGGGTTTCGCTCCAGAAAGACTCCAATGCTCTACAATGCCAAAAGATGTGAGAGATGTCTCCAATCTCCATGAGACAGCGCCAGCAAAGTGGGGAGTTCTCCTCTTTGATCAAGTGTAGTCTTTGCGGGGTGAAGTACCATCGGGTGAGAGTTTTGTAATGGGTTTCTATGAGTGATGCATTCGGAATCGTCTTTTGGAGTTTCGCAAGTGAGTTGCTAAGAAGCTCTGGGTGAATTGTGGTTCCCAATTCCCTTTCCCAGGCGGTTAAGTTGTGTGTTTTTGTAAGAGCACTATCAGAGTTCACAATTTTATAAATGCTTTTGGTGGACCAAAAAACTAGGGATAGGTTGTGCTTGTATAATTGGGCAACAGGTTGAGGGAGAAGAGAAAATTTGTTGTTTTTTTGTTTATGTATCTGAATATCTTTTCCCAAGTGGGGAGTTCAGATTCTTGTAAACAAAAAGTTGCTTGTAGCCGATCTAGTGGAAACAGCCTGTTGTTTCTGTCGATAATATCAGAAATGTAATTTATCCCAGAGCTTTTCCATGTGTCTAAGTTGATGTTCGGGATCATAGATTTTAAGATGTCGATTGGTATCCAGTCGTGGGATAGTACTGTTGAGGTTTCTTTTGCTTTTGATGTGAAGAGTTTCCAAGCCTGAATAGTCGCTTTGATAGTTAAGTCCTGAAGGAGTCTCTTGGAAGCTTCGCATAGGTGAGATAAGAGCAAAAGAAAGAGTTTGTTTTTAGGGTGCTTGGATTCCTCTAGAGTGAGCCAACTGGGTCTTGCCATCTCGCTCCACCAGGTCCTGCTTAGGTTGATTAACGTAGCTGTATAATATGCCATGAGATTGGGGACTGCCAGGCCTCCGTTAGCTCTGCTCTTCTCCAATGTACTTCTTGCAACCCTAGGTTTCCTCTGCCCCCAAATAAAAGAGGATAATTGGGACTGGAGTTTCCTAATCCAACTTGGTTCTATGGGAATTGCAAGGGAGCGAAAGATGTAGAGAATCTTCGGGAGTGTGAACATTCTATAGGATTCGATCCTTCCAATCCAGGATAATTGTACTTTTGACGCGTGCGCAAGATCCAATTGGATAGTGTTAAGGAGAGTCGTCAAGTTTTTGTCTATAAGATTAGAGGTGTGGTCTGTGATTATAACCCCTAAATAATTTAGTTCCTTCTTGTCCCACGCAAGATCATGCTCAGGTTTGATAGTTTCAGGATCAAGATTAAAATGCAAGACTTGAGTTTTGGTGAGGTTAATCTTGTAGGAAGATACTTCAGCAAATTCTTCGATAGTCAAGAGTGGATTCCTCAATGAATTAATGGGGTCCGATAGTGTGAGGATGATGTCGTCTGCAAACAGACTAATCTTGTACTCTTTTTTTACGGTGTGGACGCCTTTTATGAGGTAGTTCATTCTAATCTTCTCTGCCAGCGGTTCAATGAAAAGGTCGAACAGTGAGGGTGATAGGGGACAGCCATGTCTAGTTCCGTTTGTCAGGGGGAAAGTGTCTGATAGGGTATTGTTAGTCAGTATGCTAGCTGTTGGGTGTGAATAAAGAGCTTGGATCATGTGGAGAATGTTGCCCCTAAATCCGAATTTTTTGAGGGATTCAAAGAGGAATCCCCAATGTACCCTGTCGAACGCCTTTTCGGCATCGACTGATACAAAAATTGCAGGAGTTTTAAGGTTTTCGATTTGTGATAATAAGTTAATAATTCTTCTGGTTGCATCCGCTGAGCCCCTGTTTTTGATGAATCCCACTTGATCACTATGTATCAAGTTTGGTGTGATTGTTTGAATTCTAGAGTTTAGAGTCTTAGAGATTATTTTTAGATCTGAATTTAAAAGGGAAATGGGTCTATAATTTGAGACATCCTCCGGATCTCCCTTATTCTTGGGTATCATAGTAATTATGGCTTGAAGGGTTTCTTTAGAGGGGAGAACTTTAGGGTCTGTGAATGAGTTTAAGAGTCTGGTTAGATAGGGGGCTAGTATGTCTTGGTAAGTAGAATAGTATTCATTTTGGAGGCCATCTGGCCCTGGGGATTTCAGTTTTTGAGGGATTTAATAGTATCCATGATCTCTCTCTCTGTGAAAGGGGAGTTCAGGAAGTCTAAATCCTCTTTTGAAAGCGTGGGGAGGTCAATTGAGTCAAGAAAAGTTAATATTTTGGAATGAGAGGTTGGTGGATCTGAGCTAGTTTGATTCAAGTTATAAAGCAACTTATAGAATTCCGCAAAAGTTTCTGAAATCTGTCGTGGGAGTTTTTGTGGCACACCATGTTTGTTCTTTACTTGGGAGATATTCGTTTTGATTCTCCAGTGTTTTATAAGTGAGGCAAAAAGTTTGGAGGGTTTATTCGATCAGTGATAAAAATTTGACTTGCTTAGGCGAACCATCTATTATATAAAACCCGAAGGCCACTTCCGCCCAAAATCCGCTTCCGCTTCCGTGATGGCCTCCCTCCTGTGTCAAACACCGGAACCGGAAGCACCAGACCCACAGAGCCCCAGCCACCGGCCCTGCACAGAGCCCCGTCTGCGCCCACCCACATCCGGCCCACAGCCCTGCTGCCCCATCACCCCCCTGCCTGTCACCATAGCCATCCTCCACTGCCCGCGCTCCCCGCCTGTCACAACACTTCCCCCCGCTGCCCCATCACCCCCCTGCCTGTCACCATAGCCATCCTCCACTGCCCGCGCTCCCCGCCTGTCACAACACTTCCCCCCGCTGCCCCATCACCCCCCTGCCTGTCACCATAGCCGCCATCCACTCTCCGGTCACCCCCCACTCTCCTGTCACCCCCCCACTCTCCGGTCACCCCCCCACTCTCCGGTCATCCCCCCACTCTCCGGTCACCCCCCCGCCTCTTACCACAGCTCCCTCCAGCCAGCCACGATCTCTATTCATGGGGCTTGAGGACCTCTGATGACGTCACGATGATGGGTGGAGTCACATATCACATGACCGTGACGTCATCAAAGGTCCTGTCCCGATCTCACCTACTCTGCCTATTCATCCCCCTGCGCTGCACACTGACCCACGATCTCCTCACCCCCGCTCTGCCCACCCACCCCCACACTGACCACTGACCCTCACTCTGCCCCTGACCCCCACACTGACCCCCACTCTGACCACCCACCCCCACACTGACCACTGACCCCCACTCTGCCCCTGACGCCCACTCTGACCACCCACCCCCACACTGACCACTGACCCCCACTCTGCCCCTGACCCCCACTCTGACCACCCACCCCCACACTGACCACTGACCCCCACTCTGCCCTGACCCCCACTCTGACCACTCACCCCCTCTCTGCCCCCCTCACCCCCACTCTGCCCCTGCTCTGCCCACTGACCCCCACTCTGACCACTGGCCCCCACTCTGCCCACTCACCCCCAAACTCTGCCCACTCACCCCCCTACTCTTCCCCCTGACCCCCTCTCTGCCCCCTCACCCCCACTCTGCCCACTAACCCCCACTCTGCCCCTGCTCTGCCCACTGACCCCCACTCTGACCACTGGCCCCCACTCTGCCCCTGACGCCCACTCTGACCACCCACCCCCACACTGACCACTGACCCCCACTCTGCCCCTGACCCCCACTCTGACCACCCACCCCCACACTGACCACTGACCCCCACTCTGACCACTCACCCCCTCTCTGCCCCCCTCACCCCCACTCTGCCCCTGCTCTGCCCACTGACCCCCACTCTGACCACTGGCCCCCACTCTGCCCACTCACCCCCAAACTCTGCCCACTCACCCCCCTACTCTTCCCCCTGACCCCCTCTCTGCCCCCTCACCCCCACTCTGCCCACTGACCCCCACTCTGCCCCTGCTCTGCCCACTGACCCCCACTCTGACCACTGGCCCCCACTCTGCCCACTCACCCCCAAACTCTGCCCACTCACCCCCCTACTCTTCCCCCTGAACCCCTCTCTGCCCCTGACCCCCACTCTGACCACTCACCCCCCAACTCTGCCCCCTCACCCTCTCTCTGCCCCCCTCACCCCCACTCTGCCCCTGCTCTGCCCACTGACCCCCACTCTGACCACTGGCCCCCACTCTGCCCACTCACCCCCAAACTCTGCCCACTCACCCCCCTACTCTTCCCCCTGACCCCCTCTCTGCCCCCTCACCCCCCTCTGCCCCCTCACCCCCACTCTGCCCACTGACCCCCACTCTGCCCCTGACCCTGCTCTGCCCACTGACCCCCCTACTCTTCCCCCTGACCCCCTCTCTGCCCCCTCACCCCCACTCTGCCCCCTCACCCCCACTCTGCCCACTGACCCCCACTCTGCCCCTGACCCTGCTCTGCCCACTGACCCCCACTCTGACCACTGACCCCCACTCTGACCACTGACCCCAACTCTGCCCACTCACCCCCCAACTCTGCCCACTCACCCCCTCTGCCCCCCTCACCCCCTGCTCTGCCCACTGACCCCCACTCTGCCCCTGACCCTGCCCACTCACCCCCACTCTGCCACTGCTCTGCCCACTGACCCCCACTCTGACCACTGGCCCCCACTCTGCCCACTCACCCCCAAACTCTGCCCACTCACCCCCCTACTCTTCCCCCTGAACCCCTCTCTGCCCCCCTCACCCCCACTCTGCACACTGACCCCCACTCTGCCCCTGCTCTGCCCACTGACCCCCACTCTGACCACTGGCCCCCACTCTGCCCACTCACCCCCAAACTCTGCCCACTCACCCCCCTACTCTTCCCCCTGAACCCCTCTCTGCCCCCTCACCCCCACTCTGCACACTGACCCTCTCTCTGCCCCTGACCCTGCTCTGCCCACTCACCCCCACTCTGACCACTGACCCTCACTCTGCCCACTCACCCCCAAACTCTGCCCACTCACCCCCCTACTCTTCCCCCTGACCCCCTCTTTGCCCCCCCACCCCCACTCTGACCATTGACCCCCACTCTGACCCTGCCCACTCACCCCCACTCTGACCACTGACCCCAACTCTGCCCACTCACCCCCCAACTCTGCCCACTCACCCCCCAACTCTGCCCACTCACCCCCCAACTCTGCCCACTCACCCCCTCTGCCCCCCTCACCCCCACTCTGCCCCTGCTCTGCCCACTGACCCCCACTCTGACCACTGACCCCCACTCTGACCACTCACCCCCAAACTCTGCCCACTCACCCCCTCTCTGCCCCCTCACCCACATTCTGCCCACTCACCCCCTCTCTGCTCACTCACCCCCTCTCTGTCCACTCACCCACCATTATGCCCACTGACCATGCTCTGCCCACTCACCCTGCTCGCCCCATTGACCCCTCACACTGGCCACTCATCCTGCTCTGCCTACTCACCCCCCACTTACCCCTCACACTGACCCTGCTCTGCCCACTGACCCCTCACTGACCCTGCTCTGCCCACTCACCCTGCTCAGCCCACTGACCCCTCACACTGCCCACTGACCCTCCTCTGCCCACTGAACATGCTCTGCCCACTGACCCCTCAATGCCCACTCACCCTGCTCTGCCCACTGACCCCTCACACACCCCACTGACCCTGCTCTGCCCACTCACCCCTCACACTGACCCTGCTCTGCCCACTGACCCCTCACACTGCCCACTGACCCCACCACTGCCCACTCACGCCTCACACTGCCCACTGAACATGCTATGCCCACTTACCCCTCACACTGCCCACTGACCATGCTCTGGCCACTGACCCCTCACACTGCCTACTGACCCTGCTCTGCTCATTTACTCCCGCTCTGCCCACTCACCCCCGCTCTGCCCACTCGCCCCTGCTTTTACCACTCACCCTGGCCTGCCCACTGACCACCCTCTGTTCACTCACCCCCCGCTCTGCCCTTTCACCATGCCCACTGACCCCTGCTCTGCCAACTGACCGTGCCCACTCACCCATGCTCTACCCACTCACCCTTCTCTGCCCACTCACTGTGCCCACTGACCGCCGCTCTGCCCACTAACCCCTGTTCTGCCCACTGACTGTGCCCAATAACCCTTGCTATGCCCACTAAACCCTGCTCTGCCCACTCACCCCCGCTCTGCCCGCTGACCCCTGCTCTGCTCACTGACTGTGCCCACTCACCCCTGCTCTGCCCACTCACCCCTGCTCTACCCACTGATTTTTCCCACTAACCCCTGCTGTGCCTACTGACTGTGCCCACTGACCCCTGCTCTGCCCAATCACTCTGCCCATTAACCCCTGCTCTGACCACTGACCCCCGCTATGACCCTGCTCTGACCACTGATGCCCCAATCCTGCTCACTGACCATGCTCTGCCCATTCACCCCCCACTCTGCCCACTCACCCCCGCTCTGCCCTCTGACCCTGCTCTGCCTACCTACCCCCCCCCCTCTGGCTACTGACCATGCCCACTGACCCCAGCTCTGCCCACAGACCCCAGCTCTGCCTACTGACCCTGCTCTGACTACTGATTATGCCCACTGACCCCTGCTCTGCCCAATGACTCTGCCCACTAACCCCTGCTCTTCCCACTCATCCCCCACTCTGCCCACTGACCCCCGCTTTGCCCACTCACCCCCAGCAGATCGGTTTCCCAGCCAACGACAGCTCCTGTCCTGCCACCTACAAGACGGGTGGAGCGAGCCGCCGCAGGGTAAGTATCCTCACTGAGGTTTTTTTATTTTTATTATCACCATGAAGGGGAGGGGGTGTGCAGCCCCAGAGGGAGGGCGGCCGCAGAGACTGGAGGCCCAGAGGGACGGGTGCCGCGGGGAGCGGAAGGGGTCAGGAGGAGCGCCTCCATCCTGCCCCCCCTATCCATCCTGCCCCCCCTATCCATCCTGCCCCCCAACACCATCCTGCCCCCCCGACTCCATCCCGCACCCCCACCACCATCCTCACCCCCCACCAACATCCTGCCCCGCCCCCTACATCCTCCCCCCTCCCCCACCACCATCCTGCCCTGCCATCTCCATCCTGCCCTGCCGCCTCCATCCTGCCCTGCCTTCTCCATCCTGCCTCGCTCTGTCCATCCTGCGCCACTCACCTCCATCCTGCCCCTCCGTCTCCATCCTGCCCCTCCGTCTCCATCCTGCCCCTCCGTCTCCATCCTGCCCCTCCGTCTCCATCCTGCCCCGCCCCCTCCATCCTGCCCCGCCCCCTCCATCCTGCTCCGCCCCCTCCATCCTGCTCCGCCCCCTCCATCCTGCTCCGCCCCCTCCATCCTGCTCCGCCACCCCATCCTGCTCCGCAACCCACCATCCTGCCCCCCTTGCACCTTCCTGCCCCCCTTGCACCTTCCTGCCCCGCTCACTCCATCCTGCCCCGCTCACTCCATCCTGCCCCGCTCGCTCCATCCTGCCCCCGCTCGCTCCATCCTGCCCCGCTCGCTCCATCCTGCCCTGCTCGCTCCATCCTCACCCCCGCTGTTCTTGCTCCCCCGCCTCCATCCTGCCCTCACGCTTACTCATCCTGCCCCGCTTGCTCCATTCTGCTCATCTGCCTCCATCCTGCTCCTCCCGCTCCATCCTGCTCAATCCTGCCCCTTCGGCTTCATCCTGCTCCTCCGCCTCCATCCTGCCCCGCTCAATCCATCCTGCCCCCCGCTCTTCTTGCTCCCCCGCCTCCATCCTGCCCCGCTCGCTCCATCCTGCCCCCCCGCCTCCATCCTGCCCCCCCCGCCTCCATCCTGCCCCCCCGCCTCCATCCTGTTGCCCCGCCTCCATCCTGTTGCCCCACCTCCATACTCTTTCCCCACTCGCTCCATTCTGCCCCCCCAACACAATCCTGCCCCCCCTCACCTCCTCAGCTGATTGCTTGCCCAGGCAACTACAGGTCCTAAAGGCCTGTAGGACCTACAAGGCGGAGGCGGAGCGAGCCGCCGGACAGGTGAGTATCCTCACTGAGGATTTTTTTATTTTTACTGTGGACGACCGGGGGCCAGGAGGAGTGGGGGACCGCGGTCACCGCAGTATTGCCATATACCAGAGTGCTGCTATACATGTGCTATAATGTACTGCCATATACCATAGTGCTGCTATACATGTACTGTAATGTACCGCCATATACCATAGCACTGCTATACATGTACTGTAATGTACCGCCATATACCATAGTGCTGCTATACATGTGCTATAATGTACCACCATATACTATAGTGCTGCTATACATGTACTGTAATGTACCGCCATATACTATAGTGCTGCTATACATTTACTATAATCTACCGCCATATACTATAGTGCTGCTATACATGTGCTCTAATTACCACCATATACCATCTTACTGCTATATATATATCTTATATATAAAAACTGAAGGCCACTTCCCGCCAATCCGCTCAACTTCCGTGATGGCCTGCGCCCTGTGTCAAAGACCGGAACCGGAAGTACCAGACCCACGAGCGGTGAGCGCATAGCGCTCACCGCGAGCCGCTGACAAAATGGCACAGCGCCTCGCCGTGGGCGCTAAAGCGCCACCACTCCCCGTTATCCCGCCACCGGCCCTGCACAGAGCCCCGTCTGCGCCCACCCACATCCGGTCCACAGCCCTGCTGCTCACCGCCCACTCTCCATCAGGGACCGCCATCCCGCCACTGGCTCCGCACACAGCCTGCTGTGCGCCCACCAACATGCGGGAACCGCCCCGGACCGGCCCACACTCCGGTGTGCCGCCTCCGCCGGCACCGCTCCCAGTCCTGCCACTCTCTCCACACACCCGGTGACTCTCCTCCATCACGGAGCTAGCCCCGCCCGCACTCCGGGGCCGGCCTCCGGAACCGCCGCCAGCCTTGCCGCTGACCGCCAACAGCCCAGTGAGTGTTCAGCCCTCCAGCCTCCGTTATCCTCTGCCCCCCAGCCTCCGCTCTCCTCTGCCCCCCCAGCCTCCGCTCTCCTCTGCCCCCCAGCCTCCGCTCTCCTCTGCCCCCCAGCCTCCGCTCTCCTCTGCCCCCCCAGCCTCCGCTCTCCTCTGCCCCCCCAGCCTCCGCTCTCCTCTGCCCCCCCAGCCTCCGCTCTCCTCTGCCCCCCCAGCTTCCGCTCTCCTCTGCCCCCCCAGCCTCCGCTCTCCTCTGCCCCCCCCAGCCTCCGCTCTCTCCTCTGCCCCCCGGCCTCCGCTCTCCTCTGACCCCCCGGCCTCCGCTCTCCTCTGACCCCCCGGCCTCCACTCTCCTCTGACCCCCCCCGCCTCCGCTCTCCTCTGACCCCCCCGCCTCCGCTCTCCTCTGACCCCCCAGCCTCCGCTCTCCTCTGACCCCCCAGCCTCCGCTCTCCTCTGACCCCCCAGCCTCCGCTCTCCTCTGACCCCCCAGCCTCCGCTCTCCTCTGACCCCCAGCCTCCGCTCTCCTCTGACCCCCCAGCCTCCGCTCTCCTCTGACCCCCCAGCTTCCGCTCTCCTCTGACCCCCCAGCCTCCGCTCTCCTCTGACCCCCCAGCCTCCGCTCTCCTCTGACCCCCCCCAGCCTCCGCTCTCCTCTGCCCCCCCAGCCTCCGCTCTCCTCTGCCCCCCAGCCTCCGCTCTCCTCTGCCCCCCAGCCTCCGCTCTCCTCTGCCCCCCCAGCCTCCGCTCTCCTCTGCCCCCCCAGCCTCCGCTCTCCTCTGACCCCCCAGCCTCCGCTCTCCTCTGACCCCCCAGCCTCCGCTCTCCTCTGACCCCCCAGCCTCCGCTCTCCTCTGACCCCCCAGCCTCCGCTCTCCTCTGACCCCCCAGCCTCCGCTCTCCTCTGACCCCCCAGCCTCCGCTCTCCTCTGACCCCCCAGCCTCCGCTCTCCTCTGACCCCCCAGCCTCCGCTCTCCTCTGACCCCCCAGCCTCCGCTATCCTCTGACCCCCCAGCCTCCGCTCTCCTCTGACCCCCCAGCCTCCGCTCTCCTCTGACCCCCCAGCCTCCGCTCTCCTCTGACCCCCCAGCCTCCGCTCTCCTCTGACCCCCCAGCCTCCGCTCTCCTCTGACCCCCCAGCCTCCGCTCTCCTCTGACCCCCCAGCCTCCGCTCTCCTCTGACCCCCCAGCCTCCGCTCTCCTCTGACCCCCCAGCCTCTCCTCTGCCCCCCAGCCTTCCCCCCTCCTCTGCCCCCCCAGCCTCTGCTCTCCTCTGCCCCCCCAGCCTCCGCTCTCCTCTGCCCCCCCAGCCTCCGCTCTCCTCTGCCCCCCAGCCTCCGCTCTCCTCTGCCCCCCCAGCCTCCGCTCTCCTCTGCCCCCCCAGCCTCCGCTCTCCTCTGCCCCCCCAGCCTCCGCTCTCCTCTGCCCCTCAGCCTCCGCTCTCCTCTGCCCCCCCAGCCTCCGCTCTCCTCTGCCCCCCCAGCCTCCGCTCTCCTCTGCCCCCCCAGCCTCCGCTCTCCTCTGCCCCCCCAGCCTCCGCTCTCCTCTGACCCCCCAGCCTCCGCTCTCCTCTGACCCCCCAGCCTCTCCTCTGCCCCCCAGCCTTCCCCCCTCCTCTGCCCCCCCAGCCTCCGCTCTCCTCTGCCCCCCCAGCCTCCGCTCTCCTCTGCCCCCCCAGCCTCCGCTCTCCTCTGCCCCCCCAGCCTCCGCTCTCCTCTGCCCCCCCAGCCTCCGCTCTCCTCTGCCCCCCCAGCCTCCGCTCTCCTCTGCCCCTCAGCCTCCGCTCTCCTCTGCCCCCCCAGCCTCCGCTCTCCTCTGCCCCCCCAGCCTCCGCTCTCCTCTGCCCCCCAGCCTCCGCTCTCCTCTGCCCCCCCAGCCTCCGCTCTCCTCTGCCCCCCCAGCCTCCGCTCTCCTCTGCCCCCCAGCCTCCGCCCCCTCCCTCCTCTGACCCCTCCCTCCTCTAACCCCTCCAGTTTCTGCCTCCTCTGCCTCCTCCCTCCTTTCCCCCTCCAGCCTCTGCCCCCTCCAGCCTGTGCTGCACTCACTGCTGACCACTGAGCCACCGCACTCTCTGCTGACCACTGAGCCACCGCACTCACTGCTGACCACTGATCCACCGCACTCACTGCTGACCACTGAGCCACCGCACTCACTGCTGACCACTGAGCCACCGCACTCACTGCTGACCACTGAGCCACCGCACTCACTGCTGACCACTGAGCCACCGCACTCACTGCTGACCACTGAGCCACCGCACTCACTGCTGACCACTGAGCCACCGCACTCACTGCTGACCACTGAGCCACCGCACTCACTGCTGACCACTGAGCCACCGCACTCACTGCTAACCACTGAGCCACCGCACTCACTGCTGACCACTGAGCCACCGTATACTCTGCTAACCACTGAGCCGCCTGTATACACACAATTAATTTCACAGCACTCCCCTATTACTAAATAAACTCTATATAGATTCTAGACTACCCGATTCTTTAGAATCGGGCCACCATCTAGTCTATTATATAAAACCCGAAGGCCACTTCCGGAGGAGGCCACGCCCACTTCCGTGATGGTCGTCGCCCAGGCTCATCCAGTGCACTGTAGCCAGGCTGCCCCCCGGCTACAGTCACCGACACACGGAACGTTCCGATCTCGGAAGTTCCGTGTGCCCTCCTGCCACTCCCCTCCACCCTCTGCCCTCCAGCCAGTACCTACATACCGGGGGGGCAGGGGGGCCCATTGCCCGCCACCTCGGAGGGCCACACACACCCTGGGGGTACCCGTGCTCCCTGCTGTCTGCCTGGAGAGGAGGGAGGGCGGGACTTCCTCTCCTGCAGCTCTGCCCGCCCCTCCTCTCCTCCTACACCCGACGTCCGGCCACCGGTAAGTCTGCAGCCATACACGCTCCTCTGCCCTCCAGCCTGTGTGCCCCCTCTGCCCTCTGTCCTCTGCGTCCTCTGCCCCCTCTGTGTCCTCTGCCCCCTGTCCTCTGCCCCCTGTCCTCTGTGTCCTCTGCCCCCTGTCCTGTGTCCTCTGCCCCCTGTCCTCTGTGTCCTCTGCCCCCTGTCCTCTGTGTCCTCTGCCCCCTGTCCTCTGTGTCCTCTGCCCCCTGTCCTCTGTGTCCTCTGCCCCTGTCCTCTGCGTCCTCTGCCCCCTGTCCTCTGCGTCCTCTGCCCCCTGTCCTCTGCGTCCTCTGCCCCCTGTCCTCTGCGTCCTCTGCCCCCTGTTCTCTGCCCCCTGTCCTCTGCGTCCTCTGCCCCCTTTCCTCTGCCCCCTGTCCTCTGCGTCCTCTGCCCCCTCTGTGTCCTCTGCCCCCTGTCCTCTGCCCCCTGTCCTCTGCCCCCTGTCCTCTGCGTCCTCTGCCCCCTCTGTGTCCTCTGCGTCCTCTGCCCCCTCTGCGTCCTCTGCCCCCTCTGCGTCCTCTGTGTCCTCTGTGTACTCTGCCCCCTGTCCTCTGTGTCCTCTGCCCCCTGTCCTCTGCGTCCTCTGCCCCCTGTCCTCTGCGTCCTCTGCCCCCTGTCCTCTGCGTCCTCTGCCCCCTGTCCTCTGCGTCCTCTGCCCCCTGTCCTCTGCGTCCTCTGCCCCCTGTCCTCTGCGTCCTCTGCCCCCTGTCCTCTGCCCCCTGTCCTCTGCGTCCTCTGCCCCCAGTCCTCTGCTTCCTCTGCCCCCTGTCCTCTGCGTCCTCTGCCCCCTCTGTGTCCTCTGCCCCCTGTCCTCTGCCCCCTGTCCTCTGCCCCCTGTCCTCTGCCCCCTGTCCTCTGCGTCCTCTGCCCCCTCTGTGTCCTCTGCGTCCTCTGCCCCCTCTGCGTCCTCTGCCCCCTCTGCGTCCTCTGCCCCCTCTGCGTCCTCTGCGTCCTCTGCGTCCTCTGTGTCCTCTGCCTCCTCTGCCCCCTGTCCTCTGCCCCCTGTCCTCTGCCCCCTGTCCTCTGCCCCCTGTCCTCTGCGTCCTCTGCCCCCTCTGTGTCCTCTGCCTCCTCTGCCCCCTCTGCGTCCTCTGCGTCCTCTGCCCCCTCTGCGTCCTCTGCCCCCTCTGTGTCCTCGGCCCCCTGTCCTCTGCCCCCTGTCCTCTGCCCCCTGTCCTCTGCCCCCTGTCCTCTGCCCCCTGTCCTCTGCCCCCTTTGTGTCCTCTGCGTCCTCTGCCCCCTCTGTGTCCTCTGCCCCCTGTTCTCTGCCCCCTGTCCTCTGCCCCCTGTCCTCTGCCCCCTGTCCTCTGCCCCCTGTCCTCTGCCCCCTCTGTGTCCTCTGCCCCCTCTGTGTCCTCTGCCCCCTGTCCTCTGCGTCCTCTGCCCCCTGTCCTCTGCGTCCTCTGCCCCCTGTCCTCTGCGTCCTCTGCCCCCTGTCCTCTGCGTCCTCTGCCCCCTGTCCTCTGCGTCCTCTGCCCCCTGTCCTCTGCGTCCTCTGCCCCCTGTCCTCTGCGTCCTCTGCCCCCTGTCCTCTGCGTCCTCTGCCCCCTGTCCTCTGCGTCCTCTGCCCCCTGTCCTCTGTGTCCTCTGCCCCCTGTCCTCTGCGTCCTCTGCCCCCTGTCCTCTGCGTCCTCTGCCCCCTGTCCTCTGCGTCCTCTGCCCCCTGTATTCTGCGTCCTCTGCCCCCTGTCCTCTGCGTCCTCTGCCCCCTGTCCTCTGCGTCCTCTGCCCCCTGTCCTCTGCGTCCTCTGCCCCCTGTCCTCTGCGTCCTCTGCCCCCTGTCCTCTGCGTCCTCTGCCCCTGTCCTCTGCGTCCTCTGCCCCCTCTGCGTCCTCTGCCCCCTATGCGTCCTCTGCCCCCTCTGCGTCCTCTGCCCCCTCTGCGTCCTCTGCCCCCTCTGCGTCCTCTGCCCCCTGTCCTCTGCATCCTCTGCCCCCTGTCCTCTGCGTCCTCTGCCCCCTGTCCTCTGTGTCCTCTGCCCCCTGTCCTCTGTGTCCTCTGCCCCCTGTCCTCTGTGTCCTCTGCCCCCTGTCCTCTGTGTCCTCTGCCCCCTGTCCTCTGTGTCCTCTGCCCCCTGTCCTCTGTATCCTCTGCCCCCTGTCCTCTGTCCTCTGCCCCCTGTCCTCTGTGTCCTCTGCCCCCTGTCCTCTGTGTCCTCTGCCCCCTGTCCTCTGCCCCCTGTCCTCTGCCCCCCTGTCCTCTGCCCCCTGTCCCTGTCCCTGCCCCTGTCCTCTGTGTCCTCTGCCCCCTGTCCTCTGTGTCCTCTGCCCCCTGTCCTCTGTGTCCTCCCTCCTCCTCTGCCTCCCTCTGTGTCCTCTGCCCCCTGTCCCTCTGTGTCCTCTGCCCCCTGTCCTCTGTGTCCTCTGCCCCCTGTCCTCTGTGTCCTCTGCCCCCTTGTCCTCTGCCTGTCCACTGCCCCCTGTCCTCTGTGTCCTCTGCCCCCTCTGTGTTCCTCTGCCCCCTCTGGTGTCCTCTGCCCCCTCTGTGTCCTCTGCCCCCTGTCCTCTGCGTCCTCTGCCCTCCTCTGCGTCCTCTGCGTCCTCTGCCCCCTCTGTGTCCTCTGCCCCCTGTCCTCTGCCCCCTGTCCTCTGTGTCCTCTGCCCCCTGTCCTCTGTGTCCTCTGCCCCCTGTCCTCTGTGTCCTCTGCCCCCTGTCCTCTGCTGTCCTCTGCCCCCTGTCATCTGTCCCCCCCTGTCCTCTGTGTCCTCTGCCCCCTGTCCTCTGTGTCCTCTGCCCCCTGTCCTCTGTGTCCTCTGCCCCGTACCTCTGCCCCCTGTCCTCTGTGTCCTCTGCCCCTGTCCTCTGTGTCCTCTGCCCCCTGTCCTCTGCCTCCTCTGCCCCCTGTCCTCTGCCCCCTGTCCTCTGCCTCCTCTGCCCCCTGTCCTCTGCCTCCTCTGCCCCCTGTCCTCTGCCTCCTCTGCCCCCTGTCCTCTGCCTCCTCTGCCCCCTGTCCTCTGCCTCCTCTGCCCCCTGTCCTCTGCGTCCTCTGCCCCCTGTCCTCTGCGTCCTCTGCCCCCTGTCCTCTGCGTCCTCTGCCCCCTGTCCTCTGCGCTGACCACTCTGCCCACGTCGCTGCGCTGACCAATCTCACCGCACTCACTGCTAACCACTGAGCCACCGCACTCACTGCTAACCACTGAGCCACCGCACTCACTGCTAACCACTGAGCCACCGTATACTCTGCTACCCACTGAGCCGCCTGTATACACACAATTCATTTCACCGCACTCCCGTAACTATTAGTAAATAAACTATATATGGATTCTAGACTACCCGATTCTTTAGAATCGGGCCGCCATCTAGTGTTATCATAATCGGAGACCAATAGTGCTTTGAGCTCAATTCTCAGTTTAAGAAGTTCTTTTAGGGTCGCTTCATTAGGGTGGCTTGCTATTGATAGTTCAAGGGTTCTTATTTGTTGGGTCAAGGTTTCTGTCGCTAAAGTCCAGGATTTTTTGTGTCTCGAGTTAATTTGTATTAGAAATCCTCTTATAACGGCTTTGTGGGCAGACCATATGGTTGTTATTGGTGTGTCCTTGATGTCATTTTCATTAAAATAGTGTTTTAGGGTTTGTTCAATTTCTTTTTTGAAGTGCGGGTGATTGAATAGAAAAGAGTTAGCCTTCCAATTACTCCTACGGTTTGAAGGGGATCCCTGTGTGGCAACAAAAAGGACTGGGGAGTGGTCTGACCAAGTTTTAGGGAGAATTTCAACTGATTTTATGCATCTAAGGGAGGAAATGTCTGTAAGGACTAAATCAATTCGGGCTAGGGATTTGTGGACGTTGGAAAAGTGAGTGAATTCTACTGACAACGTGTTGAGGCATCTGAAGGCATCATATAACTCCTCTTTTTTTAGTAAAGGATCCAATTGGGTGTTTTGGTTTCGACTTTTATTGGATGAGTCCAAGTTGCTATTTGGAACGGAATTAAAGTCTCCAAATATGTACAGAGTGCCTTCTTGTTTTCTCTGATTAAGCGGGTACGTTTTTTTAAGAAAGAAATTTGACCGGAATTTGGGGCATAGACGTTGACTAGAGTGTGGGTAACATCATTCAGCTGACATTTAAGGATTATGTATCTCCCTTCTGTGTCGTTTGTGACTTCTTTCAGTTCAAACTTGACCGACTCCTTGATGAGTATAGCTACTTCTGCCTTCTTCTTATTGTTTGAGGAAAGAAAGATGTGTGGATAATGTGCGTTCGAAAATTTCGGTGGGTGGTCCTTACTAAACCGTGTCTCCTGGAGTCCCGCGACATCTATGGTCAGTTTTCTCAGATCCCTCCATACATGAAAGCGCTTCTGGTGCCCCCATTTCTTTATGCCCCCTGTTCTGTGTGCCCCCGGTCCTGTGTGCCCCCGGTCCTGTGTGCCACCTGTCCTGTTTGCCCCCTGTTCTGTGTGCCCCCTGTCCTGTGTGCCCCCTGTCCTGAGTACCACCTGCCCTGTGTGACACCTGCCCTGTGTGCCCCATGTCCTGTGTGCCCCCTGTCCTGTGTGCCCCCTGTTCTGTGTGCCCCCTGTTCTGTGTGCCCCCTGTTCTGTGTGCCCCATGTCCTGTGTGCCCCATGTCCTGTGTGCCCCCTGTCTTCTGCCCCATCCTGTGTGCCCCCTGTTCTGTGTGCCACAGGTCTTGTGTGTCCCCTGTTCTGTGTGCCACCTGCCCTGTGGCCCCTGTCCTGTGTCCCCCTGTCCTCTGCTCCTGTTCTGTGTGCCCCCTGTTCTGTGTGCCACCTGTCCTGTGTGCCTCCTTTTCTGTGTGCCCCCTGTTTTGTGTATCCCCTGTTCTGTGTGCCACCTGTCCTGTGTGCTAGCTGTCCTGTGTTCCACCTGTCCTGTGTGCCCCCATTTCTTTGTGCCCCCTGTTCTGTGTGCTCCTGGTCCTGTGTGCCCCCGGCCCTGAGTGCTCCCGTTCCTGTGTGACACCTGTCCTGTGTGCCCTCTGTTCTGTGTGCCCCCTGTTCTGTGTGCCCCCTGTTCTGTGTGCCCCCGGTCCTGTGTGCCCCCTATCCTGTGTGTCCCCTGTTGTGTGTGCCACCTGTCCTGTGGCCCCTGTCCTGTGTCCCCCTGTTCTCTGCCCCTGTTCTGTGTGCCCCCTGTTCTGTGTGCCCCCTGTTCTGTGTGCCCCTGTTCTGTGTGCCCCCTGTTCTGTGTGCCCCATGTCCTGTGTGCCACCTGTCCTGTGTGCCACCTGTCTTGTGTGCTACCTGTTCTATATGCCACCTGTCTTGTGTGGCCCCTGTCCCCCTGTCCTCTGCCTTCCACCAACGTTACCATTGCTATGCAGGAAGACAATCAGTGTGAAGGCGGTCATGTGACAGGGGGGCTGATGTGATGTCACAGAGGGCCTGTCACATGACCAGCTCCAACCAGATTGTCTTCCTGCAGCCTTAGCCTGAAATGTTAATGCCGGTGGAGGGTGAGAATAGAGCAGCGAAGGGGAAGGACAGAGCAGCCGGGGGAAGGAGGAGGGAGAGCGAGCAGCGGGGAGAGCAGGCAGCAGCACCGCTACTGGCCGCATTATTGGAATACCTTGGGTGTTCCAATTTGGCAGCCAGCGTACTCCCAACTGTATCTGGTGTCGGAGAGTGCCATTTGTGCAGCAGTACGGGAGTACGGTACCATCTCGTTGCCACCTTGTAGGAGTTTTCCTGTCATTTCACACAGGGAGAGGGGCCGTGAGATCTTCTGTATATTTGTTTAAGTTGTTGATCCGAGAATTCAATCTTGAGGTCTCGTTCCCAGAGGCCCATAAAGTCTCTCTTAATATGTGCGACATCTAATGTTAATTGTTTGTAGAGCAGGGATAGCACTTGAGTTTACCATCTACTATATAATTGCCGTAGGCACTTCCGTGTCGGACCCCAAAAAGACCGTAGCTTTGTCACTCTGTGACGTCACCACGTGCGAGCAATGGCCGCGAAGCGGCCATTGCGAGTCGCTGCCTCAGCCGCAGCACCTGCTGCAAGTCCCCCTATACTTTCTATGGGGATTACCGCAACCGCGCCGCAAGTGTAACGCTTATGCGTCAAACGCGGCAGATGCGGTTACACTTGCGGCGCGGTTGCGGTAATCTCCATAGAAAGTATAGGGGGACTTGCGGCAGGTGCGGCAAGTGCGGTTTTGTAGGTGCGGCAAGTGCGGTTTTGCACTTGCGGCAAGTGCGGCCGCGAAAATCTTAAAAAAAATTTAAAAATATTCTACAGCTCACAGCTATAAAATAAAAATGCTAATAATAATGATATTAATGCTATTAATACTGCTATTAATGCTACTAATAATGCTATTCATGATATTAATAATGTTATTAATGCTATTAATAATGCTATTAATGCTAATAATAATGCTATTAATGCTAATAATACTGCTAATAATGCTATTAATACTGCTATTAATGCTACCAATAATGCTATTAATGCTATTAATAATGTTATTAATGCTATTATTAATGCTATTAATGCTAATAATAATGCTGTTAATGCTAATAATAATGCTAATAATGCTATTAATATTGCTATTAATGCTACTACTAATGCTATTAATCATGTTATTAATGCTATTATTAATGCTATTAATGCTAAGAATTATGCTATTAATGCTAATAATGCTAATAATAATGCTATTTGTGCTATTATTAATGCTATTAAGGCTAATAATCATGCTATTTATGCTATTCAAAATGCTATTAATGCTAATAATATTGCTATTAATGCTCTTTATGCTAATACTAATGCTATTAATGCAATTATTTATGCTATTAATTCTATTATTTATGCTATTAATGCTATTAATAATGCTATTAATGCTAATATTAATGCTATTAAGGCTAATAATCATGCTATTAATGCTATTCTTAATGCTATTAATGCTAATAATATTGCTATTAATTTTATTAATGCTATTATTTATGCTATTAATGCTATTATTTATGGTATTAATGCTATTCATAATGCTATTAATAATGCTATTCTTGCAATTAATAATGCTATTAATGCTATTAATGCTAATATTAATGCTATTAATGGTAATATTAATGCTATTACTGCTAATAATAATTCTATAAATGCTACTAATTATGCTATTAATGCTAATATTAATGCTAATAATGCTAATAATAATGCTATTAATGATATTATTAATACTATTAAGGCTAATAATCATGCTATTAATGCTATTAATAATGCTATTAATGCTATTATTAATGCTAATACTGCTATTAATAATGCTATTAATGCTAATAATTATGCTAATAATGGTAATATTAATGCTAATAATGCTAATAATAATGCTAATAATGCTATTAATAATGCTATTAATGTTATTAATGCTAATATTAATGCTATTAATTCTATTATTAATGCTATTAATGCTATTAATAATGCTATTAATGCTAATAATAATGCTATTACTGCTAATAATAATGCTATTAATGCTAATAATAATGCTATTACTGCTAATAATAATGCTATTAATGCTAATAATTATGCTATTAATGCTAATATTAATGCTAATAGTGCTAATAATAATCCTATTAATGCTATTAATAATGCTATTAAGGCTAATAATCATGCTATTTATGCTATTCAAAATGCTATTAATGCTAATAATATTGCTATTAATGCTCTTTATGCTAATACTAATGCTATTAATGCGATTATTTATGCTATTAATTCTATTATGTATGCTATTAATGCTATTTATAATGCTATTAATGTTATTACCAATGTTATTAATTCTATTAATGCTAATATTAATGCTATTAATGCTATTAAGGCTAATAATCATGCTATTAATGCTATTAATAATGCTATTAATGCTATTTTTAATTCTATTAATGCTATTAATAATGTTATTAATGCTAATAATGCTATTACTCCTCATAATAATGCTATTAACGCTATTATTAATGCTATTTATGGTAATAATGCTATTAGTACTAATAATAATACTATTATTAGTACTATTATTGCTATTAATAATGCTATTAATGCTAATAATAATGCTGTTAATGCTAATAATTATGCTATTAATGGTAATAATAATGCTATTAATGCAAGTATTATTGCTATTAATGCTATTATTAATGCTATTAATGCTAATACTAATGCTATTAATGCTATTATTTATGCTATTAATGCTATAATTTATGCTATTAATGCTATTATTAATGCTATTAATGCACATACTAATGCTATTAATGCTATTCGTAATGCTATTACTCCTATTAATACTGCTCTTAATGCTATTAATACTGCTATTAATGCTCTTAATACTGTTATTAATGCTCATAATACTGCTAATAATGCTATTAGTACTGCTATTACTGCTAATAATAATGCTATTGCTAATATTATTGCTATTGATGATGCGATTATTATTTAAAAATCTTTAAAAAAACAATAAACATATTCTAGACACCCGATGCATTTGCATCGGGCTCACAGCTAGTATTGTATAAAAGAGATATGTGGCAGAGATGTAGATTGCTGTATCTCCCTGTGTGTGAGGAGCACTCCATCTATTAGTAGTTGGTCGATTGCAATGGGGTTAAATGCTACCTGACTTAGGTCTGCAGGGCTGGTTATTGAGGACCTCGCTGGAAGTTGGCCAATAAGGTCTTGTAGATTTAGTATGGGAGATAATGGAGGCAGGAGCGGACCGTATTCTTTTTTCCAGACATCTGCAACTGCTTTTGTGAAGGTATTTTTATTTGATTGCAGCTTGCTGCAGAAATCTGGTAGTAAAGCTTATGACCTTAGGGGCGTATGTGACATAGATTCCTCAATTGAAAGCCATAATTTATGCGGTGGCCTCCTGATCCAATCCACAATTGTAGTCAACATAGCTGCTTTATAGTATTTGTGTATGTCTGGTGCGCCCATAACCCCCCTCCCGTGGCAGTGCTAATGTCTGGAACTTAATTCGCGGCTTCTTATTATTCCAAATAAAGTTTAAGATAAAAGAGTGGATTTTGTTTAGGAGTTGTTCTGGGATGTGAATGGGAAGCATTTGAAACAGGTATAAGAATTTTGGTAGTATTATGCTTTTAAGTTAATTTTTCCTCCCGACCCATGTTAAAAAGGGGACTCTCCATGACTTGACTGTTTCAATTGCTTTTTCCAGTGTTGGTTCTACATTAAGGGTGAGAAGGTCTCTGGCTGTATGTCCTATTTTGATACCTAAATATGTGATATACTTTTTTGGCCATGTAAAGGGATATAAGTGTTTATATTTGTTAATGGCTGTTTTGGGAATGTTTAAGCTTAAAGCTTCTGATTTTGACAAATTAATTTTATAATTAGAAAGTCGGCCATATTTCTCTAGAGTTTGTACAAAGGCAGGGATGCCCCTATCCGGTTCAGATAAGATTACCAACAGGTCGTCCGCAAATGCTGCCGACTTGTGGTGTATTTTGCGTAGTTGGACTCCTTTAATTTCCTTGTTCATCTGAATACTTTTTAGTAGCGGTTCCATGACTAGAACGAACAGCAAGGGAGACAGAGGGCACCCCTGCCTAGTACCGTTTTGTATCAGGAAAGGATCTGAGAGCATATTATTGATTCTCAGCTTTGCTGATGATAAGGCATACATTTTAAATATGGCTTCTATTAATTGGGGGGGGATATGAAAAGCTGCAAGTGTACTACGAAGGAATGTCCAGTCCACCCTGTCGAAGGCCTTCTCGGCATCTGTGCTCAACAGGACCATCGGTTTATTGTGAATTTTTGCATATTGCATTAAATGCAATATCCTACTCGCGTTGTCCCTCCCCTCTCTTCCCCGCACAAACCCTGTCTTCTCTAATGTGATCAGTTGCGGAATCAGGCCCGTCAAACGTCTTGCTATTAAGCTAGCATACGTTTTTATGTCGACATTAAGCAAGGAGATAGGCCTGTAACTCCCACAAAGTGTAGGATCTTTGCCTTCCTTGTGCAGAAGCGTAACATGTGCCTCAAGGGATTGAGAGGGAAGAGAACTACCGTGCAGAACTGCGTTACATGCTTTCAAAAGGTGCGGATTCAAATCTGTGTAGAATGTCTTATAATAAAGGAGTGGAAAACCGTCTGGCCCTGGCGATTTACCTGTCGGACTCCCCGACAGAATGGACTGGAGTTCCTCAGGTTCAAAGGGTCTCGTGAGCCAAGCTTGCTGGTTTATATCTAGTTTTGGTAAAGATAAAGAGGATAAGAAGGAGTCGATTTCAGACTTTCTTTGTTTTAAGGTTATTTCAGGTTCATGTGGCCTTAATTGGTATAGGTTTTTAAAAATGTCAGACATTCTGTTACAATTTGTTCATAATTTAGCGTTAAATGGCCTTATTTGGTTTTAACTTTATGTATAAATGTTCTCGACTGTCGCTTCATGATCAATGATATCATAAGTTTGGAGGCCTTGTCACCATGTACTAATAGGCGATTTCTCCAGTTAGTAAAGTATTTTGCAGCTTTTTTGTTGAGCAGCTCTTTAAGACGTTGTCTACACTCTGCAAATTTTATCATTGTGGGGTGGGCCAATGTTTTCTGATGCTGAGTTTCTAAGTTTATTATATCTTTGTATAACGTTTCTACTTCTATTTTCCTTTGTTTATTCTGGAATGATGCTAGTGAGATTATCACTCCTCTAAGCGTCGCCTTGTGAGCCTCCCATAGTATAGTAGGATCCACATCTGGAGTATTGTTGGACAGGAAGTAATCCATAATAGCTATTTATATTTTGGATTTGATATCTTTCATACATAGGAGGGATTCATTAAGCTTCCAAGTCCTAGATTTCGAGGAGGTTCCCCCACACTCCAATTTCATAGACACCATTGCGTGATCAAAATACAATGCTGGGAAGATTTCTGTTTCTGTAACTGTTGAGAGCAGTGTCTTAGACATAAATAAGTAATCTAACCGATGGTAGGTGTTATGTGGATGAGAGCAGTATGTATAGGTTTTGTCCCGTGGGTGAAAATAGCGCCATATATCTATGAAAACTGTCGAATGAAAAGAAGACCTAATTTGGGTCAACTCTCGTCCTGGAACATTACTTTTCCCAGTTGAAGTATCCATCAAAGGTTCTAGTGCTATGTTTATATCCCCACCTATCAAGACCGAGCCTTCTGCAAATAATGAAAGTTTACGTTGGATCTTCTTTATCCAAGAAAGATGTTTTTTATTAGGGGCGTATAAACTTCCTAACGTGATCAGGGTACCCTCAAGAAGACCTTTTATGAATATATATCGGCCTTCAGGGTCAGTCAATTTATCTATGAGAAGGAAGGGGATATTTTTTGCTAGTGCTCTAGCTACTCCTCTAGCTCTTTTTTGAGGCGTGTATTCGTGATACCATGTATTGTAATAATTTCTTTCAAAATTAGGTGTTTTAGTTTACAAAAAAAGAGTTTCTTGTAGGAATAGCCCGCTCTCTTAAAAAAGTGTAACGTTTGTGACCTAGGAATTGGGGAGTTTAGACCATGTATGTTGTGTGAAACCATGTGGTATAACTTACGGTTAGAGGTCATGGCGGTCGATTAAATGTGAATAGTTGTTGTAGCGGGGGCCCTCTCGCGGATTTCCAAGATGGGAATAGTCGGGATGGAACAGGAAGGGTAGGAAAGGACAGTAAGGGTATTTTTTCTGAAAGTAAACAACAAGAAACAATTAATGCACACAAAAGCTTTTTTTTAGAATTTAAACCCTGTATGGAACAAGGAGTCTTAACAGTCAGACTCGTCTCTGTTCCATTCATCTCCCACAACATGTGAGAATCGTCGCTAGGGGGGGTGAACCAACGGAGAGGGTTTTCCATTATAGTTTATATTGTACTATTAGGCTACTTTGCTTTAAACATTTTCAACAAAATATGCGAATATAGAAAAAGCCGTATCTCAAATAAAACCAACTACAAGAACCAGAAAATGTTAAATGAGTATTGATACAAAGGAATATGAGAGAGTGGGATCTCTCATGGGGCACCAGAGCGGTTTAACAGAGTAGGTTTCATCCGCTACAATAAGGTGCTCAAATATTTTATCCGTCATTCCAGTCTATCCCGTCATACCTTTAGTTTGAAGTCTGAGTTAGTCACTCATGGGGGATAGGCAAAAGGGACGAGAATTGCTTTACCCATCTATGTTTTATATATTGTCTAGGATTCAGGAACCACAAAGCTCAACAAAGTCTTGGTCATAGCTTTCAAGAAGGAGGACGTAACATTGCAGTCCTGGGGGTCAGTTCATCCATTTGGACTATCCCCCCCTCGAGCCTCAGCCATTTTGACTGATCTACGCTTTGACCTTTGGGATTTAGGTGTCAGGTTCATCTGCCATGGCTGTGGGTGTCGGAGAGGTGTCATCTGATAGGCAGCTCCTACTTCTTCCAAGTTGGGTTAGTGATCTAGTTCAATACGGAGTTCTTGGCACATCTTTTTGATATCGGCTGATGTTCTTCCTTGAAGTCTTTTGTCGTTAGCCGTGACAGATATACCAAAGGGAAACAGCCACCTGTACGGGTAGTTTCTCTGCTGGAAAATTGGGGTAAGTGGTTTTAAAAGGCGTCGTTCAGCTAAAATTATTGGTGAAAGGTCCTGGTATATTTGGACTGTGGAGCCGTTACAGGAGATGTTAGCTTTTTCTCTGGCCCTCTTCATGACCAGATCCTTTGTCCTGTAGTCCAGGAAGCGGCATATGACGTCTCTTGGAGGTTCCTCTGGTGGTGGTTTTGGGCGCAATGCTCTATGAACTCTTACCAGCTCCACATCAGTGGGATCATCCGGTGATAATGTTGAGTGGAAAGTGTCAATGATGGTTGGAGTCAGGGCATCCTGATTAATTGATTCAGGGACCCCTTTCAGACGCAAGTTGTTGCATCTGTCTCTGTTCTCGTGGTCTTCCAGCATCGTATATATCTTGTTGAGGTGGTTTTCATGATGCTGGAGGCCAGAGAGGGTGGAGTTAGATTGTTTGACTACCTCCGTATTAGATGATTCTAGGCTGAAATTTGACTGGCTCTTGTTCTCTGTCGGCTTCCCCGATGTATCTCGGGGTTCTCACATAGTGGAGTTCGGGGTTATGTTAAGAAAATCTGGCGGCGTTATTTAAGACAGAGATCTATGGTGGGTTTACACCAAGAGTTTAGAATGTGTGATGGTGGTAATGGGAATGGGATATTTTTGAAATTATTCCTTTATTGTATAACCAGAAAAAACAGCCAATAAAGATTTTATTCCTAGAATAATTTAGTCTTTTTAGGGCATAAAAATATTTACATTGACTTTTCAGGCTAACGCGGGTACCACAATATCATTGTTATTGTACATCAGAAGGGTTAAGTGAAGTTCAGTCTCCCATTACAATTACAATGAAAGTCCATGGGATGGTAATAAGTAAAGACATA
>JARQOC010000003.1:9898835-9936182 GCA_033576535.1 Allobates femoralis | reverse complement strand
AAAACGTTTGACATTTAAAATGGCCCTAAAGATTCCCTGTTTGTTTGGGGCCAAAAAGCTTACCGGAAGGCCTGCTGGCTGGGAACAACACAACCTACGCTAGGAGTGTCCCCAGCAATCACCTCTACCTGCTTGTGCTGTAGAATTTTGGGGAATTTTTTTTACATTTTTTTAATCTTCCTGGAGTTTGCAGATGTTTTGACACCTGCATGGTCTGAATTTTGGAAACATTGCAAGATGTGGCAGCAGCTAGGAAGTCCAGGAAGCTTACAATGTTGTTAAAACATCAGTTTAAGAAAGCTTTATATTTTTAAGGGATTTTTTTGTGAATTTTTTTTTTATAATTACTATAATTTTTTTGTTGTTGTTGGAGAGCAAATCTTTATTATTGCACAGTTTACCAGCATGCAAGGCCAACTGTTGTACACATATGTGATATCCAATAGAATTTTTACCAGGCTATTGATAAGGTAATAAATGTGTGTACCGTGTTAGGCAGTAGATAGAACAATTTTGGAATCTGAGAGTCCTCAGTGGTTGATACCTTTTAATGGCGAACTGAAAAAATGGTAAACATAGCATGCTTTCGGGACACTGTGGCCCCTTCGTCAGGCAGATAATGGCACAAATTCTGAAAACACATACATATATACAAAAGCAAAAGAAGAAAAAAATAGTGTTAGATGCTGTAGTAAATACGAGAGGTGACGTAAAGCAGAGTCAGGCTATGGAGGGGTAGAGGAGCTGGGAAAGTTAAACCAAAATTCTAAGATAACCAGAACAAATTGTATTATTGTTCTATGATTGGTGGCCTGTGGAGACCTGAAAATACTTAACTGAGTTGTGGAAAGCAATAAATCAAAGCGAAAGAGTTCACATAAGAAGTGTCAAAAGTTCATTATCCTCAAAATGGAGTCTCATCGAGATGTGATATTCCCAAGTGTCCTTTCAATTGATATAAAAATGTATGAATCTGTGATGTCCCCAAATGCCCATTCATTTTATATAAAAACCCATGAATCCATGTGAAACATTTAATCCTGTTTTGAATGTGTGAAAGGTCATTATCAATTTGCATTCCCAAATTCTTCCCTCTCTCTGAGATTTCAAGTTGCTTTTCAAGATTAGCAGTCCCATATAAATGGTAACCTGGGCACAAGCAATGAAATTTTGGGTGGCATGAGGGGTGGGGTTACAACAGTCAATATAGTAGGAAGAAATAGAGGTAAAGAGAGATGCATAAAGGGCATGTATACTAATGCCAGAAGTCTCACCAACAAAATGGAGGAATTAAAATTAATTTGGTTGGAAAATTATTATGACATGGTGGGGATATCGGAGACATGGCTGGACGAGAGCCAGGACTGGGCTGTTAATATACAGGGATATATATGGTAGAGCTATCACAGACATGGCTGGACGAGAGCCAGGACTGGGCTGGTAATATACAGGGCTATATATGGTAGGGATATCAGAGACATGGCTGGACAAGAGCCAGGACTGGGCTAGTAATATACAGGGTATATATGGTGGGGATATCAGAGACATGGCTGGACAAGAGCCAGGACTGGGCTAGTAATATACAGGGATATATATGGTGGGGATATCAGAGACATGGCTGGATGAGAGCCTTGACTGGACTGTTAATTTACAGGGCTATAGTCTGTCCAGAAATGACCGTACAAATAAGCGAGGGAGAGGTGTATGTTCATATGTAAAATCATCCTTAAAACCCATCCGGCGTGATAATATAGGTGAATCTAATGGAAATGTAGAGTCCCTGTGGGTGGAGATAAGGGGAGGGGGAAAAAATAATAAATTACTGATAGGGGTTTGTTATAAGTCTACAACAATTATGGAGGTGGAGGAGAATATCCTCATAAAGCAAATAGATGAAGCAGCGACTCAGGGAGAAGTCATTATTATGGGGGACTTTACCTACCCTAAAATACATTGGGGAACAGAAACCTGCAGTTCCAGCAAAGGTAATAGGACAACTATGAGATTCAATTACCTTTCACAACTGGTTCAGGACCCAACAAGGAGGGGGACACTGCTGGACCTGCTGGACCTAATATTAACCAACAGGCCAGACCGCATATCAAATATATGGGTTGGAGGTCACTCGGGTAGTAGTAATCACAAAATAATACGTTTTCAAACATCCTTTAATAAGATGTGTAGTAGAGGACACTAAACTCCAGGAAGGCAAATTTTCAATGGTTGAGAGATGATGTTAGTGCAATAAACTGGGACGATATCCTGAGACATTACAGTACACAAAGCAAATGGGAGACGTTTATTAGCATCCTGAATAGGACCGGTGCACAATATATACCCTATGGGAATAAGCATGCTAGAAACCACAATGGCTAAATAAGGCTGTAAGGGGCGCAATAAGTGCCAAAAAGAAAGCATTTAGGAAATTAAAGCAAGTAGGTAGTGATGAGGCATTAAATAAATACAGAAAATTAAATAACATTTGTAAAAAGCAAATCAAGGCAGCAAAGATTGAAACAGAGAGACTCATTACCAGAGAAAGTAAAAATAATCCCAAATAATTCTTTACATAAATAGTAAGAAACTGAAAAAAATGATAGTGTTGACCCCTTTTTCAACAGTATTTACACAAGAAAATCCCATGACAGACAACATGATCAGTGATAACAAAAACTCTCCATTAAATGTTACCTGCTTAACCCAACAGGAAGTACAGCACTGTCTAAAAGTCACTAAAGTTGACAAATCCCCAGGCCCGGATGGGATACACCCCAGAGTACTGCAGGAATTAAGTACTGTCATAGATAGACCATTATTTATAATATTTAAAGATTCCATAATAACAGGGTCTGTACCACAGGACTGGCACATAGCAAATGAGGTGCCAAAATTCAAAAAGAGGACAAAAACTGAACTTGGAAATTATAGGCCAGTAAGCTTAACCTCTACTGTGAGTAAAATCCTAGAGGGTTTTCTAAGAGATGCTATGCTGAAGTATCTGAAGAAAAATAACCTCATAACACAATATCAACATGAGTTTACGAGGGACCGTTCCTGTCAAACTAATCTGATAAGCTTCTATGAAGAGGTAAGTTCTGGACTGGACCAAAGAAATGCAGTGGACGTGGTGTATATGGACTTTTCAAAAGCTTTTGATACGGTGCCACACAAAAGGTTGATAGTAGTGATGAGCGAGTATGCTCTGCGCTGCTCGGTACTCGCACTGTACTCGGGCTACTCGGCGAGCACCGAGTAATCTCGCGATACTCGTGCTGTGCTCGTGGTCCTCATCCCTGCATGTTGGCGCTCTTTAGAGAGCCAGCCTACATGCAGGGATTGGCTGGCAGACCACTGCAATGCCACAGCCCTGTTAGTTGTGGCATTGCAGTGATTGGCCGGCCTGCACAGCGTGACCGAGCCTTTATAAGACCCGGCTGCGCTGTGCTCTGCACACAGCCATCCAGACAGTGAGTGTAGGGACAGTGTCTGCTGCTGCTTAGGGACAGATTTGCAGCCCTCATAGGTAGATTCGAAGCAGGGCTGCAAACTGCTGCTGACCACAACAGTCCTTCTCAGGACTAATCTAGGAGGATATAGGCAGGGTGATCCAGATCGGGATCCAAGCTTTTCTGTGACCATAACAGTACTTACTTGCTTGATACAGGTTAGGGACTAAAATCCTACTCTCCTGTGAGCTGAACAGTCACCAGACTGGTGTACTTACTACCTTGATACAGGTTAGGGACTAAAATCCTACTCTCCTGTGATCTGAACAGTTACCAGACTGGTGTACTTACTACCTTGATACAGGTTAGGGACTAAAATCCTACTCTCTGTGATCTGAACAGTTACCAGATGGTGTACTTACTACCTTGATACAGGTTAGGGACCAAAATCCTACTCACTGTGATCTGAACAGTTACCAGACTGGTGTACTTACTACCTTGATACAGGTTAGGGACTAAAATCCTACTCTCCTGTGATCTGAACAGTTACCAGACTGGTGTACTTACTACCTTGATACAGGTTAGGGACTAAAATCCTACTCTCCTGTGATCTGAACAGTTACCAGACTGGTGTACTTACTACCTTGATACAGGTTAGGGACTAAAATCCTACTCTCCGGTGAGCTGAACAGTTACCAGACTGGTGTACTTACTACCTTGATACAGGTTAGGGACTAAAATCCTACTCTCCGGTGAGCTGAACAGTTACCAGACTGGTGTACTTACTACCTTGATACAGGTTAGGGACTAAAATCCTACTCTCTTGTGACCATTACAGTCACCATCACCAGACTGTTGTGCTTACTGCCTTGATACTGGTTAGGGACTAAAATCCTACTCTCCTGTGATCTGAACAGTTACCAGACTGGTGTACTTACTACCTTGATACAGGTTAGGGACTAAAATCCTACTCTCCTGTTACCATAATAGTCACCAGACTGTTGTACTTACTATCTTTATACAGGTTAGGGTCTAAAATACAAATGTCCTGTGACCCGAACAGTCACCAGACTGTTGTCGCTGTATACAGTCAAAATGCGCAAGGGCGTTGGCAAGGAACAAGGAAGTGAACGTGATGGTGGTGCAGGCAGAGGCCGAGGTCGTGTGCAAGCACTAATTTCGCAACAACAAAGGGGCACATCTACTCGCTCACACGTCCTGTCCCAAATTCTTGGGGCCTGCAGCAGTACACCGCTCTTGAACCAAGACCAGTGTCAACAGGTTGTTACTTGGATAGCGGATAATGCTTCAAGTCATATTGGCATCTCCACAAACACCCTGTCTTCCACACGGTCAAGTGTCAGTAGCCGTGATACTGCACCGCACATTTCCCAACCTGATCCTCCTTCCTACCACCAGGCCGAGTACACGTCCACGGACATTACTGATCCCAAACTTGGACACTCGGAAGTCCAGAAGTGTGCACCCATGGGTGAGTGGAGGTACATGGCAAATTCCCATAACAAAATTTAAATTCCGCTGTCATTTGTGTGTGGTGTGGTAAAGTCTGGCCCAATCCAACCCTTATTTATCTTGATCAGAGTCAGCCTGTCAGCATAATCAGTTGACAGGCGGGTGCGTTTATCAGTAATGATTCCACCTGCGGCACTGAAAACACGCTCTGACAAAACGCTAGCGGCAGGGCAGGCCAGGACTTCCAAGGCGTAGAGAGCCAATTCATGTCACGTGTCCAGCTTGGAGACCCAAAAATTGTAAGGCACAGAGGAATCTCGCAGTGCAGTTGTTCGATCTGCAAGGTACTCCTTCAGCATGTGGCCAAACTTAGCATTTCTTTTGGCACTACCCCGCACCTCACGGGCTGTGGTACGTGAGGGCTGAGAAAACTGTCCCACATCGTAAAGACTGTTCCCCTACCTCTGTCGGATTGGACTTGTGCCCCTCTGGGCCGTACGCCTTGGTTGTCCACCGATTCCTGACCTATGCCGCTAGCGTTTTGTGAGGGGAATGCTTTGCCTACTTCCGTTGCTATGGCCTTCTGGAACTGCTGCATTTTGGCTGACCTCTCCGCCACAGGAATGAGAGACATAAAGTTCTCCTTGTAGCGTGGGTCTAAGAGTGTTGCCAACCATTATTGATTGTCGGCCAAGATGTTCTGAATGCGAGGGTCACGAGCCAGGCAGCTTACCATAAAGTCAGCCATGTGCGCCAGACTCTTAACAGCCATCACTTCAGTATCCTGACCAACACGATGACTGAACATGCTGTCCTCATCCTCCTCCTCCTCCTCCTCCTCATCTCCCCTGTCCTCTGGCCAGCCACGCTGAATCGAGGGTATGACTTGTGTGTATGTCATATCCTCAATTTGACCAGAGAGTTGCTCCATGTCTTCATCCTCCTCCTCCTCGTCATAGTCCTCCACTGCACGTTGTGATGACATGAGGCTGGACTGTGTGTTATCACCCACACACACTACAGTTTCTTGCTCCAAGTCATCGCGCTCCGCCTGCAATGCATCATCTTTGTTTTTCAGCAGAGACCGTTTTAGAGGGCAGAGTAGCGGTATGGTGACGCTAATAATGGCGTCATCACCGCTTACCACCTGGGTGGAGTCCTCAAAGTTTTGGAGGACGGTACATAGGTCGGACATCCATCTCCACTCCGGAGGTGTTATGTGTGGAGTTTGACCCATTTCCCGACGGCTTAGGTGATGCAGGTAGTCAACAACTGCCCTCTTCTGCTCACATATCCTGACCAACATGTGCAGAGTTGAATTCCAATGCGTGGGGACATCACACACCAGTCTGTGGCCCGGAAGACGCAAACGGCGCTGAAAGCCGGCAAGGCCGCTGAAGCAGCAGGTGACTTGCGAAAATGCGCAGACAGGCGGCAAACTTTTACCAGCAGATCAGACAGCTCTGGGTATGATGTAAGAAACCGCTGAACCACCAGGTTCAGCACATGGGACACGCATGGAACATGCGTCAGCTGGCCTCGCCTCAAAGCTGCCACCAGGTTTCGGCCATTGTCACACACGACCTTTCCTGGCTTTAGGTTCAGAGGTATCAGCCAGTGATCTGCCTGCTGTTTCAGAGCTGTCCACACCTCTTCTGCATTGTGGGGTTTGAGACCTATGCAGACTAGCTTCAGCACAGCCTGTTGCCGCTTCGCAGAGGCAGTGCTGCAGTGCTTCCAGCTTGTGACTGGTGTGGAGGGTACAGTGGATGAGGATGCGCAGGAGGAGGAGGAAGAGGAGGCTGAGGAGCATGACATTCCGGAGCTGTAGAGTGTCGGTGACAGAGGTACGGCCTGCAATCCTTGGTGTGGGAAGGACGTGTTCCGTCCCTCGCTCAGACTGGGTCCCAGCCTCCACAATATTAACCCAGTGTTCCGTCAAGGAGATGTAGCGGCCTTGCCCACAAGCACTTGTCCACGTGTCTGTGGTTAGGTGGACTTTGGCTGAAACAGCGTTGTTCAGGGCACGTGTGATGCTTTGGGACACGTGGTTCTGCAATGCGGGGACGGCACATCTGGGGATGAGTAACGTGGGACAGCAACCGCCATCAGGTCCCCACGCATAGGGGATGTGTGCCACGCATAGGGGACGTGTGCCATGCATAGGGGATGTGTGCCATGCATAATGGACATGTGCCATGCATAATGGACATGTGCCATGCATAATGGAACGTGTGCCATGCATAGGGGATGTGTGCCCTGCATAGGGGACGTGTTCCACGCATAGGGGACATGTGCCACGCATAGGGGACATGTGCCATGCATAAGGGACATGTGCCATGCATAAGGGACGTGTGCCATGAATAGGGGACGTGCGCCATGCATAGGGGACATGTGCCATGCATTAATGGATCTGTGTGCCATGCATAGGGGACGTGTGCCCAGCATAGGGGACGTGTGCCAAGCATAGGGGACGTGTGCCACGCATAGGGACGTGTGCCACGCATAAGGGACATGTGCCACGCATAAGGGACGTGTGCCACGCATAGGGGACGTGCGCCATGCATAGGGGACGTGCGCCATGCATAGGGGACATGCGTCATGTATAGGGGACGTGCGCCACGCATAGGGGACATGTGCCATGCATAGGAGACGTGTGCCATGCATAGAGGACATGTGCCATACATAGGCAGGGCCGCACTGTCCAATGGTCAATATGAGCCTTTAGACTCAGGCGGGAAGGAGGCAGGGGGAGCCGCAGTGCAGAAGGGGGCGGCGCCTGCACTATGCAGCAGGCACCCTGTGTGATGTGCGCCGGCTGCATAAGGTAAAATCACCAGCGGCGGCTACCTACAGCACCCCCCCTCTCCGCTCCTCACCCGCGGCCGCCGACAGCAATCCCCCCCAGCTCCTCACCTGCTGCCGCCGACAACAACTCCCCCTCCCGGTCCTCACCTAGGCTCAGGCGGCAGAGAGCCTTTCTGGTATGGTGCTAGGGGAGGCTGTGGAGTCTCTCTCTTCCTTTTTGGCTAGAAGTGGTGCTGGTGGAGGCTGTGGAAGCTCTCTCTTTCTTTGGCTGGTAGCAGTACTGGTGGAGGCTGTGGAGTCTCTCTCTCCCTTTTTTGGCTGGTAGTAGTGCTGGTGGAGGCTGTGGAGTCTCTCTCTTTCTTTTGGCTGTAGCGTGCTGGTGGAGTAGTCTCTCTTCTTTGGCTGTATGGGTGGAGGTGTGGAGTCTCTCTTTTCTTTTGGCTGGTAGCGGTGCTGGTGGAGATGTGGAGTCTCGCTCTTCCTTTTTTGACTGGTAGTGGTGAAGGTGGAGGTTGTTGAGTCTCCCTCTTTATTTTGGCTGGTAGCGGTGCTGGTGGAGGCTGTGGAGTCTCTCTCTTTCTTTTGGCTGGTAGCGGTGCTGGTGAAGGCTGTGGAGTCTTTTTCTTTGGCTGGTAGCGGTGCTGGTGAAGGCTATGGGGTCTCTCTCTTTCTTTTGGCTGGTAGTGGTGCTGGGGAGCTGGGGAGTCTCTCTCTTCCTTTTGGGTGGTAGCGGCGTGGTGGAGGCTGTGGAGCTCTCTCTTTCTTTTGGCTGGTAGCAGTACTGGTGGAGCCTGTGGAGTCCTCTCTCCTTCTTTTGGCTGGTAGCAGGTGCTGGTGGAGGCTGTGGAGTCTCTCTCTTTCTTTTGCTGGTAGGGTGCTGGTGGAGGCTGTGGAGTCTCTCTCTTCTTTTGGCTGGTAGCGGTGCTGGTGGAGGCTGTGGAGTCTCTCTCTTCTTTTTGGCTGGTAGCGGTGCTGGTGGAGGCTGTGGAGTCTCTCTCTTTCTTTTGGCTGGTAGCGGTGCTGGTGGAGGCTGTGGAGTCTCTCTCTTTCTTTTGGCTGGTAGTGGTGCTGTGGAGGCTGTGGAGTTCTCCTCTTTCTTTTGTGTGGCTGGTGGAGGTGTGGATCTGTCTCTTTTTTATGGTAGATGTGGTGAGGCTGTGAGTCTCTCCTCTTTTTTGCGTAGGGCTGTGGAGCTGGAGTCTCTTTGGCTGGTAGTGGTGGAGGCTGTGAGTCTCCCTCTTTATTTTGGCTGGTAGCGGTGCTGGTGGAGGCTGTGGAGTCTCTCTCTTTCTTTTGGCTGGTAGCGGTGCTGGTGAGGCTGTGGAGTCTCTCTCTTTTTTGGCTGGTAGCGGTGCTGGTGAGGCTATGGAGTCTCTCTCTTTTTTTGGCGGGTAGGTGCTGGTGGAGGCTGTGGAGTCTCTCTCTTCTTTTGGCTGGTAGCGGTGTGGTGGAGGCTGTGGAGTCTCTTTCTTTTTTGGCTGGTAGCGGTGCTGGTGAGGGCTGTGGAGTCTCTCTCTTTCTTTGGCTGGTAGGGTGCTGGTGGAGGCTGTGGAGTCTCTCTCTTTCTTTGTGCTGGTAGGGTGTGTGAGGTGTGGAGTCTCCTTTCTTTTTGCTGGTAGCGTGTGGTGAGGTTGAGTCTCTCTTTTTTGCTGTAGGGTGTGGGGAGGCTGTGAGTTCCTCTTTTTTTGGTGTAGCGGTGCTGGTGGCTGTGGATCTCTTTTTTTTGCTGGTAGCGGTGCTGTGAGGTTGGGTCTTCTTTTCTTGGCTGGTAGGGTGCTGGTGGAGGCTGTGGAGTCTTTCTTTTTTGCGTAGGTGTGGTGGAGCTGTGGAGCTTCTTTTCTTTGCTGTAGGTTGGTGGAGGCTTGGAGTCTCTCTTTTTGGTGTAGCGTGTGGTGGAGGCTGTGAGTTTCTCTTCTTTGTGGTAGGGTGCTGGTGGGGCTGTGGAGTCTCTCTTTTTTTGGCTGGTAGGGTGCGGTGGGCTGTGGAGTCTCTTTTTTGGTGGAGGTCTAGCTTGGTGTCTTCTTGGGTCTCTTGTGGCTGTGGGTCTGTGCTTTCTTCTTTGTGGAGCGTGCGTTCTTTCTTTCTTAGGTCTGTGAGCTGTGACTTTCTTTCTTTGGCTGTAGTGGTGTGGGCTGATCTCTCTCTTTTTGGCTGTACGGGCGGTTGGGAGCTGTGGAGTCTCTCTCTTTCTTTGGCTAGTAGCGGTGCTGGTGAAGGCTGTGGAGTCCTCTTTTTCTTTGGCTGGTAGCGGTGCTGGTGAGGCTATGGAGTCCTCTCTCTTTCTTTGGCTGTAGTGGTGCTGGTGGAGGCTGTGGAGTCTCTCTTCTTTTGGTGGTAGCGGTGCTGGTGGAGGCTGTGGAGTCTCTCTTTTTCTTTGGCTGGTAGCGGTGCTGGTGGAGGCTTGGAGTCTCTCTCTCTTTCTTTGGCTGTAGTGGTGCTGTGGAGGCTGTGGAGTCTCTTCTTCCTTTTTGTGGCTGGTAGCGTGCTGGTGGAGGCTGTGGAGCTCTCTTTTTTTTGCTGGTAGCAGTGCTGGTGGAGGCTGTGGAGTCTCTTTCTCCTTTTTTGGCTGGTAGAGTGCTGTGGAGGCTGTGAGTTTTTCTCTTTCTTTTGACTGGTAGCGGTGCTGGTGGAGGCTGTGGAGTCTGTCTCTTTCTTTTGGCTGGTAGTGGTGTGGGGGCTGTGGAGTCTCTCTCTTTTCTTTGGCTGGTAGCGGTGCTGGTGGAGATGTGGAGTCTCTCTTCTTTTTTGCTGGTAGCGTGATGGTGGAGGCTGTGGAGTCTCCTCTTTTTTTGGCTGGTAGCGGTGCTGGTGGAGCTGTGGAGTCTCTCTCTTTCTTTTGGTGTAGCGGTGCTGGTGAGGCTGTGGAGTCTCTTTTTCTTTGGCTGTAGCGGTGCTGGTGAAGGCTTGGAGTCTCTCTCTTTCTTTGGCTGTAGCGGTGCTGGTGGAGGCTGTGGAGTCTCTCTCTTTCTTTTGGCTGGGTAGTCGGTGCTGGTGAGGCTTGGAGTCTCTTCTTTCTTTTGGCTGGTAGTGTGCTGGTGGAGGCTGTGGAGTCTTCTCTTCTTTTGCTGGTAGCGTGCTGGTGGAGGCTGTGGAGCTCTCTCTTTCTTTTTGCTGGTAGCAGTGGTGGAGGCTGTGGAGCTCTCCTCTTTTTTTGGCTGGTAGCGGTGCTGGTGGAGGCTGTGGAGTCTTTCTCTTTCTTTTGGCTGGTAGCGGTGCTGGTGAGGCTGTGGAGTCTCTCTCTTTCTTTGGCTGGTAGTGGTGCTGGTGAGGCTGTGGAGTCTCCTCTTCTTTTTGGCTGGTAGCGTGCTGGTGGAGGCTGTGGAGTCTCTCTTCTTTCTTTGGCTGGTAGCGGTGCTGGTGAAGGCTATGGAGTCTCTCTCTTTTTTGGCTGGTAGCGTCTGGTGGAGGCTGTGGAGTCTCTTCTCTTTCTTTGGCTGGTAGCAGTGCTGGTGAGGCTTGGAGTCTCTCTTTTTTTTGGCTGGTAGTGGTCTGTGGAGGCTGTGGAGTCTCTCTCTTTCTTTTGGCTGGTAGCAGTGCTGGTGGAGGCTGTGGAGTCTCTCTCTTCTTTTGCTGGTAGCGTGCTGTGGAGGCTGTGGAGTCTCTTCTCTTTCTTTTGCTGGTAGCGATGCTGGTGGAGGCTGTGGAGTCTCTCTCTTTCCTTTTGGCTGGTAGCGGTGCTGGTGGAGGCTGTGGAGTCCTCTCTTTCTTTTGGCTGGTAGCGTGCTGGGAGGCTGTGGAGTCTCTCTCTTTTTTTTGGCTGGTAGCGGTGCTGGTGGAGGCTGTGGAGTTCCTCTTCCTTTTTTGGCTGGTAGCGGTGTGGTGGAGGCTGTGGAGTCTCCTCTTCTTTTGGCTGGTAGCGGTGCTGGTGGAGGCTGTGGAGTCTCTCTCTTTTCTTTTGCTGTAGCGGTGCTGTGTGAAGGCTGTGGAGTCTCTCTCTTCCTTTGGCTGGTAGCGGTGCTGGTGAGGCTTGGAGTCTTCTCTCTTTCTTTTGGCTGTAGTGGTGCTGGTGGAGGCTGTGGAGTCTCTCTCTTCTTTTTGGCTGTAGCGTGCTGGTGGAGGCTGTGGAGTCTCTCTCTTTCTTTTGGCTAGGTAGCGGTCTGGTGGAGGCTGTGGAGTCTCTCTCTCTTCTTTTGGCTGGTAGCAGTGCTGGTGGAGGCTGTGGAGTCTCTCTCTTTTTTTAGGCTGGTAGCGTCGGTGGAGGCTGTGGAGTCTCTCTCTTTCTTTTGGCTGGTAGCAGTCTTGAGCGTGATCTTTTTTCTTTGCTGGTAGCGTGCTGGTGAAGGCTTGGAGTCTCTCTCTTTCTTTTGGCTGGTAGTGGTGCTGGTGGAGGCTGTGGAGTCTCTCTCTTCCTTTTTGGCTGGTAGCGGTGATGGTGGAGGCTGTGGAGTCTCCCTCTTTATTTTGCTGGTAGTGCTGGTGAGGCTTGGAGCTCTTCTTTCTTTTGCTGGTAGCAGTACTGGTGGAGGCTGTGGAGTCTCTCTCTCCATTTTTTGGCTGGTAGCAGTGCTGGTGGAGGCTGTGGAGTCTCTCTCTTCTTTTGGCTGGTAGTGGTGCTGGTGGAGGCTGTGGAGGCTCTCTCTTTCTTTTGGCTGGTAGCATACTGGTGGAGGCTGTGGAGTCCTCTCTCTCCATTTTTTGGCTGGTAGCAGTGCTGGTGGAGGCTGTGGAGTCTCTCTTTCTTTTGACTGGTAGCGGTGCTGGTGGAGGCTTTGGATTCTCTCTCTTCCTTTGGCTGGTAGCGGTGCTGGTGGAGGCTGTGGAGCCTCTCTTCCTTTTTGGCTGGTAGCAGTGCTGTTGGAGGCTGTGGAGTCTCTCTCTTTCTTTTGGCTGGTAGTGGTACTGGTGGAGATGTGGAGTCTCGCTCTTCCTTTTTTGGCTGGTAGCGGTGATGGTGGAGGCTGTGGAGTCTCCCTCTTTATTTTGACTGGTAGCGGTGCTGGTGGAGGCTGTGGAGTCTCTCTTTTCTTTTGGCTGGTAGCAGTGCTGGTGGAGGCTGTGAAGTCTCTCTCTTTCTTTTTGGCTGATAGCGGTGCTTGTGGAGGCTGTGGAGTCTCTCTCTTTGTTTTGGTTGGTAGCGGTGCTGATGGAGGCTGTGGAGTCTCTCTTTTTTTTGTCTGGTAGCTGCTAGGTGGAGGCTGTGAAGTCTCTTTCTTGAGCTGCTGCTGGACGTTCTTCCAATAGCTGCTGCTCCTTCACATCTGGGGTTTTCTTTTCTGGCTTCGATATATGGCCTAACTAGGGATTTTCCTAATTCTTCAATAAAAAAATTTCTTCTATACAGCTTATTTCCGTTCCAGTTTGGTTTGATTTCTGTCCATAAAACAAATGTGTTTTATGCGAAACATCCAGAAGTTGTAATTTTATCATTGGCCAGCGATTAGTTTTGCGTTTGCATATGTATGTTGGTATTGCTTGATCTAGTGTATCCACATCGCCCCTTATTGTGGCATTTATAATTTAATTATCATGTGCGTCTTTCTGTCTTTTCGATTACTTGTCGCATTGTCACGTGTGCATTGTGCTCATTAGAATTACATGTTTATTTTTTGGGGAACGTTGGACACAACTGTTGTATCTCCAGTAAAGTAAAAAGTAGAACTATACACATCTCTTTTACTAAGGAAACCTTGCGGCAGTTCTGCCTTGTTTTTCCTCATAGTACCCAGCATGGTAAGTGTCTTTTTCACAACATCTGGCCCAGTTGGTAGAAATGACCGGATGAGAACTTTCTCACTGATAAGAAGAGTGAAACCTCCACCCTTTTGAATAACGAGATACAGGACACAGGAAAACAAATACATTTTGCAGGCAGAAATAATTAGTGACCTGATGACAGTATAAAATGTTATTGGGTCATATTGATCCGAACAGTACAAGTGTAACAATCGGCGTGTAGCAAAAAGTAAACAAAAAATACAACCCTCATAGTAGGAACCCCTCAAATGAGGTGAAGTTTTTTAATCACAACTTTCAGATCCGCTTAATAAATAATCTGCAGGGTCCCGAATTTCATTTCGGGTCATATGGACCAGAACAGAACAGCA
The DNA here is from genome assembly GCA_033576535.1 of Allobates femoralis. NCBI lineage: Eukaryota > Metazoa > Chordata > Amphibia > Anura > Aromobatidae > Allobates > Allobates femoralis. The sequence goes on along the minus strand of JARQOC010000003.1, from coordinate 9,922,411 downwards.
GGGTTAACAACTGCATAATCCATTTGGTTCTTGCATTGCCCTATCAACATTTCTGAAGCAAATAATGCATGTAAAGCTGGCTTCACACCACGGCACAGTCCGGTCCGGGGCTGTCAGGCATGAACCTGACAGCCCTGGAACGGATCAGCACACAGAACCGGAGGGCCAAATGTGCCCTCTGGTCCTGTGTGCAGCTGGACGCAGCTGCAGCTGCTAATTATTCAGGACCGCGGCTCGCAGGGAGCTAGCCGCGGTCCTGAAATCACAGTGGCGTGCAGCCGCCGTTATTCGATTCCCGGATCCTCCCAGACAGGGGCAATCCGGCCCCATAGACTCCCATGTTAGGGAGCGCCGGATTGCCCCAGATCTGTGAGGATCCGGGAGAATCCGGGCAAATGCGGGATACGGGTTTTTGGGAGATTTTTCTCCCCGGACACAAAAACATTGCAAGCAACGTTTTTGTGTCCAGTGAGAATAATCCGAATTCTCCCGGATTCATCCGGAGAGATGGAAACCGGATGGCAGAGAGCTGCCATCCGGCTCCATAGGCTTACTATGGGGACAAAAACCGGTCCGGGGCTGTCTGGTTTACACCAGACAGCCCCAGACCAGACTGCGCCGTGGTGTGAAGCCAGCCTAATTCTGCTTTTTATACAGAAAACATGTGTTTTTTTAATCTTTTCATGTATTTCTTGCATCGCCAACTTGTTTTATTTGCTCTTTTACAAGCATATTCAATACATCAGTCAGCATTGTCTATTTGTGTTGCAAGAGAAAATAAATACATTTCCAATACCAGAGGGAAAGAAATTTATTTATTTTTTTTTTGCCTGAGATCAGACAATGTAAAATATATCCCGTCATGCTGTATAAAAAGACGGGAGACGCTAGCAGTCCTCATACTGTCCCTGACCCTACGTGTGGTGTGCTCCATGTCACTGCCCAGAGATACAGAAGAGCCTCTACGTCTTCATCTATAGACCATTCTCAATGGAGATGTTGAGTTTTCTTATGTTGCTGCTTCCATGGCTTCCTTCAATTCAATTAGTCTGTGATCTTCGGATAAAAGAAGCTGTTGGAAATTCATATAATAGTTACCAGGATGGAGATCTCATCATTGGCGGACTGCTGACCATGAATCAACAAGTGATGGATGTATCGGGATCAGCCATAATGTATTCACAGTAAGTCATAAATGTGTATCTAATATTAAAAGGAGCCAGTCACCAGATGTCTCATGTGATAAGACGACCTGCTTCATCACCGCCTGTCCTCCTTCCATAAAGGAGGGACATCGAGTCTATACACTAAAGATTATTTGCCCAAATACATTATTTTTAATTTTTTTACATGTATAAAGTGAAAAGTGCATACATACAATATTTCTTTCAGAAGGTTAAATCAACAGATCTACAGGCACAATTGCTGCTCTGGGCAGTCGTACAGCAATGATACATTAAAGCACCTTAGACTAACAGTCATCTTGGCTAATGTATAGGTATAGCTGAGAGTCAGAACATTAATGGATTTATCAGAGTAGTGTATCAGGCAGCACATGACAGATCACAGACGGCTCACTTGTAATTGTATATCAGATTAGGTGAAAAGATTTAGAATAGATAGACAAATGCACAATTGTGCATACAAATCACAGGCATACAATTCATTATACATACAGCAGGTAGAGAGTATTCAGACCCCTTGAAATGTATCACTCTTTGTTTCATTGCAGCCTTGGGTAAATTCAAAAAAGATCATTTTGTTCTCATTAATGTCACTCTGCACCCCATCTTGACTGAAAAAAAACTGAAATGTAGATATTTGTGCAAGTTTATTAAAAAAGAAAAACTGAAATCTGGCATGGTCATAAGAATTCAGCCCCTTTGCTCAGTATTGAGTACTTGCACCTTTGGAGCTCGTACAGCCATGAGTCTTCTTGGGAATGATGCAGTTTTCCCCCCTGGATTTGGGGATCCTCTGTCATTCTTCCTTGCAGATCCTCTCCGGTTCCGTCAGGTTGGATGGTGAACGTTGGTGGAGCAATTTTCAGGTCTCTTCAGAGATGCTCAATTGGGTTTAGGTCAGGGCTGTGGCTGGGCCGGTCAGGAATGGTCACAGAGTTGTTGTGAAGCCGCTCCTTTGTAATTTTAGCTGTGTGCTTAGGGTCCTTGTCTTGTTGGAAGATGAACCTTTGGCCAAGTGTGAGGTCCAGAGCTCTGGAAGAGGTTTTCATTCTGTGTACCTCTATACTTAGCTGCATTCATGTTTCCTTCAATTGCAACCAATCGTCCTGTCCCCGCAGCTGAAAAACACCCCCATAGCATGATTCTGCTACCACCATGTGTCCCTGTTGGAATTGTATTGGACAGGTGATGAGAGGTTAGCCGCTTAGAATTATCAGCACAAAGTTCTATCTTTGTCTCATCAGACCAGATGATCTTCTTATAGCCAAGGAGTGCTTCATGTGTTTTTTAGTAAACTCTATGCGGGATTTCAAATGTCTTGCACTGAGGAGAGGCTTCTGTCAGGCCACTCTGTCATAAAGGCTTTACTGGTGGAGGCTGTAGTGATAGTTGACTTTGTGGAACTTTCTCCCATCTCCTTCTCCATCTCTGGAGCTCAGCCACAATTATCTTGGGGTTTTTCCTTACCTCTCTCACCAAGGCCCTTCTCCCACGATTGCTCAGTTTGGCTGGACGGCCAGGTCTAGGAAGACTTCTGGTGGTCCCAAACATCTTCCATTTAAAGATTATGGAGATCACTGTGCTCTTAAGAGCCTTGAGTACTGCAGAAATTATTTTGTAACCTTTCTGTCTCTGAGCTCCTTGGGCAGTTCTTATGACCTCATGATTGATTCTCATTTGGTCTTACATGCACTGTGAGCTGTGAGGTCTTATATTGACAGGTGTGTGTCTTTCCAAATCAAGTCCTATGAGTTTAATTAAACACAGCTGGACTCCAATGAAGGAGTAGAATAATCTCAAGGATGATCACAAGGAAATGGAATACATGTGACTTTCTGTAAATATGAATGTCTGAGCGATGGGTATGAATACTTATGACCATGTGATATATCCATTTTTCTTTTTTAATACATTTCTGTTTTTTTTCAGTCAAGATGGGGTGCAGAGTGTACATTCATGAGAAAAAAATGAACTTTTCTGAATTTACCAAATTGCTGCAATAAAACAAAGAATCAAACATTTAAAGGGGTCTGAATCCTTTCTGTACCCACTGTAAGGTAAATCACTCCTGACATTGTAATTAGTGTATGCTTATTTTCAGAAACATATATCCATACATGCCTCACACTACACAATCAACCTTACACTCTGTGCAGAATTATTCGGCAAATGAGCATTTTGATCACATGATACTCTTTATCCATGTTGTCCTACTCCAAGCTGTATAGGCTGAGAGCCAACTACCAATTAAGTAAATCACGTGATGTGCATCTCTGTAATGAGGAGGGGTGTGGTGTAATGACATCAACACCCTATATAAGGTGTGCTTAATTATTAGGCAAATGCCTTTCCTTAGGCAAAATGGGTCAGAAGAGAGATGTGACGGGCTCTGAAAAGTCCAAAATTGTGAGATGTCTTGCAGAGGGATGCGGCAGTCTGGAAATGGCCAAACCTTTGACGTGTGAACACCGAACAATCAAGCGTTTCATGGCAAATAGCCAACAGGGTCACAAGAAGCGTGAGGGCAAAAAAGGCGCAAAATAACTGCCCATGAATTGAGGAAAATGAAGCGTGAAGCTGCCAAGATGCCATTTGCCACCAGTTTTGCCATATTTCAGAGCTGCAACGTTACTGGAGTATCAAAAAGCACAAGGTGTGCCATAATCAGGGACATGGCCAAGGTAAGGAAGGCTGAAAAACCACCACCTCTGAACAAGAAACATAAGATAAAACCACCACCTCTGACCAAGAAACATAAGATAAAATGTCAAGACTGTGCCAAGAAATATCTTAAGACAGATTACATGTGAAAGGGTATACAAAGACAAGTACAAGGTACATGGACAATATATGACATACAGGTACAGAAGGAGAGAGGACACTGTCCGCGAGGGCTCACAATCTATGAGAGGATGGTTGATGATACATTAGGAAAGGGTAGAGTTGGAAGTGCAGTAGCTTGGTAAACCAAGGCTCACAGCAGGCTGTAGGCTTGTCAGAAGAAGTGAGTCTTCAGGTTTCTTTTAAAGGTTTCTAGATTAGGTGAGAGTCTGATATGTTGGGGCAGAGAGTTCCACAGTATGGCTGGTTTCACACTGCAGTTTTATTCCTGATCAGGTTCCATCCGGTTTCTGTACCAATACCAGGAGAGGAACTTGCAGAGGAAAACTATATCTGAAAGATTGACACCTGTTCTGGGTTTTAGAGACACTCCTGGTTTTGACACACATACAGGATGGAACCTGATGAGGGAAAAAACTGCAGTGTGAAACCAGCCTATAGCGGATGCATGGGAGAATTCTTGTATGCGGTTGTAGGAAGAATAGATAAGGGGGAGTAGAGTAGGAGATCATTAGTGGAGCGCAGGCTGCATGAGGGTAGTTATCGGGAGACTATGTCACAAATGTACGGAGGAGACACATTGTGAACGGCTTTGTAGGTCATAGCTAGGGTTTTAAACCGGGACCTCTGAGAAATTGGGAGCCAGTGAAGGGCTTGGCAGAGAGGGGAGATTGGGGAATAGCGGGGAAACAGGTGGATTAGTCAGGCAGCAGAGTTTAGGATAGACTGGAATGGTGCAAGTGTGCTAGAGGGGAGGCCAATGAGCAGGAGGTTACAATAATCGAGGCAGGAGATGGTGAGGGCATGGACAAGTGTTTTGCAGTGTCGTGGTCTGAACAGATCCGGGAAATATTTTTGAGGTGGCAAGGGCTTGGATATGTGGTTTGAAGGAGAGGGCGGGGTCAAGGATTACTCCAAGGCACCGAGCATGGGGACTGGGGAAAGTAAGCAGCCGTTGACAGTGATGGAAAGGTCAGGTATGGAGGAAGAGTGGGTTGGGGGGGAATGATGAATTCTGTTTTGTCCATGTTAAGTTTCAGAAAGCGATTAGAAAAGAAATATGAGATAGGAGACAGACATTGCGGAATTATGGATAGCAAGGAGGTGATGTCAGGTCCAGAGAGATAGATCTGAGCGTCGACAGCGTAGGGGTGATACTGAAGACTGAGGGACTCAATTAGCTGTCCCAAACCGAGGCTGTAGATTATAGATGAAGAAAAGAAGGGGTCCATGAACTGAGCCTTGGGAGACATCGACAGAAAGGGGGTGAGGTGAGGAGGTGGTGTGGGAGAGGGTGATGCTGAATATCCGGTCAGTTAGATATGAGGAGATTCAGGAGAGGGCCACGCCAGTGGTACCAAGAGATTTCAGGATCTGTAGCAGGAGGGAATGGTCAACAGTGTTGAAGGTGGAAGATAGGTCAAGGAGGAGGAGGACAGAGTAATTTCGTTTGCTCTTAGCGGTTAATACGTCGTTGGTAACTTTGCTTAAGACTGTTTCGGTGGAGTGATGCAGTCGGAAGCCATATTGCAAGCGGTCAAAGAGGGAGGAGCAGGAGAGGTGGGAGGACAGTTCAAAATGGACGTGGTGTTCCAGTATTTTTAAGGCAAAGGGAAGAAGTGATATTGGGCGATAGCTAGAAACAGATGATGGGTTGAGGGAGGGCTTTTTGAGGATGGGTGTGATCAGGGCATGTTTGAAGGATGAGGGAAAGACACCAGTAGTAGTTGATAAACTGAAGAGATGGGTTAGGGTTGAGATTAAGACAGAGATGAGGCTGGGAATGAGGTGGGAAGGGAGCCAAGGGCGCTGGTGGTAAGGTGTGATTTTGACAGGAGGGAGGAGAGCTGATCTTCTGACATAGTGGAGAAGCAGCCTTTAGATGGAGAGGGCAGTGTAGTTGTGAGGAGAAGCTGTGGGGACAGTGGGTCGAAGCTGCCTCTGATGTTATCGATCTTTTGCTTGAAGAAAAAGGCAAAGTCTTTGGCCGAGATAAGAGGAGAGGGAGGAGGTGCAGGGGGCCGGAGTAGAGAATGGAAAGTTTTAAATAGCTGTTTGGGATTGTTAGACAAGAAGTTTATTAGACATGAGAAGTAGGCTTGTTTTGCAGCAGTGAGTGCGGACTTGAAGTTAGTGAGGGACTGCTTGATCATAGTGAAGTACTCAGTGGAATGAGATTTCTTCCATCTCTGCTCAGCAACACTGGAAGCCCGTCACAGGTTTTTAGTGAGGGTGGTGTGCAAGGGTTTCCTGTTTGTGCATGGATTGTTGTATGTGAGGGGGGCAGCCAAGATAAGGGCAGTAGTTATTGTGGTGTTATATAGGGTTGCAGCAGCATCTGTGTTGTGTAAGGAAGTTATGTCAGTGAGGGGGAGAAAGGATTCTGAGAATGAGTGTAAATCTATATAGTTAAGGTTTTGGCGAGGATGAGTGATATTGCGGGGTGGAGCAAGTGAAAAGGGGAACGAGAGGGAGGAGAAGGTCAGAAGATTTTGGTCAGACAGGGGAGGAGTGAGTTTGAGAGGTTAGTGAGAGAACATAGATGGGTGAAGATGGGGTCCAGCGTGTGGTCATCTTTGTGAGTGGCAAAGAGGACCATTGAGAGATCCCAAAAGAGGTAGTCAGTGAAAGGAGTTTAGAGACAGCTTAGTGGGAAGTGTTGATGGAGATGTTGAAGTCGCCCACGATGATAGTAGGGATGTCCGCAGAGAGGAAGTGATTTATCCAGGTGGTGAAATGGTCAAGGAAAAGAGGGGGTTTAGTCAGGGGGGCAGTAAATGACAGCTAGCTGAAGGTCACAGGGAAAGAAGATACGGATGGAATGGACTTTGAAAGAGGGGAGAGTAGCACAGGGTGGCAGTGGAATGGGGGCAAAGGAGCAATTGTTGGTCAGGAGGAAGCCAATTCCTCCACCATGTTTGTTATTGGGACGGGGTGTGTGGGAAAGACTGAGTCTGCCACAGGAAAGTGCAGTAGGAGGAAAAAATATAGGGAAGCCTTCTTTTTTTAATTATTTCATGAATTTCATGAAATAATTTTAAAAAAGCAACGTAGGATTCGCCCTGTTTTGGTGTCAAGCTAGGTTCTACTAGGCAGCTGGGGGCTGGAATCCACAGGGCAGGGTGGCCCAAGCTTTCTGGGCCCGCACCGCTGTGAATTGCAGTCCGCAGCCGCCTCAGAAAATGGCGCATTCATAGAAGCCCCATTTTCTGGCACTGTATCCAGCTCATCCAGAGCCTTGGTGTGGTGGCTCACTGGGTAATAATAAAATAAGGGCCAACTTGTTATTATCAGCTGGCCCTAAGCCCGAAATTCATGGGGTCATGCCAAAATTAGACATGACCACCATGAATTTCTAGTAATATAGAAAAAAAATGCACCACTGAGAAAAAATATTTTTATTAGAAATAAAACAGAACACAATTAGGGACTCCATCTTTATTAAAGACAAGAACCCCACTCCCTCAGACATAGTCCAGGTTCGAGGGTCCCACGACGTCCAATCGGGATCCAATATCATCTGATCGGTTTGCTGGCCGATCAGATTGAAGGACCTGAATCAGCTGTCAGACCAGCTGCGTTTAAATTTCCCTCACCGACACCGAACAGCTGATGTTAGCGCGCGAGATTTAAACAGCTGTCAGATCAGCTGTGTTTAAATAGCCTGCGCCGACATCAGCTGTTCGGTGTCGGCGCGGGAAATTTAAGCAGCTGTCAGATCAGCTGTGTTTAAAGCTCCTGTGCAGACACCATCAGGAGATGAGCGGCTGCCGACACCGAGAGATGAGCGGTGTCCGTCACCGGCAGATGAGTGGTGAATGATGCTCATATCCTGGCGGCGGGCGCAGCCCATCTCCTGGCGGTGGAAGCCACTCATCTCCTGGTGGTGTCAGTGAGGCAGTCAACAGGGAAAGGGGTACTCAGGTACCGGGGCTGATGGCGGTTCTGATGGGGGATCACGGCTGGTCGATCCCCGGTCCTATGCCCTGGACCCTCAATAGCGGGGAACGGTGGGGGGTAAGGGGGTTATTAACGTGACGCCACCTATGGTACCTGGTAACGGGTATACCAGTGCTGCAGCCGGCCGCTGAGGTGATGGTGGGTGCAGCAGAGTGTGGAACAGCTCCCTGCAGGTGGAGCTTTACCTCAGGGCAGCGGGGATGGATGAGGGGAGTAGTAGTCAAGTCTTTTCTGACACAGTGGTGAATTGCGACTGTTAGACAGGCACACAGACACACGGGGATTGTTGTTTCGGTACCTTTTACTGGTGATAACGTAACAGGTACAGTCCAGAGTAGTAACCAGGTCCCCATTGCAATTTGGGACTTACACCTTAGAAAGTTATGAGGCCTCCTTTGTGTCTGTGCTGTGCAGTGTGGGATGAGTCCTGCCTGAGCCTGAACCCACCACTTCTTCTTCTCTGATCTTAGTCCTAAGCTGACAATGAGGACCTTCTGCGGGGTCCCTGTTCCTCTTGTGGCCCCTGGTCCTATGCTTGGTCAATTTAGTATCTCTTGCCTTATTTCCTCAGGGCTGCACTCCTCCTGAGTCTTCTGGGCTTTCTGCTGCAGCTCTGAAGGCTGGCAGTGTCGGACTCCAATGTCCGGGTGTACTAAAGGGCTGTAGTATCTGGTTCCCTTTCTTAGTTCCCTGTTTCCTCTACTTGCCTCCGGCCCATTCTCTGGGGTGTGCACAGCGGTCATTCATCCCTGGTCCTGGGCTTGAATCACTCACCAGCGACCAGCAGCTCTGTCTCCTCTCTCTTTCTTTCTCCTCACAGAAACTGAACTGAAACTAACTCCTGGGACTAACTGCCTCCTCCCCTCCAGCCTGAGTGTTCTTAAAGGGGAACTGACTTAATGCAGCCAGTAGGGCTCCCCCTTCAGGTCTGGGGTGGAAGGTGGTGTGTGCTGTGGTAACCAAGATGTAAGTCCTTCCTTGCACCGGTGGAACCTGTGGCAATCCCCCGCAGGGGTGCCACAGTCAGCGTGGGCCATTTAAACACATCTGATCTGATCCCCCTGTCCCCTGCTGCACAGGCAGCAGGCATGGGGGACAGGTGGTGATCGGATGGCACCTGGGGGCTGCAGGAGCCGGCGGCAGCGGGATCGCAAGTGACATTTTGTATGGTTTCGGCAGTGCGCCGGGGGTGGCGTCATCAAAATGCTCAGGTTTCCCCATAGGATAACACTGGGTTCGGTGCTCAGGTCGAGCACCTGAGCATCTCAATATGCTCGACCCAAGCATCGAGCACCCGAACATTTTACTGCTCGCTCATCACTATTAACAGCACATAACACATAACAAGCAAAACACAAAATGTAACAGGCAAGTTTCTCACCCTTCAGCAGGCTCACCAGGGATTTGAATATTCGTGCCTTAGAGCTTCCAGGGCTACTTACTCCAAAACAGCTGCACCCCGCTTTTGGCAGGCACCCACTGAGAAAGGAATAATGCCAGATTTAATAGGAAGTGATCCAATTCTATAGTGGCCGCGCTCCCCGTGGTAATGATTTTAAGAACTTCTTGTCCACAAAAAATTTTATTCCTCAAAACATGCGAGAATATAAAAAACGGATACAACGCGTTTCGGCGGAGACAACCGCCTTCCTCAGGTATCTTCCTGAGATACCTGAGGAAGGCGGTTGTCTCCGCCGAAACGCGTTGTATCCGTTTTTTATATTCTCGCATGTTTTGAGGAATAAAATTTTTTGTGGACAAGAAGTTCTTAAAATCATTACCACGGGGAGCGCGGCCACTATAGAATTGGATCACTTCCTATTGAACCTTTATGCCTGTGGGAATCCGTGGCAGGACCCAATACAGGATCAATTCAAGGCGAGCAGCAGACCCGGATAAATATCCAAAGCGTGAGGAGGCTTTGGAAAAACCATATGCTTGAAGTTTTATGGCAAGAGGTGAGTGCATAAAACTTCATTAAAAGGGCACCAGAGAGTTACATTGGTAACGCGCTGAGATTGGCGCCGCATGTTTGTTTTTTATATATACCCTACAGGGAATCACCTTACTTCATAATGCCAGATTTAGGAAGCTGAGCTAGCATAGCAAAGCCTGTAGCCAGGTGACTGGATTGTCCCAACCTGTGTTGCTTCCTTATGTAACCTTTGATATCTCAGCTGAATTCTAACATTCGTTGCTGAAGTCCATGTGGTAATATAATCCAGGTTCTGATCCCTTTGGTTGGCACTGTAATGCCTAGGCCACGGATTATGGCCTGCCAATCGGATCCGTAGATCCTAGATTAGCAGTATGTATCAGTCTCGTGCACCTCTAGTCTGGACCGAAATCCCTAGACAGAGGCCACAAAACAAAATCCCACTGGATAATGAACAGGTCTGCTTATATCCCCCTGACCACTCTATTCAAACATTGGGTACTTCACGGTTGGTTTACTAAAACTGTGCTTTCATTGGCTAGATTTCAAGCCGCATACATAATATCTCTAGTAGTATTGCATTTCTGGCACGGGCAACTCAAAGACAAATAACACTGGGGAACAATTTGAAAAAAATTTTCTGTTGAGTTAGGTTTTTGAGCTGATTTATACTAAAACGGTCATGCTGATTCCAAAAATGTAGTCAGTTTTTTTCTAGCACGTCAAGTTTTTCCTCCACAACTTACATGCCAGAGATGCACAATTGCACTGATATCTGTAATAAGACTTGTTATTTGATTACAAAACATGTAATATCTGATTGTAAAAAACATGATAGTGTTAAAAAACATATTTGTCATGCCTATTTCTTATATATTTCATTTTTTGTTCATATTTGTACTATTTAAAAAAGAATAAACACTTTTTAGGTACAGTAGTTTACATATTTTTGAGAAAACAAAAATCCTGTAGTTCAAAAACTTGATGTGATAGAGAAAAACTGAGATCATTTCTGGATTCAGCATCCAAAAATTAATTAAGAACAGTTGTCAGACCTAACTCCTAAAAAATTGTGTTCCCCAGTGATTTACATAGAATCTAGCAGTGCACATAGTAATACAATGGACGGTTAGCATAATTAAGTTCTCTGAGCCTTTGACCTTCTCTGACAAAGGGTTGAGATAATTACATTAAAAACGTTAAACACTATCAGGCTCCTAAAGTCTTGTTGAAACAATGAGTAGCTTATCATAAGTAACTACACAAAATAACCTCATGTCTGGCTATGGCTACGTTCAGCATTGCTTTTTCATGGCGCTTTTTTGCGTAGGCGCTTAGGTTTTGCAGTATATACTAATACACTATGAAACCCAAAAGGGGGGGCGGTCACTGATGTCACATGGGAGGAACACAGGATTCTTCCTCCCCTGTGTGACATCACATCCTGCAGCGCTGACAATATACGCGCTGGAATTGCGCATTGTCTGAACGGCGATGTGTAATTCCAGCAGGTATAATAGCGCCTATGGGAGAAAGCGCGGCGCAGCTGCGTAAATAATTGACATGTTGATTCTTTTTACACGCGCTTTCTCCCATAAAAGCGCTGCGTATATTTATGCAGTGTCTGCATGGCAAAAGTGAAAGTCCATTCTCTTTGCCGGCAGACAAAAAAGCACGCACAAAAAAGTGCACAGTGTGAATGTAACCTAAATGTTAAGAAACTTAACCCATGCTATATACTATGCATTGAAAGAGTCCATGTCTTCACAGGAGGGATAAGGCTAGGGTCAGGCTATGGTCACACATGCCATCATTTTCTGCTTCAGGACCGTTTTTGGGAAAAAAGTGTTCATTTTTTTTTCTAAGTCCCAAAAATGGATCCGTTAATGGATGGGGCACTTTATGGGTCATTCCGTTTTTGAAGACCTCTTCCCAGGGTCCAAAAATGTTGCAAGCAACGTTTTTGGGTGCTGGAAAAAAACGGACCGTTTTTTGTTAACATGGGGTCCTAAGGGAAAACGGTCCGTTTTTTAGAGCATTGTGCTTTCACATCACGTTTTTTAAGGATCCGTGGCTGTCTGTTATAAAATGGACAGCCACGGATCCGGTTTGGCCCCCATGTTATCCTATGGGGATCAAATCAGATCGGATTTGGCCTAATTGCCACCCGATTTTGTGGGATCCGATTTGTGTCCGATTTTTTGCTGTACCCAACATTGGACATTGCTCCGATTTTGGGCACAGCAAAAAATCTGATCCCACAAAATCGGATGGCAATTAGGCCAAATCCGATCCGATGCTAGTCCTTTAACATGGGGCCTATGAGCGCGCGTCCGAGGAAACAGCTGTTTGTTCCTCGGACCCGATTTTAGTGTACTGAGCATGCTCAGTAGACTAAAATTGCTCCAACCCTTCTAATTACACTTCTGCAATGTATAATATACATTGAAGAAGTGAAATATAGTAAAAGAAATAGTTAAAAATAAAAAATCACTATGCTCACCTATCCTCGATCCACCGCTGCCTCCCAGCAAGGTCCAGGTGCTTACAGGACCTGTGATGATGTCACAACCTGGAGTTTCATCGGGTCACATGACCGCAGTTACCACGGTAACTGCTGTCACGTGACCCGATCAGCTGATCGGCTTGTGACTTCACCACAGGTCCTGTAAGCACCTGGACCTTGCTGGGAGGCAGCGGTGGATCGAGGATAGGTGAGCGTAGTGATTTTTTATTTTTTAATTCTTTTACTATATTTCACTTCTGCAATGTATATTATACATTGCAGAAGTGAAAGTGCCCTGCTGTGTCCGGATCCGTGATAATTACGGACCCAGACACAGAATAGGTCACACCCCTGTGGTGTCCTTTCCTGTCCGTGGGATCCTACAAAATGTAGGATCCCACGGACAGGAAAAAAAACGTTATGTGAAAGCAGCCTTAGACACCATCCGTTAACGGTCCGTTTTTTAGAGCATTGTTTAGACACTAAGTCCCAAAAACGTTTTGGAGCATGAAGGTCAAATTGCACCAAAACAAAAATGGTTTGGAACATAGAAACACTCTGAAAAACGTTTTGGCATGTGTGACCCTAGCCTAAGTGGAGTTAGTAGGAAATGAAGTAATATGGTAGTGAGAGTGAAAAGAAGCAGAAACATTGAGTACAGTAATTATGGATTGCAGCACATAGAGATGGGATGCTGTGTGGGATGAGATGCAGCCAGGGGTTGGGTGCAACCAGGGATAAGATATAGCGAGTAGGTGAGCAAGGATAATGGAGACGTACCAAGTCAGGACAGATGCACAACACATAGGGATGAGATGCAGCCAGGGGATGAGAAGCAGCCAGGGAACAGATGCGGTGAGAAATGTCTGGTAATGATGAAGACATATCAAGTCAGAACTATTAAGAGGTTACCAGGCCAAGACCAGAAGCACAACATGTGGAATGGGATGCAGCAGGGGATGAGATGCAATCATGGATCAGATGCAGCGAGAAGATTTTCAGTGCTGATGAGGTCATTAGCAGGACAAGACCTAATGCACAACACATGGGGATGAGATGCAGCCAGGGATTAGATGCAGCCAAGGATCGGAGGTAGCCAGGGATCAGATGCAGAAGGGATCAGATGCAGCCAGTTAATCAGAAGCAGCCAGTTGATCAGAAATAGTCAGTTGATCAGATGCAGCGGGATGGGGTGTAACCGGGGATAGGATGCAGTAGGGGTTCGGAAGCAGTGGGGGAACAGATGCAGCAGAGAATCGGGTGCAGCCATGGAGCAGATGGAGCTATCATGTTTATCCCTTTTATTTAATGTAATTGTATATACGCAATATACATTGTTTTGGCCCCTTCAAAACATCTTCTGTATAGTTTTATAGACATTGGTGGTGGTAGCTAATGGTTTTCTTGCACTATTGTTGAGCTGGGCAATGACTATGCATAAGTGGCATGCTGGGCGTAGGGAGACATCCAGCGCAGGACTACAAGGGACGACGAGGGGGAAAAGGAGTCCCTGACGCTAAGGGCAAAGGGGAGATGGTGACCCATAGAAACGCTAGCGCTAAGACCTGGCTCCTCTAACAACTCTATACTGTCTCCGCAACTGTCGCCGATCAGGATACCTTGTTACTGTCTGTCCCTCAACGAAGACTACTTTGGGATCAGATAGAGTAACACTGGTCAAGCCAGCTAACAGCTAAAGGGAAACACCAGGGAAATAAAGGGCAGAGGAGAAACACTTAAGGCCACGTTACACTCACAGATATCTGTGGCCAACTTCTGAACAGATCTCTGCTTGCAGTGAAATCATGGACACATTGTTACATTTGTACACAGCCACAAAATGTAACAATGTGTCCCATGATTTCACTGCAACCAGCGATCTGTTCAGAAGTTGGTCACAGATATCTGTGTATGTAACGTGGCTTTTAGGCCTGTTGCACATCTAAGCCTTGGTTGCGTTTTGCTTCACTTGCGTTTCTATGTGTTTTTACCGCTAAAAACGCATCTAAACACATGCTTTTTTGGCTCCATTGATTTCAATGGGAACGCATGCAAAAACGCGTGCAAAAACGCATGTGCATTTTCAAAAACGCATGCGTTTTTTTCAAACGCATGCGTTTTGCGTTTTTAAAAATGCACATGCATTTTTTCATGCATTTCTATTGAAATCAATGGAGCCAAAAACGCATGCTTTTGGATGTGTTTTTAGCGGTAAAAATGCATAGAAACGCAAATGACGCAAAACGCAGACCAGGCTTAAATGTGAAAAGGGCCTTAGCTGAAAGTAGAGCCAGAAAGCGAACTACACAGGAAGTCCACGATGCACTGCTGAGCCAAGAGGCAACACCAACTCTAATTACGCTATCACCAGCAATGCATCATGAAAGCCAAGAGGTATAAATAAAGACAGGTGAAAGGTGCGCAGGTAGGATACCAGTTGGGTCCTAGTGTCCTCTATCACCAAGCAGAGAAATACCTCTTAGGCTGGCTTCACACCACGGCAGAGTCCAGCCAGGGGCTGTCAGAATGAACCTGACGGCCCCGGACCAGATCAGCACAGAGAATCAGAGGGCCAAATGTGCCCTCCGGTCCGGTGTGCAGCCGGACGCAGCTGCAGCTGCTGATGAATCAGGACCGCGGCTCGCAGGGAGCTAGCCGGGTCCTGAAATAACATGCGGCGTGCAGCCGCCGGTGTCCGGTTCCCGGATCCTCCCGAACCGGGGCAATCCAGCCCCATAGGCTCCCATGTTAGGGAGCGCCGGATTGCCCCGGATCATGGAGGATCCGGGATACGCAATTTGGGGGGGTTTTTCTCCCCGGACACAAAAACGTTGCCATCCGGCTCCATCCGGCCTCATAGGATACGATGGGGCCAAAATCCGGTCCGGGGCTGTTTGGTTTACACCAGACAGCCCGGACCAGACTCTGCCATGGTGTGAATCCAGCCTTAAAAGGACAGAACCACAATTCAGGATTTTTGCTGTTTTGCCTAATACTGTGACCTTCTGCGACTGACCCCAACCATGTCTCCATGTCTCATGTCCTTGCGACTGACCCCAACCATGTCTCCATGTCTCTGATACACCATAATACTTATATATATATATATATTACATGCATTGGAAATGGCTGCATATTTTATTTTAATGAGATAATTTTTTGGAACAAAAAATTAATTATTACAAATTTTACCAATTAACATATATTATAGGCATTTAGAATTTCCTGGAATTAATTAAAGAATCCAAGAATCTAAACCCACCTCCACCTATAGACAGCAGTCACATTATTTGCCTTCTCATGGTGCCCAATAGCAAAATCACAGTAATAATATCTCCATATATATACAGCTATAACAGGAGCCAAGCTCAACAGCTGTTTGGCCAAGCTCAAATATACAGTAACTCCGGCTCAGTATATCTCCCTTTATGTTACCTTAGCCATAATGCCCAAATTTGATCAAATACTTTCATAGTATTCCTTCTACTTTCTTCTTTGCATTTGTATAGTCTACTTGTTGAAGATACTCTTTTCTAGAGGGTGGCTCGGCCCTGATCCAACACCTGGCAATTGACTTTCTAGTCATGAACAGTAATCTAGCCACTGCTAACTTCTGTGAATGACTAATTCCAATATCTTCAACATACCCCAACACACATACTAACGGGCTTCCTAGGCACTACACACATAAATCTACCTTCAATCAAGCTAAGCACCACTACCCAAAAGCTTGCAATCTCGGACATTCCCACAAAATGTGTAAAATGCCTGCACCCTCATTCATACATCTCGGACACTCAGAGGTGCTTCTCACGCCAACCCTATATAAAAACTCTGGATCTCTTTAAGCTCTGTGAATAGAAAATAATTGTGATAGCTTGGCTCAGCTCACTTAAAGATAATCTCGGGACATATTCTAATATAGAATTCCTAAATTTCATCATCCAATACCCCCAATTCTTCCTCCCATTTATCTCTCATACGAATAGGGTGTCACCAGGGCCTTATTTGAGACTAGGCACTCGTGGGCACGTTCCTATGGCTCCAGGATTTGTGGGAGCGGCACCTGAGCAAGGTTTTTTTTTGTCCTGGGAGCCAGCCCGCCCACCCGCCTTAGTCTTCTGCTGATGCGGCCTGCGGGATCACAGAATCCTGCACTGTCACCACTGTGGTGGGCGAGTGAGGAGGAGTCGCCGGGGCGTCATCACATGAAGATCCCGCAGAGAACCAGACAGCTCATTGCCGCCACCGGCGCCGGTATGTTACTGTAAGTGGTGATTACCGGGTCTGGCGTTGGATGTGAATGTTTGTGCTACTGTGCTGTGCACAGTGCAGCCAGGACAGTGGGACAGGGTCCATGGACTGAGAGGGTGTGCACAGTGTTGCCCTGCAGTGATGCAATCCCTGAGCCCTGTGTGCACTGTGAGATGCGCATGGCAGGGGGAGAGCTTGGATGTGCATGGCAGGTATGGGGTGATTTGGATGTGCATGGCAGGCAGGGGTGGGTGTTGGGATGTGCATGGCAGGTGGGAGGTGGGTGCTGGGATGTGCATGGCTGGCAGGGGGGGATGGGATGGGATGTGCATTGCAGGGCGGGGGGTGCTGGGGTGTATGTGCATGGCAAGGGGGGCTGGGATGTGCACTGCAGGAGGGGTGCTGGGATGCTGGGATGTGCATGGCATGCAGAGGGGGAGTTGCAGGGATGGATGTTGCATGGGAGAGGGTGGTGTATGGCAGGGGGTGCTGAGATGTTCATAGGGACGGTGGGGTGCAGTATGTATGGCGGGGGGTGTGCTGCAGTGTGCAGTGTGCAGGCAGGGGGAGTGATGGGATGTGCATGGGAGATGGGGGTGCTGGGATGGATGCGCATAATAAATAATAATAATAGTATAATAAAACTTTAATTGTATAGCGCCAACATATTCCACGGCGCTTTATAGTACAGTGGTTCGTATAAGAAAAATATACATTACAGAATGGTAAGTAATACAGAACAGTAGTTACATACAATAAACATAGAATCAATGTAGAAAATACAATAAATAAGGCAAAAAATAAAGGTGACCCTGCTCAAGGAGCTTACAATCTATGACAGGATGGGGTGACACAAAGTACAGGGGCTTATAAAATGAATAACTTTTGTCTAAAATGACTACTATTAGGGAGAATGATAGGCCGCCCTGAAGAGATGTGTTTTTAGGGAGCGTCTGAAGCTATGCAAGTTGTGGATGATCCTAATTTCTTGGGGTAGAGCATTCCAGAAGATTGGTGCAGCTCGAGAGAAGTATTGGAGTCGGGAATGGGAGGTTCGGACTAATGCCGATATTAGTCTAAGGTCGCTTCCAGAACGAAGAGGACGGGTGGGGTGGTAGACAGAGATGAGGGTAGAGAGGTAAGCAGGTTCCGCACCATGAATAGCTTTGTGGGTGACAACAAGCATTTTGAATAGGATCCTATAGTGTATGGGCAGAGAGTGCAGTGATGGTACCTTTACACGCCGCGACGGCAGGCTGGATACATCCCGCTACAGGCTACAAATGTAGCTTGTAGCGCCAATGTAGCCCGTCGTAGCGGCGTCTGAAGACGTGACGATACAGCCGGCAACAGATACATCTGTTTCCTAGCTCTGCTCGAAAACTGATGGCTACATCGCCGATGGTAGCGAGCTGTATCGGCGTGTAAAGAAGCAACGGAAGGCAACTCTGGACAGCCTGCGATGTAGCTAAGGCGTGACCCTGGCTCCGTGTTACCGCGCCCCATGTGCGATCATTGGTGGAAGATGGTGCGTTGCGATTGGTTGTCGCCGCACAGGGTGGCATATTTAAGGAGCTGACGAGTCACACTACACAATTGCTCGAGCGTCAAGTATTAATCAGCCTCCTGCGATGCCTGGCCAATCAGGATGTAATTGCTTCGTCCTATCAGCGTACGGACGTCTCGTAATCCACAATTGGAGCACGCCTATGTGCTGTCCCTGCTGCACCAGGTCCTCCCATAGTAGCTGGTTGTAGCGGTGTGTAAATGAGCTACAGATGGCTACTTGAGACACCCGGCGATGTAGCTAGCTATAGATGTAGCGTGGCGTAGCGCACCTTGTGGCAGCGTGTAAAGAGGGTGCGTTGACCGTTTGCAACCGTTTGAGCGTGCTCGTGCACGTGAAGTAGCGGGATGTATCCAGCCTGCCGTCGCGGCGTGTAAAGGTACCTTGACTGGCACAGAGCAGAAACATCTGAGTAACGGTTTGCTAGATAAGTGATCCTGGCTGCTGCATTGAGGATAGACTGGAGAGGGGAAAGCTTACTGCGGGGGAGGCCAGCTAATAAATAATTACAGTAGTCAAGGCGGGAATGGATCAGGGCCATGGTGAGGGTTTTAGTTGTTTCCATGGTGAGGAAAGGGCGAATTCTGGAGATATTTTTCAGATGCAAGCGACAGGAGCGGGTGAGAGATTGTATATATGGGGTGAAGGAGAGATCAGCATCAAGCATAACACCCAGACAGCAAGCCTGCTGCCTGGACGTTATCGTGGTGCTGCACATTGAGAGGAAATTGTTAGGTTTAGGAAGGTTGGTAGAGGGCGGGATCAGAAGAAGTTCAGTTTTGGAAAAGGTTACATTTCAGATAGAGAGCGGACATGATAGTGGAAACTGTGGTTAGACAGTCATTGGTGTTCTGTAATAATGTGGGGGTAAGGTCAGGTGAGGAAGTGTATAGTTGTGTGTCATCAGCATACAGATGGTACTGGAAGCCAAATCTGCTGATGGTGTGTCCTATTGGGGCAAAGTAGAGAGAGAAGAGAAGAGGACCAAGGACTGAACCCTGAGAGACCCCAATAGTGAGAGGAAGAGGGGAGGAAGTGGAGCCAGAGAATGATACACTGAAAGAGCGGTCAGAAAGATAGGAAGAGAGCTAGGAGAGAGCCGTGTCCTTGATGCCGATGGAGTGCAGCATAGAGAGTAGGAGATGGTGGTCAACAGTGTCAAAAGCTGCAGAATGGTCAAGAAGGATAAGTAGAGAGTGGTCACCATTAAGTTTTGCTGTCAGAAGGTCATTGGTCACTTTGATAAGGGCAGTTTCTGTAGAGTGTAAGGGGCAGAAGCCAGACTGCAATGGATCTAAAAGAGAGTGAGTGGCGAGGTAATGGGTGAGGCCGGTGTAGACCAGACACTCCAGGAGTTTAGAGATGAAGGGGAGATTGGAGATTGGTCTGTAGTTATTTGTGCAGGATGGGTCAAGGGAGTGTTTGAAGGAGAAGGGGAAGATGCCAGAAGAGAGGGAGAGATTGAAGATTGTAGTTAAGTGAGTGGTGACCACTGGAGAGAGGGATTAGAGTAGGTGTGAGGGAATAGGGTCAGTGGTGCATGTAGTGGGACGTGAGGAAGAGAGGAGCCTGGAGACTTCTTCTTCTGTGACTGGGTCAAAAGTGGAGAGTGATCCACAGGGGATGTGGGGATGGATGGGAGTACCAGGGCTTGAGGGTTGGAAGCTGATTTCCTGACGGATGTTTTCTATTTTCTCTGTGAAGTAAGAAGCTAGATCATGAGCACAGAGGTCAGTGATAGGGGCCTGCACTTTAGGACTGAGGAGAGAGTGAAAGGTGTTTCTTTGAGTTGTTGGATAGTGAGGAGATCAGGGTGGTGAAGTAGGTCTGTTTGGCGAGGTGAAGGGCAGAGTTGTTGGTTTTTAGCAGGAATTTATAATGGATAAAGTTTTCTGGTGTGCGGGTTTTCCTCCATAGACGTTTGGCACTTCGGAAGCATCGCTGGAGGAGTCGAGTTTGCGATGTGAACCAGGGCTGTTTTATTCTATGATTGGAGGTTCTGCAGGTGAGAGGCGCTACTTGGTCCAGGGTGCTTCTGAGAGTATTATTATAGTGATTTACTGCCAGATTGGGGCAGGAGAAGGAGGAGATTGGGGACAGTGATGAGAGAAGAGAGTCTGTAAATGTATGCGGGTTAATGGCCTGTAGATTTCTGGATGTATGATAGGTCAGGCTGTGCTGTGATGGGCGAGGGTTTGTGAGTGTGAAGGAGAGAATGTTATGGTCAGAGAGAGAAAGAGATGAGTTGACTAAGGAGGAGGTAGAGCAGAGTTGGACAAAGACCAGTTCAAGCATGTTACCATCCTTGTGTGTCTCAGAGGTTGAGAGCTGTGAGAGGCCAAGAGAAGTGGTTAGAGATAGGAGCTGGGATGCAGATGGGGAGATGGGGCTGTTTATGGGAATGTTAAAGTCTCCCAGGATGAGGGTTGGTAATTCTGAGGACATGAAGTGCGGCATCCATGCGGAGAAGTGGTCAAGAAAGTGGGTGGGTGAACCTGGGGGGCGGTAAACCACTGCTACTTTGAGGTGAAGGGCATGGAACAGCCTAATGGTGTGAACCTTAAAAGAAGGGAATGAGAGTGATGGAGCGAGGGGGATGACCTGGAAAGAACATTGTGGGGACAGGAGTAAGCCAACTCCACCACCATGTCTGTTCCCAGGTCTCGGGGAATGGGAGAAGTGTAAACCACCATAGGAAATAGCAGCAGGGGAAGCAGTGTCTGAGTCCTGGATCCAGGTTTCAGTTAGAGACAAAAGTTTAAGAGAGTTAGTGAGAAAGTATTTGTGGATAAAGGGAAGTTTGTTGCATGCGGACCGTGGATTCCAGAGGGCACATTTAAAAGAGGGAGATGAAGGTGTGCAGGTAATGCTAATGAAGTTAGTGGGATTTCTATGTGAGGTGGGAGAGGAGTTGAAGTTGGAAGAGGGTGGCCCAGGATTGGGAGAAATATCGCCTGACATGAGCAGTAGCAGAAAGAGTGAGTCATTTTTGGCTCTGTGACATGGTTTTTGATGATTCAATAACCTGGAATATAATGGGCTTAGATTTTTCAGTAGGGTGAAGAGAGTATGGGAGCAGGACATAGTAAAGGGAAGTAGAGAGTGGCTGATGTGGATAAAGGGTGATGGAGGGGGAATGGGGCGGTAAAAGTGGATGACTAATGCACATAGATATAAAGGCATTGAACTGAAGGACATTTGGATGTGTAGGTCAAAGTAAAATTAAGACAGTTAGCAGACGGGTAGAGTTGTTACCTTCTGGTTACCTCTGGCTTATCTCTGGAATATCTCTCAGCCCACTTTTCAAATCCCACTTTGGCAAATCACACAGGCCAAGGCACAAAGGCCTTAGACCTTGAATTTATAGCTCTTGTGGTCAGCAGACAATATGCCAGTTATATAGAAGGGAGGGGTCAGAGAAGAAAGAAGGATAAAACACACCAGGGTACAATTAACAAATTGTTGCTAACACAAACATTTGCGGCCGGATCACCAGGAGGGAGAGACACGACCAGGTGAAAGAATATGCATATTTCTAAGGTACAAAGCAGATGGGAGAATATGTCGTACCATACAGTATATGAGAGACACACAGTGATTGGATATAGCAAAAGTTAGATAGCCAGTAGTAAGTCAATGTGTCCGTACATGTGAATGAAGAAGAAGAAGAAGATATATTGTCAGATCAGGACATCACAGCATGGGGAAGTGTAGGTAATGTATCTCTGGAATATCTCTGCTGGCCACTTTTCAAATCCCACTTTGGCAAATCACACAGGCATGGGAGATAGGGAGGGTGCTGGGATGTGCATAGCAGGTGAGGGGTGTTGGGATGTGCATGGCAGGGGGGGGGGTAATTTTTTGTGCATGGCAGGGGGAGTGCTGGGATGTGCATGAGACAGGGAGGGTGCTGGGATGAATGTGCATGGGAGACAGGGGGGTGCTGAGATCTGCATGGTGGGGGTGTGGTGCTGCGATGTGCATGGGAGATGGGGGGTGGTGATGCAATGTGCATGGGAGATGGGGGGGTGCTGGGATGTGCATGGAAACAGGGGTTCTAGGATGTGCATGGCAGATGAAGCGGTGCTGGGATGTGCATGGGAGATGGGGCTGGTTGCATGGAGATAGGGGTGTGTGCATGGGATGTCATGGTAGATGGGGGTGGTGCTGGGATGTGCATGTGAGATAGGGGGGCGCTGCGATCTGAATGGGAGAAAGGGGTGGAAAGACTGAACATATAATTTGCAAGTCCTTCTACACTGCAGATTATATATCCAGTCTTTTTAGAGTCTATTTAACTCTTTTTAAGGTGGATAATGGAGCAGGTCCACCTGAAAAAATACTTTAAGTCTGAATTATCATTAGGGGCGGCACACGTAAAAGTGCCTAGGGCAGCATGAACCCTAAATACAGCCCAGGGTGTCACAACAAAAAAGTGTGCAGTAAAACTTTACATACGGCTGAAGTAACCCCTCGCGTAGTCCCCTCCATACAAATATACTCTAAAACAAAACTTTTCTGAACACTAAGACCACCTACCCATCTCTGCCGCTTAAAGGCATGCTGGACTCTAAGACACAGGGACTGATCTGTCTCCGGCACCTGAAATTCCTTCTTCAAAGATACAAGTGGCATCAATCCCTGGTTCTCTAGGATCTGGGACATATATCCTATTCTTTTATGCAACCACGCCCTTTGTTCCCCTGATTTATAAAATTCACCCAGATTTTCATTCATCCAAATAGGAGTGTAAATTGTCACTCCAGAGACCTCTCTAAACTTTTGGATCTTAGACCATGTCTTTTGCACCAGATACAGAGTGGCGAACCTCCTACCCATGCGACTAAAATCACCAGCCTTCAACCCTTGCACCAAAGAAGCCCTCTGTACCATATATTCTAGTATTGACATTACCAAACTCCCATTTTCCCTTGATGCCAATCTCTGATATGTTGAACCTGAGAAGCCAGGAAAAAATCCAAGGATTTGGCAAAGCAAGTCCTCCCTCTTCCTTAGGTCTTTGCAAGATTTTAAATTTTACCCTGGTTGATGCCCACCCCAAACCAGGTCCTGAAATAGAGAATTAAGTCTCTGAAATAAACCCACGAGAGCCACACAGGCAAATTATGGAGCACATATAAAGCTTTCGCAATGATATATTTTAGACAGTTTTGTCCTGCCCACCACCGAGAGACAATGTGCACCAAGTCTTAGCCTTATCTTTAAATTTAGCCAGGAGCGGTACCACATTCAGTCTAAAAAACTCCATGATTGGTAAAGCAACCTGAATTCCTAGATATTGGAACTGGTCAACTTCTCTTAAGGCCG